>CM002484.1:11889863-11902157 GCA_000325765.3 Leersia perrieri
TGCTGGATCTGACAGTGAGAAAACTGTCAGTGATGAGGTGAACTTAAGCTCTTTTCCTTTAATTCCAATTTCTCTATACATGGCTCCGGTTTTATCTTATGAATCTTAATCTCCAACTTGCGCACTATAATGAGTACTCCATATATCGAGTTTATGACTCCGCCAATACCTCGTTGACGAAGTAGACTGGTCGTTGTACCTTGTGCGCCTTGCCTTCTTTGTCCCTTTCAACTACTAGTACTGAACTGACTACCTGTGGAGTCGCTGAGATGTATAGCAGTAAAGGTTCTTGAGGCATTGGTGAGGTGAGTGTTGGAGCAGTCATCAAGAATTGTTTGAAGTCGATAAACGTGCTTTGAGATTCTGGAATCCATTCAAACTTGTCGGCCTTCTTCAACAGTTTGAATAAGGGCATGCCGCGTTCTCCCAGCCGAGAGATGAAACGACTAAGCGCAGCCATGCATCCAGTCAGTTTCTGCACCTTGGTCAAATCACTCGGAGGTTCCATATCTAGAATAGCCTTGATCTTGTCAGGGTTGGCATTGATTTCTCTGTATGAGATCATAAAACTGAGCAGTTTTCCCGATGGAACTCCGAAAACGCATTTCCCGGGATTTAACTTCATCTTGTAGGCTTGGATATTGTTGAAGGTTTCTTGGAATTCAGCGATTAAATCATCCCTCTAATGGGTCTTGATGACTACGTTGTCGACATAAGCTTCCACGTTACGCCCAATCTGAGTTTGTAAACACTTCTGGATCATACGTTGATATGTAGCTCCAGCATTCTTCAACCTAAACGGCATCGTGATGTAGCAATAAGCCCCAAATGGAGTTATGAAAAAGGTCTTCAAGCAGTCCTCCTCTTTCAGACTAATTTGATGATAGCCTGAGTAACAGTCGAGAAAACTCAACAGCTCGCATCCCGCAGTTGAATCCACCACTTGATCAATCCGTGGAAGTCCGAAAGGATCCTTTGGGCAAGCCTTGTTGAGGTCTGTGTAGTTAACGCACATTCTCCATTGTGCCGTCTTCTTTTGCACGAGTACTGGATTGGCCAACCACTCGGGGTGAAGCACCTTTTTTATGAAACCAGCAGCCAGTAGCTTCTTGATTTCCTCTTTGATGGCTTCTCTCTTGTCCGCAACAAATCGGCGCAAACGTTGTTTGATTGGTTTCGCGTCAGCTTTCACTTGCAAAGTGTGCTCGATCACCTCCCGCGGGATTCCAAGCATATCAAATGGTTTCCACGCAAAAATATCTTTATTTCTTTGAAGGAAGGTGACGAGCTCGCTTTCCTATTTACAATCTAGATCAGCCCCAATGACAGCCGTTTTAGTCGGGTCATCTGGGGTGAGAGGAATTCTCTTAGTCCTAACATTGCCGACTTCAATCTTCGACGCCTTAGGACTCGACACTTAGCCTTCTTCTACTTCAGAGGCCTGCTGCCTAATCGCACTGCATTCCTTGGCGGTGTCAAGTGCTTGGGCGATGTCGCAGCTCTCTCTGTCGTAGATGAACGCCTAGCGTACGTCGTTGTGTAGAGAGATAACTCCATGTGGCCCCGGCATCTTCATCATCATATAAGTATAATGTGGGATCGCCACGAACTTGGACATCGTAGGACGGCCGAGGATTGCATGGTAGGCTATGTCGAGATCTGCTACTTCAAAGCTGATGTTCTTTGTTCTGAAATTGTCCTTTGTGCCAAACGTGACTGGTAGCGAGATCTGTCCGAGTGGAGTTGCTGAAAGCCCAAGAATAACTCCATGGAAAGGGGCATAACTCGGATTGAACTCGGATCTTGGGATCTTCATGGCGTCAAAGGTCTTGGCGAAAATGATGTTGAGCGCGCTGCCTCCATCAATGAGGACTCGCTTGAGACGAGTCCCAAGCACCACCGGATCAAGAACCAACGGGTATCGTCCTGGGTGCACTACTCGGTCTAGTTGGTCAGTACGATCAAAGGTAATCGAGACTTCTGACCAACGGAGGTAGTTAGGCACACTTGGGGCTGCCATGTTAATTTCTCGACCTGTAAGCTTCTGCTTGTGCTTGGTCTCGTAGCCTTGAGGGCCGCCGAAGATATGGTTGAGTTGCTAAGTAGAGCGTTGGAAGCCAGGAGGCACGTCATCGTCATCCTTTTCCTTGCGCTTGTCTCTTCCAGAACCTTCTACTCTAATGAACGATTAGCTTCCTTGTGGTCCTTAGAAGGTTTTTCCTCCTTCTTATTTTCTCTCAGCGCGAACGTCGGCTGCTTGTCTCCGTGAACTGCTCGAACGGCTTCGGCTGATGCTGCATACTTATTAGCCATCTCAAACAGTCGACTGACGGTGTGGGGTGGCTTGCGAGTGAACTTGTGGATGAATTACACATCTCTGACTCCTTTCCTGAATGATGCAATGATGATCTCGTCGTTGACGTCAGGGATCTTGTTCCTGGCTTCCGAGAACCTTTTGATGTAGTCTTTAAGGGACTCGGTGGGCCCCTGCTGGAGTTGCAAGAGATCGTATTGATCCCCGGGGCGCTCATAAGTGCCTTGGAAGTTGGCAATGAAGAGCTCCCGTAACTCAGTCCATGATACAACTGATCTACGGGGTAAACCAGTGAGCCAATTACGAGCCGAGTCCGATAGCGCTACTGGGAGGTAATTAGCCATCACTCTGCTATCTCCTCCTATAGCTCGTATCGCCAGGGTATAAACGGTTAGCGAAGCACTAGGGTCGGTTTTGCCGTCATTTTTCTCGATCCCAGTGGGCTTGAATCCCTTCGGCCATGTAACTTGTCGGAGATCAGAGGTGAAGGCTAGGACGCCTTCATCAAAATTATCGTGCCTGGGAGGCAAGATGCCGAGTTTTCGATGATGATATTCGTCCCACCGTTGATCTGACTCCTGTCGCTCGCGTCTCTTGTTGTTGATGACGTGGCGGAGGTCGTGGTGAATGAGATCACGGGCGTCCGAGTGAGGCTAGGGAAGATAACGGTCACGGTCTTGTCGTAGCCTCTCGCGTTCATGATCCAATCGGCGTCGCTCCTCATCGTTCATTCATTGTTCTTCTTCGAGTATCATAAGATTCCGTTCACGCTCCGTTCCTCGACTCGGGGTGGTGCCTGAATAACTCTGTGATGCAGATGTTCGGCCGAGTGATGATTTAGAAGGCTCTCGGTGCCGTGGGGTGGAGTTGTCTTTGAGGTTGACTCATCAACTGCCTGGTTATGATGTTGAACCCCTATTGCCGAAACGAGAGCTTAGGCCTTTGTTAGCTGCGGGGTAAGGGATGACGCAGTTGGTACATCTTCCATGAGAGTAGTCAACAGTGTTTGAGCAGCCGCTATGTTCTGTTGGGGAGTAGTGAACACTTGCTCCCCCTCATGAATTGTGCTGAGTCGCTGCTGCACTCGCTTGCCTGAGCTGGCGAGTCATCGGGTCGCATCCTCACGGGCGTGTATTTCCTCTTCACGGAGTCGTTGGGCTTCTGCTTCTTCGAGCTCTTTCCGTCATCGTTCATCCTCAGCCCTTGCCTCTTCCAGCTGTCGCTGCGCTTGCTCGATGTCGCGGGCTTGTCGTTCGATGTCCGCTGTTCGTTGGAGGAGTTGTTCAGCAGTCAGTGGTACATCTGTGACCTCAGCCATGAAGATCCTGTGTACCGGGAAAAAGCTGCCGGAACTGCTCTGCTGGAGGTCATCGAACTGAATTGATTTGTTGAGAAAAGCTACCGAGTTCTTAGAATTTGAGTCATCATCACTCGGATTTTGCGCACCCGACCCTTGGTTGCGGTAAGCATAGAGATCCGCTCTAAAGACCATTGCGTGGAGTGATGCTGGTGGCTTCTTGTACCAATCCTCCTTGGATTCCAGATCTCTGCATCCCCTGAAGAACGCGTCCATGGCCTGGTTGTTGGTTACGGCTGGCTTGTCTTCCATGATTGCGTTGAAACGTCAAAGATAAAGGTGAAATGGCTCTTCAATTCCTTGGAGCAGTCAGGCCAACTCTTGGTTGGGTGTTAGTACTGGTCAAAGAGTTCTCCACTTCTGCACCCAAACCTTCTTGCGGAGTGGCGACTGATGTCCCTCACTCGGCGTTGAGGGTTGTTAGCGTTTGGCTTGTTCCCTGCGTTGCTTGTACGCTTCCTCGCGTTCGCGGTTTTCGAGTTCAGCATCCTCCCGCAGACTTCTTTGCATGGAAGCAATGAGACTGTCCTCCTTCCTTGGCCCTGAATACTGAACTCCGGGTGCTCCGTGGATGTTGGCCAACTACATCAGGTTTCTGATGCTCTTGGGCGCGTGACGATACCACAGTCGGATCATATCCTGGTTTCTGAGGCCATGATAGAAGATGGATAGGGCCAACTGCTCTGAGACAGGCTCGACTCGATCGAGTGCTTGTAGAAAGGGCCGAGTAAATCTGACGAAAGATTCACCCGGCTCCTGAGATAACTCACCGTAGAGGCGATACGCTTCTGGGTTGTTGTCAGCGCTGAAGACCGGACTCCGAGGCATCTGGGTTGGAGTAATCCTAGGAGATTGATTCTGGGTTGATGCAGATCCATGTTGCTGAAGCCGAGTCGGAGTGGACTCTAAACCAGCAGTCAGAGTTGGAGTTGCCTTCGATGTCGGATCCCGAGGTTGAGTCGGAGTCGATTCTGGTTCAAACGTCTCGATCTCCATCGTCTTGCTTCTCGATCCGCACGACGCATGACGCCTAGCAGATCGACTCTGCTTCTTCAGCATGGGCTGGTAGCATGCCGTGATCTTGATGGTGCCATCGTCGACTTGAGAAATCATGCGACTCAAGAGGTGAGTCGTTTGCTCAGCGATGTTGGGAGGACCCATTGGGAGGGTGAAGGCATTAGATGAGTTGATCTCCTCCGTCCGAGTCCCGAGTTCTCCATTGGAATCGGCGATGAAGCTGAAGGAGCAAAATCAGAGTTCCGTCCCTGGTGGGACGATCGATCCAGCGAGTGTGGGTGTTGACGAAGATGCCATCTAGCTTTTCGTCGAGGAATCCGGCGCCACCCCTACCTGGTGCGCCAACTGTCGGTGTTTTGAACCGGTAATAAACTATATAAGCCTACGCACGAACTCAAAAGCTAGATGGTGACGGAACACAAGGATTTATACTGGTTCAGGCCCTCGGATGGAGTAATGACCGTAATCCAGTCCGGAGGAAATATTTTGCCGAGTTTGTATGATGTATGGTGTGGTATGTTGGTGATTGATTTCGTACCCCTAAGAGCTCTCTGGTCCCCTCCTTATATAGGGAGAGGGGACCGAGTCATCTAGGAATCCTAACCCTAAACGGCTTAGGGTTTCCTTATCTGTTACAATATCTACCCGGCCGATTGCCGTGGAACAAAAGGCAAGGTCCAACCGGGTGATTTATCTCTTTACATATATGAACTCCGAGTTACATACGACTCGGGATATGCCTTATCTCTTGGATCATGCCGTGGGAATCAAGGCACTAATGGGTCGGGCCTCTTCCCCTTCCTTCTATCGATCTTCTAGAACATCCTTCTTCGTGGGCTAACAATGGTCCGAGTGAGTACCTGGTACCATATTCTTGTATGGAGCTGGGTGATGTCGTTGTTTCAGACCCAATCGTTCAACCAACTCTAAACTAGCAATGCTGTTGCAGCTGCTATTATCAACTACAATACGACAAACAATATTACTGATGGTACCTCGGGTGTGAAAAATAGTGTCGCTAACCATTCTCTTCCTTTGCAACTTGCACACTAAGCACCCGACGAGAGATGAAGCAATTAGTGTGTCCATTATCAGCTTGGATAGCGTCATTATCCGCTTGCTCGTTAACCAACTCGTCTTCATGGGAACCATCATCCTCGGTCTCACTTGCAGATTCCCATTCACCCATCTCAGTTACAAGCATGGTCATCCGACTAGAACACTCAGCAGCAATGTGGCCACGACCTTGGCATTTGTGACACGCAATATCGCGGCTACGAGACGAAGATGTTGTTGTGGGTGCAGCAGACCGATAGGAATCAGTGCGTACAGCTGGAGATGATGCCAAAGATGGCTGTAGCAGCAGGTGGAACGGCTCGTGTAGAAGCGCCCCGGGAATATCATTCCCCATTTGCTGCACCTCAGCCCGTTGTTGACGGCAATTAAAGTCACATTTTATGCCGTCAACTCCTGCAAAATATAAATGAAAATAATGATCCAACATAGTGGTAGGGATTATTTCTAATCATTTTTACAAGTGTTAGTGAATATTTGTATGCAGTAAATAAAAACCCAAAATAGAGAAGAAATGGAGAAAACTTCACTTCCAAGGAAGAGAGGACCCACCTGACAGAAATGAAGGTTGAAGTAACCGCTATTGCATGTGAAACTGACACATGGACCCACTTGTCAGAGAGCTGACCGAAGCTGGAGTCGGTGGGAGCTGACTCTGGTTCGGCAGAACCAGTTTTACCGCCAAACCCAGCGACCTTTGACGTGTGACTTCTTCATTGGCTTCTGAAGACGGTTCCTAGGGGCATGATGGTTATTTTGCATCAGAAGCTACCGCCATTGGAGTCTATAAAAGGAGTACTCATTCCACACTTAGAGGACACACATCAAGCTTGAGCTGAATTATAAGAGGCTCTTAGTACACATTTTGTATACTAGTTAGATAGAGAGTAGAGTAGAAGAAGTCGGAGGAATCCCGGAGTTGTCAGTATGCTTTCGCCTTTATTATATTCTAGCAATTACTCCTGCATTTATATTCATATTATTCTGAGTAATTGAGTTTACTATAAACAACCAACTTATAGTCTTTGCCGAAGTGCTTAATTAACACTAAGGTAGTAATTAATCTGCTTAGACGCGATGTCTAGGTAGTTAATTTCCAGTAGTTGCCGCTCATCCCACAGTTAGCTTGAGGCAAGTGTAGAGGTGGTGATAGCCCTCGAGATCACATAGTCCTCCCTGTCCGGGTGTGTGGTATAGCTGAAACCCGAGGCAGCGAGCTGCCGGTGCCCGAACTATCCCACTAGGATTAAACAAACTTCCTATAGTCACTGAAACTTTTGTAGTAAATACTCTCTATCCTTAGCCTGCTATAGCTGTGTGTCCTTGGATGAACCTGGTTAGGAGTAGTCACCTTCGTTCCCTGTGGATTCGATACCATAGGAATACTCCGTAGGGGAAGTGCTATAGCGGTAATTCCGTTCGATTGCGGATTTATATCTGTGACGATAAGAAATACCAACAAGCATTTCTGACGCCGTTGCCGAGGAACGGTTGCTGATTCTATCCGAACCTTGTTCATCCTCGTATCCTTCTTTTCTTTTTCTTTACTTCTTTCACCTCATACCCGGAGAAGTTTTTCATCATCTTTTCCCAATTCGATGGAGCAGCCTCTCTTTGAGATATCTACCCCTCGGGACGAATTTTGTGAGCCACCTCCTTCATCAGAGCCAATATTTACAACTGGCTATGAAATTCGTCCCGAGTTCATCAGTATGGTTAGGGAAAAATCTTTTCTCGGTTTCGACCAGGAAAATCCCTACCATCACCTGCGGGAATTTGAGCAGATTTGCTCGTGCCTTAAGACTCAGGGCATGAAGCAAGTAACCACTCGGTGGAAATTGTTTCTGTTTTCCCTTCAAGGGAGAGCAAAGCAAAGGTACAGATCTACTGTTGGATGCGTAAACGGTGATTGGGAGATGTCGGTGATATGAATATATGGGGTACCCCAAGGGCGTGACAAAGGCCCTGAAGGGGGTGCATTACAGTACACGCGACGACCAAGTCCAACACGGGACTTGGGGGCCATTGCCTTGAGCCAAAGGATAGGCCCCGAGGCAGCCACGTGGCCACCCGGAGCGGTCGGCCCACAGCGCCGCTCGGAGGCCAAACCTCTACACCAAGGGGCTCGGGAAGATCCCGAAGCCCCATATGTTTTACGCCGAGAGGCTCGGGTCGATCCTGAGCCCCCTGCGCACCCGGCACCCCTCTTTTTCTCTCTCTCTCTACCTACCCGAAGAGGAGGAGAGGCAGTGCGGGCTGTCTTCAAACCACCGCGTTTAAGACTGCCGGGGGAGACGCCTGCCCTGTCATATTAATGGCGATGTAAGGTGTGGCTGTTAGCCCATCATCATCACCTATTCACCTCCTTTCTCTTGATTCGAGGGAAAGGGGGGTGGGCGACCAAAATCTTCCCTCAGTGACAGTGCGCTGATAGCGCTGTCGCCACGGGACATCACGCCTCTCCGTCCCGTCTCCGTCATATTTAATACGACGGACGGCTGCGTGGAAGGGGGGCATGAGTACTCTACTCTCCTACTCCCTGCCTATGCTAGTCAGTGGGACGCTGACAAGCGGGCCCTGCTACTGGTTGGGTAGGATGACATTCCCAAGCATCAAATCTTCGGTGACCTCTCTGCCCGTTTTCTTCGCCGACCACCACGACATGGCAACGGGGGAGGGAGGCGTGGCAGCACAGGCGACAAGACAGGGCAGTAATGCCCGCTCCAAGTGGGAGAACATCCCCCACACATGAAAAAACAGTACAGGACCACTGTGGTGTCCTCTTGAACTATAAAAGGAGGCCCATGTCCATTGTAAAAGAGGGTTCTCTCGGAGAAAATCACAAGTCTAGCTCATATTGCAGCACGCCAGGTCCATAGAAAGAAGGGGGTTCCCCCCGGCTAGCTGATGAAATCCGACACACATTGTAGACAACTCTTAGCAAAAGAAGCATACTTGTAACTCAAACTCTTTGATCCACAGCAAGAACGAGAACAGGAAATTGGGTATTACGCTCGTTGCGGCCCGAACCTGTATAAACTCCTCTATCTTCAATCTTCTCACACACACTCGCCCTTCCCCCCAAACATCTAGCGAAGCTTCAAGCCTCAGCTCGTACCCCTTGACCGAACAACAAAGGGGGTCCATCGGATCCCCGCTCGAGGAGTTCACACTTCGACAGCTGGCGGGCCAGGTAGGGGGTGCGCTTGCTTATGGGGGATATGGGTACTGGGTACCACTTGGCCTGCTTATCCGACTAGAGATAGGAGGTGGCTCACATCTATGTAGTATGTAACAGACTAGGACTCGATTGACATGTTGCCTTTTATCACAAGGCAGGGTATAGAGCCCCGGCCGAGTACTTTCTAGTATAGATTTAGGAAAACTAAGCCGTATCCGGCTGGGCCTTTCCATGTAACCCGGCTCCTCAACCCTATATAAGGGGAGTCGGGGGAGCCCCAAAGGACACCGAAGAACACAATATTATACTACAACACCCGGCAGATTACATCTAGTAGTCCGTCGAAGGCTGGAGTACGGTATTACACCTCATATTGAGAGGGCGTGAACCAGGATAAATCTTGTGCCCCTCTCTATTGTTCTTTTCGAGCTGGTACGTAACCCTATAAGTTTTATTGCCGGTCTAAAACCCCGATAGTTGGCGTGCCAGGTAGGGGTTGCGCTGAGGATTTCGTCAGCAAGCGCGATGAAATTATCTTCAGAAGTCGTCGACTTTATTTGCCCTAATTAGAGGCAGGGACACGGCGGCTTCAATTTTGTCAGCAATAAGTCTACAGAAGACCGATGGCATCCATTGGCGTCATCCACGACGTCTTCGCTGCCAGTTAGATTTGTTGCTTGCCGCGGCATGGCGGACTGGTCGAAGGATCCTGATCCTGGCCGAGCCGCTGACTTGTACACGATATTCAGCTTGCATCTTTCAATCTGCGCATGGACGACAAGCCGACTACGAAGCATATCCATGCATGCATGATTAGGAACTACGTCAAGCTGATGCATGCACGCCACTTTGGCATCAATGATCGATCACCTGGACATGTGTATGCGTGCACGTAACCTCAGGGATCACCTAGTTTGATGTCAGTTGTCTCCGTCATCGCCGGTGTCATCAACACTATTTTGGTTCCGACCAAATTCTGTCATCGTCTGATCGTCACATGTGTCGACCAGCCCATGCACCCCTCCTGATCGTGAAAGCTGTATGAATCCGATCCAGATTGAGAAAGCCGCTCCAGTCCAATCCTGAATCCGATCTAGATTGAGAAAGCTGGCCGAGTTCAATACCGAGTGCATGTTGCAAATCGGCTAGCCGCCAGGACAAACCGGCCGGAGAAGATCATCACACGTCAATGATTAATCTCGTATCTAATCCATGCTCATGCGTACATGTATATGCATGCAGAAGCACGTCAATCATCAAGGGCACGCAAATCAATCTCTTGCAACACGTGTGCAGTCACAAGATTAGTCTGAGGGGAATTCTAATGCATCCACGTCTACGACACGAACGGAAGATCACATGCATCGGATTGGTTTCCTACTCGGTCTACTACAGGCAGCGATTGGTTTCCAACGGGGCACGGTTTCGACGTCGGACTCATGCACTTGGCAGCCAATCAGCCTGAGGCATGCTCGTTTCTCCACCAGCCTGACATCACCACCGGCAGAAATCATCATCGACAACGACGCTGCCAACGTCCACTCGTCGAGAGGCAGGCACTTGGTCACCAAGCCAACCGTGATGTCAACAATCAATAATAATTAATCAGTGAGCAGGTCACTCGGCCAGCAAATCATTCGGCTACCAATCACTATTATCAAATGCCCTAAACGCCGCCGACTCTCCCTAGTAGACAACGGGGCAAATATCTAGAGATTTAGTCCCGGACAAAATTGGGCCTGGGACTAAAACATTTTTTAATCCCGGTCCGTATTACTGACCGGGACTAAAGCTCCGTGTCCCAACGGCTACTTCGGTTGGTTTCCGGCAGGGGACCTTTAATCCCGGTTTAGCTCACTAACCGGGATTAAAAGTATTTTTTAGTCCGGGTTTGTGTTTCAAACCAGGACTAAAGGTCCCCCGACCTTTAGTCCGGGTTCGTGTCTCAAACCGAGACTGAAGTGTGACTTTTAGTCCGGGTTTGAGCCATGAACCGAGATTAATTTGTCCACCCCTTTATATCCCTTTCCTTCCTCCCTAGCCGACAGCCCCGAGACCATTTTTGCTTGCTCAAGCTCTCAAGTTCTTCCTCATGCTCAAACTTGTTCTTCACGACGCCACCATTTTCGCAAGATTTCGGTCGATTCGTCCGTCTGTTTTTGGTTGTAAGGTGCGCATATTCTTCCTCTCGTTATACCTTTTTACTAGACCTTATTTTATGCTTTATATTTAGAGAAATACGAGGTGGTTTACGGAGTAATAGTTGAGCAAGAAATAGCTAGATTATTCATTTGAGATGATTTTTTTCAAGCCTAGTTCGTCGACATTGCAGTGAGTATGACTTTAGGCTAGTCCATGCCATTTAAGTCATGAAAAAGTGTGGAGTGCTTTGTCATCGAATAGGAAATTTTGTTAAAAGAAGTAAATATAGTAGAAGGTAGTATATAATATTTATAGGCATACCGTATTGTATTAGTAGGTAATCAAGTCATCACAGAGTGCGAAGTGCTTGATCATCCAGTTAATTTGTTCGGGATAGTGCATACACGGAACTGTTCAAGACAACTGGATGATTTCAAGCATTTCATACTCTGTCATTTCTTGGTAATTAGGGAATCTAAATAGGAAATTTTCGCGTGTTGGATTATCAAGTCATCACAGAGTGAGAGGTGCACATGGTGTGGAGGTTGGTTTGTTCAGGACTGTGAATGCACGGAACTGTCCAAAACACCCTCACACCACCTGGACCTCGTGCTCTGTCATTTCTTGGTAATTAGGGCATCTAAATAGGAAATTTTCGCATGCTGGATTATCAAGTCATCACAGAGTCATAGGTGCAGATGGTGTCGAGGTTGGTTTGTTCAGGACTGTGAATGCACGGAACTGTCCAAAACACCCTCACACCACCTGCACTTCGTACTCTGTCATTTCTTGATAATGAACAAATATTAATAGAAAATTTCTTGTTGTTGGATTATCGAGTCATCATAGAGCGTGGGGTTCTCATTACTTCTTAACTGAGAAAATATAAGGAACCTTAGTAGAGAATTTACTGGTGTTGGATTACCAAGTCATCACAGGGTGAGAGGTGTAAATTGTGTCGAGGTTGTGATTACACGGAACTGTTCAAAACACCCTCGAACAACGTGCACCTTGTACGCTGTCATTTGTTGGTAATTATGGAACCTTAATAAGAAATGTAGTATTTCTGTATCAAATGTAATTATTTGTTTTATTCATTTTAACATTACTGTAATGCAGATGAGCCGGCAATGGATGTACGCCGACTGCCGCTCGCAACAGTTCATTGACGGCGTGCATGATTTTATACGTGTGGCGGAGGCAAACAAA
>CM002484.1:11902257-11913195 GCA_000325765.3 Leersia perrieri
AAGTCTCCTCCCAAATATGTAATTAAGGCGGGAGAAGAGAAATGGAAATATAAGTATGGCGAATCTTTGTCATGACTCTTGGGATTTAATTTAAAAACATAAAAATATTTTGAAAAGCTTACTCCTCATTTTGACCACATCCTCACCTACCAAAGCCATATGCCATGATATTTATGATCATAACCTTAGGCACACGTTTCACTGCTTGCAAAGTGTTGAGCTTTATCAAATTATTGGACTCGTGTTAGATTCTTTTCATATTCATAAGGTCAAGGATACATCCACCAAAATAAAGTTGACTTCTATTTTGGAAGTAAAGCATCCATTCCATTTGCCATCATTTTTCCATCCAAACAAAGCTCCACAAAAATATCCATTTCCTATGTTTTCCTCTTCAAGGTCAAAATAAATAAGAGAGTGGCCATAAAAAAAAAGAGAGAGAAAGAGAGGAAAGATGGGACAAAAACTCTCTCCATGATACCTCTCCAAAAGAAAATTTTTGGCCAAAAATAACTCTCTCTAAAAAGACTTTGAAGGTAAGGAATGCATTTGTTCGAAAATGGAGCAAAAATAAATATAGTTATATTTTCCATCCACCAGAATCTTTGACCTAGGATATGACAAGCTATCTTCTTGAGTCCATGTATTTGGTTTGGCAATATATACAATACAGGTATGTTTTGCTTTTCCCTGCCAAGCTCCATATAAGCCTGTTAGAATAGGGAAAAAGGGTTCAACACACGAACCTTGGGGAGGATCCACAAAAATTCCAAATATATGAGTGCCTCGAGAGCAAGTCATATTGAGGAGTAATGCTTCTTTGCGAAAATAATTCAAAACCCCAAGAGTCTGATGAAGAAAACAAGGAGGACTGGAGTAGAAGTCGTTCCATCCCTCAATTACCCAAGATGGTAAGCTAGCCACCTCAAAAAGTTCACAGGTATGAGCATAGTTTATGAATAACTTATGTACTTGTGTTATATCATGGAAAATCTTGTTATACACTATATCACTACCTTTACTTGAGGACAAGTAAAGAGCTAAGTGTGGGGGGTTTTGTTGACAGCTATTAAAGTCACATTTTATGCCGTCAACTCCTACAAAATATACATGAAAAGAATGATCCAACATAGTGGTAGGGATTATTTCTAATCATTTCCACAAGTGTTGCTGAATATTTGTATGTAGGAAATAAATACCCAAAATAGATAAGAAATGGAGAAAACTTCACTTCCAAGGAAGAGAGGACCCACCTGATAGAAATGACGGTTGACGTAACCGCCATTGCATGTGAAACTGACACAAAGACCCATCTGTCAGAGAGCTGATCGAAGCTAGAGTCGGTGGGAGCCAACTCCAGCTCGGCTGAACCACCCTAGTTCGGCCGAACCAGTTTTGCCGCCAAACCCACCGACCTTCGACATGTCACTTCTCCATTGGCTCCTGAAATCAGTTCATGGGGGCATGATGGTCATTTCGCATCAGAAGCTGCCGCCATTGGAGTCTAAAAATTAAAGGAGTACTCATTCCACACTTAGAGGACACACACCAAGCTTGAGCTGAATTATAAGAGGCTCTTAGTACACATTTTGTATACTAGTTAGGTAGAGAGTAGAGTAGAAGTCGGAGGAATCCCGGAGTTGTCGGTACGCTTTTGCCTTTATTCTATTCTAGCAATTACTCCTGCATTTATATTCATATTATTCTAAGTAATTGAGTTTATTTTCATAAGTTTTATATCTCAGTTAGTGCCTAAGTGAATACCGGATTACTGTTCACTATAAACAACCAACTTATAGTGTTTGCCGAAGAGCTTAATTAACACTAAGATAGTAATTAATCTGCTTAGACGCGGTGTCTAGGTAGTTAATTCCCAGTAGTTGCCGCTCATCCCACAGTTAGCTTGAGGCAAATATAGAGCTGGTGACAGCCCTCGAGATCACGTAGTCCTCCCTGTCCGGGTGTGTGGTAGAGCTGGAACCAGAGGCAGCGAGCTGCCGGTGCCCAAAGTATCCCACAAGGATTAAACAAACTTCCTGTAGACACTGAAACTTGTGTAGTAAATACTCTCTATCCTATAGCTGTGTGTCCTTGGTTGAACCTGGTTAGGAGTAGTCACCTTCATTCCCTGTGGATTCGATACCCTAGGAATACTCCATAGGGGAAGTGCTACAGCGGTAATTCCGTTCGCTTGTGGGATTATATCTATGACGATAAGAAATACCAACACCCGTGTGACAGGACCGTCGGCCTCAGCATGATTTTCACCATGAACACTCGATTGAGAACCTACCATGTTAGCTAAAAAAATATAGTGGAAAAGGTAAAATTGTGGAAACACACAATCTCACCTCTTACTCACCAATGTTCTTATGCGATCTCAAAGACTGTGAGAGCGTGCAAAATGTGGCAGTACCAGAATGTGATTATGTGATTGAAAGGATGCGAATCGAAAGACCAACTTCATTTTATGTGGAGCTAGGTAGGCTGAACAAAGGGAGGCTAAAGTACTGAGATAAAGTGAAGTAAACCACAAAAATAAGGACGTGAACGCTGCTGTCCAATGCACCAAAAGATAGAGAAGCAAATACCGCAACACCACCAAAAACACACAACTTTCTTTTGCAGAAATTCCACTCATTTTTTGATATATTTTTTTGTTTTGTTTTTTTTTTTGACAACTTCTGTCTTTTTTTTTCAACATGATCCAGCAAACAGGAAACAAAAGGGTGGGTGGGCAGGGAAAAAAATGATGCAAGATAACAGAAAGGAACTAGCAACGTGATGGAAACGAACGACACAAAATATCAGTACTACCAAAGGCTTGGTTTTTTTTGGGGGGGGATTTTTGTGGACTATAGGAAAGAAACAAGATCAACAATAACACATGAACATCTAAAGAAACAAGGCTGATATGTGGACAATGAACCTACCGTGTCAACGAAAGCTCTGATACCATATGATGCGAACTCACTCGCGAGGGTGGCCCGATCTTCACGGTAGTAGGTTCGGGACAAAGGAACACCGGTGTAAACCGTGCACAAGAGGATAACTAGCTTTATACCTACCAAGGTTGGATGCGACCAAGTGGTGAGGGTGAGAACGATCCGAAGCCTCCGGGACTCCGACCCGTCTAACCGAGCAATCACAGGACCACAATCCGGGACTAATCCACACAATACGGCACAGCCGAACTGAATGCCGTAGAGCACGAACTAGGGGCACCAGAGGAGCCTTCTCACAAGTATAAAAGAACTCACAAGAACAAAGGGGTAAGACACTTATGCAGTCTTCAGCAATCTCTCATACATAGGTTTTTTTTTCAATTCATCAAAAAGGTCCCTAAGGAATAGAGTAGAGAGGTATTTATATTAGGAACATCCCTCTTAGCTGAGATGTGAACATAAGAAGCCATGTTCTGGTGGTTAACGCTAACATAAATGAGAATGCAAAGAGTTTTCTTGGGTTCGCGCCCAGCCTTTCAGCTCCTACGCAGTCTTCAGTAAAAACGCAATAACTTCTTATTGGGCAATGATATTGAGGTGGGGTTTGTTGCGTTGAAAACTAGACTTGTCCCTCTTTCCAAACATGTGTGCCACGCAACCCGTCTCTTGACTGGCTGGGTCGCACAAGCCTTGGAAATTGAGTTTATGCAGCGTAAACCATCTTCTCATTGGTGTAAACAGCTGCTAGTTGGGCATGGGTTGATTCCTCCTCAGCGTAAACCATGTCGTCCTCAACGTAACCCATCCTTCTTAGCGTAGGGATGATGTCCTCGGAAGTAAACCTAAGCAATACAAAGGTAGAACATTTAGGTAGTATAAATATCTCACTAAGATTTGGGTTAAGTTGAGCAAATAGCGAGTTCACCTCTTATTCTATCTTCTTAGCACGGTTGCGTGTAATTGGACCATGATAAGTTTTGTTGTTCTTCTCAAAAAGTAATTCATCTACTTCATTTATGTCGTCTTCTTTTTCTTCATGTGATGTATGACGTAAACCATCACACTTGTTTACGTCAAGTGTAGCTGGGATGTCCTCATCATCAATGCACCAAAAGATATGGTGGAAATGAGATTCGTCCATCACTTGCAGGAACAGTTAACGAGGAAACAGGAAAAGTCTACCTACCCCCTACTTGCCACACTCTTTCTGATGAGGAGAGAAAGTCAATGCTAAAATGTCTTGCAAGTATCAAAGGTTCCTACAAGATACTCTTCAAGAATAAACAAGTTTGTTTTGGATGGAGAGTTTAAACTTAGCAGCATGAAGTCACATGACTGTCATGTAATGATTACGCAACTTTTGCCTATAGCCATTCAGAATGTCATGCCGATAAAAGTGCGACACACGATAATGCGGTTGTGTTTTTTCATCGATTACATTGGTCAAAAGGTTATAGATCTTGATCAACTAGACAGTCTACAAGAAGATATAGTGAAAACCCTCTGTTACCTAGAAATATACTTTCCTCCATCATTCTTCGATATCATAGTTTATTTAGTCGTGCATCTTGTGAAACAGATAAAAGCGTGTGGTCCAGCATTCATGAGACAAATATACCCTTTTGAAAGATATATGGGGATTCTCAAGGGCTACATGAGAAATAGATCACATCCGGAGGGAAGTATAATTGAAGGATACACGACCGAGGAAGTCATAGAATTTTGTGTTGAGTACATGTCAGAGACATCATCGATTGGTGTACCGTGGTCACATCATGAAGGACAACTTGCAGGGGTTGTAACCATCGGGAAGAAAATGATCAATGACATATGGACTATGTGAAGTTTCAAGTGTTGTTGTTTCGATGCACATGGGTGAACAACCTTCGTGGTGGTGTGACAGTGGACATTAAGGATTTCACCATAGTCGATTTCTACAAGGTGGGGTACAAGGATGAACCATTCGTTCTTGCTAAGCAAGTGGTACAAGTATTCTACATCAAAGATCCAGCAAATAAAATATTACATATTGTTCGGGAAGGAAAAAGAAGTATTGTCGGGGTCGAGAATGTCGTCGACGAGGATGATTACAACAAGACTGCTAACGCAGCCCAAAATTTGTGAATTGAAAAAGAGATGTCTGACGATAATAGTCTGCATGCACGTAATGACCACGACGAAGGTTTTTTCGAACAAATGTAATAATTATTGTGGGTATGACACTTGTAATGCACGTTAAGTATTTATATTATGATTTATGATGTTTTTTCAGCTTGTATTTAATATTATTTACATTTTTTCATATTTAAAATGTAATTTTACAAGTATATTTATGTTACCAGGAAATTATTTTATGAAAATATGTAGGAAAAACAATTTATAAAAATAGAAAATATTTTTTTTATGTGCTGCCTTCGGTCAACCCCATCGGGCATGGTTCTTAAACTTGCAATTGGCCATGGTTCTTAAACTTGCAACTGTGACTGATGATCTCACCTGTCACGGTGCGTGATAGAGGACCATGACCGATATTCACATCGGTCACGGTTCTATATATTTGATCGTGACCAATGACATCATCGGTCACGGCTAGGAGTCACGAGCCGTTACCGATGTCCTCATCAGTAACGGTTCGTAGATCCTGACCGTGACCGATGTGTTGACCATGTATTAGCGTTTCAACCCTCCTAGTAGTGCACACTTAAAACCCTAGATCTCGATCAGCTACCCTCCTCCTCCTCCAACCCAATGCCGGCTTCCTCCAACGACCTCGTGGACCCCGCCGGCCTCCTCCTCCGTCCTCCCACCGCCGGCCTCCTCCTCCAACCCCAGGACGCCACCGGCTTCCTTCTACGACCTCCTGCCGGCGGTCTCCTCCGCCGACCCCGAGACCACCACCGGCTTCCTCCTTTGGCACTAAGCCTAACGCCGGCATCCTCCTCCAACCCCGAGCCCGACGACGCCGACCTCCTCCGATCCTGAGTCTATTTACAATGTGTGTTTGAATGCAATTGCAATGTGTAGATTTACAATGTTTTTAGTATTTGAAGGCAACTTCTAAATATTAGTATAAGTGTTTACTCTCTTTAAATGGTTATGCCTAGGCAATTGGAATTTATGGTTAACATGTGAATTTGAATGCAATTGTAATGTGTAAGTATTTGAATGCAATTGTAATGTGTAGATTTACAATGTGACAAGTATTTGAATGCAACATCTAATTATTAGTATATTTGCTTACTCTCTTTTTAATTTGAATTATAAATGGTTATGCATATGCAATTGGAATAATTTATGGTTATGTGTTTATTTTTTGAATGCAATTTCTAATAATTATTAGTATGTTTGTCTACTCTCTTTTTAATTTGAATTGTACTGGCGACATCCTCCGTTAACTTTGTAGGGAACCTGGTTGACGGTGACCTGTGAGGGTCGAGCGTAATGTTTACAAGTGCATACAGCCTTGCTCGTCTCTCGCAGGTCTCCGTCTTGCGGGGTTCCTACAAGGTTAACAATTTTTTCTAACCTCATGCTATCTCCACTTCCTATTGTAGGCACCAATTTGACATAACTTGTCTAGTTAATTGCAACCTTTGGGGGTAGTGGAGGTAAGAGATGCATTCTCTAGAAGCCCTATTCCTAATGTACGAAATAAGCCAACTATCTGAGAGCAATTACATTTTATTCTTAATTGTTCTTATTATATTACATGAATGTTGTCTGTCAGCACAGAATTCGACCCTCGCAATCGCCAGATCATGCCCTCAAAGGTATCACGAACTAGCCACCGGTTGCACCATCCATTGCTTGTGTAAGTAAAAACCTTGTATGAGCTTGGTAAGACGCTTGAGAAAGTGAAATTGTTTCAACCACCTAGTAGTTTATAGGGATTTCTTTTGTGTTTTTCTCTGTCTTCATACAAACAATGTCAGGGTCCGATAATTTCTCACGATGCCTCCTGGTTCAACGTGACCTTACTACAACAGTAGAACAAACTGAGGAGCTACAACACCATAACTTGTTCCAGATTTTCTTCGTCATCAGCAACTGTCGAGCATGTGTCATTATTGATTGAGGTAGCTGTAATAATTTGGTGAGTTCTGATTTAGTCAACAAGCTTGGCTTAACTATACACCTGTTGGTATTTCTTATCGTCACAGAATATATCCACAAGCGAACGGAATACGGTTGTAGCACTTCCCCTATGGAGTATTCCTAGGGTATCGAATCCACAGGGAACGTGTGTGACTAATCCTACTCTAGTTCATCCAAGGACACAAAGCTAATGGTAGGCCAAAGGGTAGAGAGGATTCACTCGTAAGATATAGTGTCTACAGGAAGCTTAGTTTAATCCTAGTGGGATACTTCGGACACTGGCAGCTCGCTGCCCTAGGTCTTAGCTCTACAACGCACCCAGACAGGGAGGGACTACGTGATCTTGAGGGCTATCACCACCTCTACACTTGCTTCAAACTAACTGTGGGATGCGCAGCAACTACTAAAAATTGACTACCTAGACACCGCGTCTAAGCAGATTAATGTTAATTAAGCACCCAAGCAATCACTATAAGTTGGTTGTTTATAGTGAATAGTAATCCGGTATTCAACTTAGGAAGTAACTGAGAAATAATTCTTACGAAATTGAATTCAACTACTCAAGATAATATTTCTATTAAAGCAAGAGTAATTGACAAAGTTAAGTAAGAAAGAAATATACCAACAACTCTGAGATTCCTTCGACTTCCTCTACTCCACTCTCTCCCTAATCTAGTATACAAAAGTGTACAAAAGAGCCTCTTGTAATTCAGATTAAGCTTTGGTGTCTGTTCTAAGTGTGAAGTGAGAAGACCTTTTATAGACTCTAATGGCGGCAACTTCTGATGGGAATTGTCCAAAATGCCCCTTGTAACCGCCATCAGGAGCCAATGAGGCGCCGACTCTGGTTCGGCCGAACCACTCTGGCCGCCCACCGACTCCAAACTTGGACAGCTCTCTGACAGCTGGGTGTCCATGTGTCAGCTTCATATGCAATGACGGTTATCTCAACCGTCATCTCTGCCAGGTGGGTTCCCAACTCCTTGGAAGTGAGGTTTCCTCCATTTCTTCTCCTTTTTGGTGATTTATTCCCTGCATACAAATATTTACCAACACTTGTGAAAATGATTAGAAATAATCCCTACCATTATATTGGATGATTGGTTTCATTCATATTTTGCAGGTGTTGACGACATAAAATATGGCATTAACAGCCGTCAACAACACCCGCACCCACATCCGTACCATATTCAATGGTTAAATGATTTTGAAAAGGTTAAGGTAACACAAACTTGCACAGTTTCATTCTCCATTGGTTCTTATGCTGATTCTGTTGATTATGATGTGGTACCTATGCAAGCTTGTTTACTTTTATCGGAACGTCCTTGGGAATATGATAATGATGCTACACACCATGGTAGAAGTAATAAATATACTTTTGAATATAAAGGAAAGAAAATTACTTTGGTATCTTTGACCCCTGCTGAAATCATAAAAGATAATAGGGAAAGAGCTGCTAATGCAAAGAAAGAACTTGATAACAAATCTGAAATCTCACAAGCTATTAACATTGTATTTCCATTGTTGCATTCTGGTTACATCCTTTCGTCCCTCCCTTCCTATGATGGAGTAGATAGAAATGCATATATTGAATGGGAAAAGAAACTAGATTATATTTTTGCACAATGTCATATGTGTGAAAGACGAAAACTTAAGAATGTCACGAGTGCTTTAATTTGAAGTGCTTTATTTTGGTGGGAAAATTTATCCTTGTCTTCACATGTTAATTTGCCTCAAACTTGGAATGATATGAAAGTGCTAGTGAGAAAAATATTTGTTAATCCGTTAGCTATACCTGCTTACAAAGATGATGTGAATGTGTTAGAGGAGTAGTCTCGTGTTCTACCTTTTCTTGTGATACTAACATTTTGAAGGTACTTGAGAGCAAACAAGTTAATGAGGAGAAAACTAAAGATATGAAGAAAGAAGACATACCAATTACCCCTTGCCAACTTCAAGAAGGTTCAGTTGACGGCCAGCACCCATCCATCATCTAAGGAGCGCATCATAGGTAAATTTGATGTTTCTGAAATTACACAAGGTGAGATCTTTCAAGGTGCAATAGAATTGTCCACTACTCATGCTAATTTAGAGCAATCATTAGTGGAAACTTTTGTTGAAATTTCTGTTACAAGAAGATTTGATTGCTATTCCTTGTGATAAAGAAGTGTTGTGCAATGCTTCACTTATACCTATGACACAACTATCGAATGAATATGTTATCAATATTATTGAACCACTACATGCTGATTTTAAACATGTCATTCACATTGCTAGCGGTAATGAGAGCTTAAATTGTTATCTTCTTTAAATACGTTGGGATATATAGATTTTTAAGATCTTTGTCCACTCAACTGTTTGGAGAAGAAATTGTTTACTAGATTTGATTTGTCATGCCCTTCTCATATGGTTTTTCATATTGTTGGAAATTTTGATAAAAAGGGAGAGTACCTTGTGCATAAAGTATATATATGTTCTGATTTGAATGTACTACTTTTAAATGGTGAAACATATTGTCTAGAGGAACATGTGCGCACAGATAATGTCCAATCTATTTTTGATAGTTTTGCACATGAGTTATAGGTTGATTTTCAAGAATGAGAGTGTCACGAGCTCTCCCCAAAGCAATTAGAGTATTACGCAAGAATCTATAAGAGCATCAACATTAATGTGTATGCGGAATATTCAACACCTGTTCACCAAATAACTTTCAATGAATTGACAAAACCAAGAACGGTTTTTCGCCAAGAAGGGGAGGATGATGAGGACATGACCGGACCGGATATGAACACAACTACATTATTCTTAAATAAACCAAAGGTGCACTCTATTTATATTATATATACATTTTATATATTTGAACAAGTGATGTTGTGCCATAATTTGCTCTGGTTTACATTTGCAAAAGTGTTTGCATGAATAAAAGAGATGATATTAGGCTCAAGTGAATTATGGATGATCAAGGAGGTTGATTGGAGACCAATACATGACTTTTCCAAAGACTTATCCTACTTCATCACGTCGTATTTGGGCCAAGAGTCCAGCCCAACTCAAGTCTTGTTCGCGGGTTTGGTTCCTCCGGACAGCACCAACTTAAAACAAACATTGCTGCTTACCTAGAAGGTTTCTCATGGCTCATGAGTACTTGTTAGAAATCTTATGGAGTCTACTTTCGGATGGCTTTGGTTTCACGTCAATATTAATTCTGAGTCAACAGGAGTTGTCGAAACAAGCCACTTACCTCATCCAGTCTGAGTCAACTTTGGGTCTTCGGTCCTGTAATTGTGTCGTGTGTTTAGGCCCATGCGGAGGACGCCCATCCATGGTTGTTTTGTAACCATAGGACGTCCCTAACTCCTATATATTCAGTAGCCGCCGCTGTTTAGAGGTGGTTTTGCTTTGATTATTTTGTCGTTACAGTTTTCGCCACTTAGTCGGTTTTTAGAACCCCAACTGTGAGCTTCATCTATATTAGCAATATATTCAAATTGTATCTACCTTGTTGTTCTTGCTTGTGTTCTTTGATTCGCATGCCCATTGCTATCAACATTGCTAGCACGACAAAAGTACGATTAGCGCTACCACTGATAATCTAGCATAGTACAGTCATCTTCCTCCGCGTATGTCCGGTTGGTTGGCAAACCTTCAATCAAAATGTCATCGCACTCTCCTTGTGATATAATGGATTAGAGGAATATATTGACATAGTTAACTATGAGCTCTGATGAGGACATAACTAGCTTAGATATGAGCATGACTACCTTATATATTCATCAACCAAAGGTGTATATGTTCTATATTAGATTTACTTATTATATATTTGAACAAATATTGATACACAATGAATTTCGTGTGTTTTCATTTGCAGAGGTACTTGCTTGGGAGAAGAAAAAGAATC
>CM002484.1:11917599-11961749 GCA_000325765.3 Leersia perrieri
CGGCAGGAGGCATTGGGGCGACGGCGTGTGGCATGGCGGACGGCGGCGATGGCGTTCGGCGGCTGTCCGGCTCTGTGGGCCGGCGCCCTAGCTAGACTGGGCCGAGTAGGCCACGGCCTGCTGAGCCCGTGGGTCGGCCTGTATTTTTTTTTTGTGTGTGTTTGTAACTATGTGTATGTTTGTCTGTATTGTGTGTATGTGCATGTGTATGTACGTCTGTATTAGGCCTTGTATTTTGATGCAAATTTAAATATATATAGTATAATTGGGCATGTTTTTCATTTACAGCAAATATATACAATATAATTGGGCCTAATATTTTAATTCATTTTTCCAGTAATTTTATGACCTGATATTTGGTTTTCTGTGACGTTATGCTTCGTCATAAAATTTAGCATCTTCTACGACCAAATTAAGCTTCGTCACCGATATAACAATTTCCTATGACGAAATCGTCATAAAGAAAATAAAGAAAATAATGTGACGCTCCGTTTTTGACGAATTCAGTTTCGTCACTAATTCATCACAGAATTTTCTTTATGACAAATTTGGCATCTACTATGACGAAAATGTTTCATCACAAATAGACACATTCCTTATAGTGATGAAAGGTCTATGGAAAGTAAATGAATTACCTATGAAGTACCTAAAAGTTCTAGACTATGGAAAGTACACGAAATTATTCAAGACCAAATTATATACTGCTAGTACGTACATGTTGGTTGTTGTGTATGTTCTCGAAGGACTAAGCATAAACTGTGATGTTCTTTATCTTTATGATGCAAAATGAAATGGATGGCAGGCACGTACAGTTCGTTTGTCACCAGTGATATCAGATCTGATGGGCTAAGCAACAGCTCTGTGTTGTACTACTACTACCATCAGTTCTATATGCTGAAATGATGATTGCAGCAAGGATGTTCAGATTTCATAAACAACAAATACTACTTGGCTGTTGCTTGTCTTCTGAAAGATTATTTGACAGTGATTTCTGCAGTTGATTTCTTGCCGACTACTAAACATCAGACAAGATTGACTACTTCTGAACATGATGAGATTCTTGTCAAATTTATTTAAAGAACAACATTCCGATTTCTGAAACAGCAGAGGATTACGGATTAGCTGCTGTTCTTTGCAATTAACAATTAGCACATGGAAATATTCAAGTTTATTTACCTATGAACTTTCATAATGAACAGAATATGCACTTTCCTCACATGGAACTATTCAAGTGGAATGAGGGGGATCCAGGCGGGAGGAACAATGTCAGCGTGGTAGTCAGGCGTACCTTGCTTTCCGGCGTACAGCGTCGATGGCGCGTGTTCCGGGAGGGACGTCGAGGTCGCAGTCGCTGCAGACGCTAGAAGGAGACGGGGGAGGGAGGCGTGGAAGGCGGTGCATGGTGAGGGCTGCGCTCAGGACTGCTGCCACCGGCAAGGGCGGCGCTCAGGACGGCCGCCGTGGGCGGGTTAAGAGGAGGGACGCGCGCAACCCTAACCCTACCACAGCGCTGCGCAAAAAAGATTGGATAGGGAGGGGAGCGTCATCAGGTGGGTGGCGACTAGCGACCATTTCATTCCCTCAGTCGTTTGGCTGGGGAATATGCTGGGTCTGCCTACCGAACGGCTGGGCTGATCAGCCCAGCCAAAACCTTCCAGCCCAGTGCCCTGCCAGCGAATTGAACATGGCCTAAGTCACAAACAAAATAAATAATATTTTCATATTTTTCTGAACAAGTCATATTATCAAACGTTAACTTCTTACATTATGAAATGAAGAGTATAATACTATCAATAAATGAGAAATTGAGAAGGATTTGCAAGTTTCGTTGGAATCAAACATCACCATTTCCATGATCCGAGGTTGGGTTACTTTTTTTTGCTCATTAATGAATCAACATAATTTTTTTAAAAAAAAACTAAACCCTGCTTAATTGTAAGATCGAATACTCTCTCCTTCCCTAAATATTTGACACCGTTAACTTTTTGACACATGTTTGACCTTTTGTCTTATTCAAAAAGTTTTGTTAAATAAGTAAAGTTATAGGTAATTATAAAGGTATATTTAACAATGAATCAAATGATAGGAAAAGAAATAATAATTACGTAAATTTTTTAAATAAGACAAATAGTAAAATATATATAAAAAAGTCAATATCGTCAAACATTTAGAGAGGAAGGGAGTAGATAGCAACAAACCTGAACAAACTGATAATATTCGAATGCAGAAGAAGCAACCCAAACCCAAGTAAAAAACGAGGGCTAAAGCTGAAGCACTTGACTAAAGCAATCGAGCAGCAAACAGTTATTAGTAGCATAGCACTAACTACTACCTTCTCTCAAAATACTGCTACTAGTACATATCCTAATAGTATAAATCTGAATATAGAGCTCGTCTAGATTCACATTAGACAAGATTATAATGTATTAAGCACGCGACTAATTAAAACAAGCGTGTGCAGCATTATATCCTAGCTGTATATATCTACTTGTGCTTCGCCTGGGCACGTCGGCGGCGTGGCTTCTGCTTCGGCTGACCGCCGGCGGAGAGCAGCACGTCGGCCGCCGACGGTCGGCGCACGCTGTCCCTCACCCTCTCGAGCGCCCTGACGAGCTCCGTCAACCCGAGCGCCTCGGCGTCGGCGTCCCACCAGTGCACCCTCCCCGCCCTGATCGCCCCCTTGATCCTCCCCGCCAACTCGAGCGACCGCGCCGTCGTCTCATTCGCCGCCATCCCCAACGCCTCGGGGTCATCGTCGCCGCCGCCGAACCAGCCGGCGACTTGGTGGTGGTGGTGGTTGTCACCTGAGGGGACGACGTAGCGGCGGAGGACGGGGTCCCGAAGGCGTAGACGCGGCCGGTCTCGGAGAAGACGACGACGGCGACGGACGCGCCGGTGCGCACGGAGAGCTCCGACGCCATCTTGAGGACCACGGGACCCCTCTTGGAGAATGTGGTCTGCCGGCTTTCCTTCTTCTCGATGCGGCGCATCAGGATTGTGCGACCGGCCACCATCGTGTCGTGCCGTACGGACTACGGAGAAGAAGAAACGCGCGTGGTGGTGGCGGTTCTGCTTCTTGGTGTCGTGTGGCGACGGCGATGGCGATGCAGGGTTTATAAAGAGGAAGGTGTTATTGCCAAAAAAGGAGGGAGTCAGATGATGGATACGGTTTGATATTTTTGGATACCAGGAAACGTGCCCATGCGTAGCAACGGGCTTATGTCACGTATTTTGTGTTGGGATAAAAGTTGAGCAAGTTTATTTCCCACTTGTGTGTGTGAATTTAATTGTGTTATCATAAGCATAATAAATATATTAAATTAAGAAAGAAAACAAAATTTGTAAAGTATACAAGAGTTGAATTTTGTTGAATAACAACCATATTTTATCTGGATAAATAGAAAAATAATTGTAAATCAAAAAATTAGATGATGGTGTGGATTGACCATCCAAATTTTATCTCTCTCTTTATTTTTTCTGATCTGGTTCATGTGGCTTGGCCTCCCGCTTTGCAGCTGGAAAGAAAAAGCTGACCGACAGTCAAACTTGCAGGAAAAAAAAGAAAACGAAAACACTGCTAGAAGAGGGGAGAGAGCGGATCTGGAATTCTGGATCGAATGCGTCTCTCTCATTTCTCCATGTCTCTCTCTTCGTATTCTCCTTCTCCTCATCCCCTTCTTTTCTCCTCATCACCTCCTCTACGGACTACGGCTCTACCTCACTTATTCTGCGGAGCATGGCCGTGCTGCTTTCACCGTGGTCGTGAGCGTCGTCGTCCTCCTCGCCCCGCCCCTCCCCAGCTCGCCGCCATTGGGTCTGCCTCTCCTGAGGGAACCGGTGGATCGGCCTCCTCCGAGCTGAACGGTGGTGGATCTAAATCCATCGAGCTCACCGCCGGTGGAACCGCTGTTCGCCGCCGCTGGAGGCTGAGGAGGAAGCTGCTTACTCAATGCGCTGCTGCTGTTTTTTCTTTGAGATATCAGTTTTTCATGTTTTTGTTTTTACTATGTTCTTTGATTTTATTTCTCCCTTTAAATCTGCCACATTGGATAGATTGGTTCGTGAATTTTTGGCATTCCTTTATCTTCTTATCTATCTATCCTCAAATTAAATTACGTATTTTTGCTCAAATTCGCCTCTGAGTCTTGCTGCTATTGCTACTAAGGTTAATTTCTTCCATGGAAACTTTCCGTATAAACTTTTACGGTACAATGTTCAATAACCATAGTTACAATATTAGCGTGTTCAAAAGTATTTTTAGAGAATAATTGCTTATAGTATGCATTGGCGTGGTTGTAGGAGTGGAACGCGGTAGATTAGTAGATGGATGTGTGTGCAAATCGTCTGACATCTTCAATCACGTCAATTGTTTCTTTCAATCCGTGATGTTGTTCAATATGTATCTCTGTGTTGTGTAATTTGGTTTTGATTGATTGTTGGCCGTAAAGATTAAGGAAAGACCCATGTTGAATACGGATGGGTGTGCTGGGTTTTGATTCGGTTTTGATTTTGATTGATTGCTGGCCGTAAAGAACAAGATCACGTTCGCAGCGACGACGGTGACCAATCGCAAAAAAAAAGAAAAAAAAAGAAACGGGCGCTAACGTCATCATGACGTCGTGATGACATCAGCGACGGACGAAAATCTGGTATGCAGAAAGATGACACATTTAATTTATTTTGAACTTTTATAATAGGTAAAGATAAGATTTTGTTTGTAGGATATGGTAAGATTTAAAGACTTGCCATCGTATTGACCGTAAAACGGGAAGGACCGGTAAATGTGGTCGGTGGTGTGGACCTACACGTAAAGTGTCACCCTCAATAGGGATCTTAGCATGTTTAGTAAGGACTCTTACCGTTTCTACTTTGGAATAATATTTGCATGGTTCTTCAAGAGCGAGTATAGTCCTTTTGGATGTAGAGTAGTTTTTAATCCATTATCTGAAAAAAATACTAGTTATCTCCTTAACATCTCGTTATAAATACTGTGGTACCAGATATTTCATGGGTCTTCTCACTACCAATGTACAAAATAGCCGGCTATAGCGTTTTGGGAGGGTGAAAGCTACGATATTTAACTTTTTGCGCTAAACTATCTTTTTCCGCTAATAGCGGCGATTAGCCAGCCAAATCAGCTAAACATCACCTCATTTAGCCCCCACAGCCTTAGCTAGCGGCTTCGTGCCCGGGCCAAAATCAGCGCCGACCTTGGGCCAACGAGTCAACCAACAGTCCTAACCCTAGCTAATTCCCCCCAATCCTCTCGACAACTCCACCAAAAGAGCTGAAGTGGCGACTGCAGCAGCCAGCAGCGGCTACGGCGGCGGCAATGGCTACAGCAAACCAGCGAACTGTGTCTGGCTTCTTTGCTGGCTACAGACCCGAAGACTGCGGCGGCTGCGACCTGCAGACTTGGATGCTGTGGTGACTGGTGACCGGGACGAGCAACGACACCTACTACTGAAGAAGACGAAGACCATCAGTTTGTACTTTTATATTTCGACTCTTGACACCATGCCGAAGTCCGAGCAACAAGCAGTCAAGAAGGCAAACTTCTTTGTGTTTGTTTATCCACTGAAGTGATTTGTGTCTACTGAAATTTGTGTTTAGTTGATGTAATGAGGGCATGAAGGTCTTAATTTTTCGATTCCATGTTTGTATACATAATTTTTTACTGATTTCTACCTAGCAATTAGAAAACCACTAAACAGGGTTAGCTGGGCTATAGCCGGCTATAGCCTTACTTAGCCTTTGCAGATACTAACCGCTAAAGGCCATAGCCAGCTATTTTGTACATTGCTCACTACTCTCACCTACAAATGCAGATATCGCTCTCTCAGGGAGAAGATCGCCACGATAGAAAGAGATTCTAGTTTAATCTCTCTCCGTATTAACCCACTGACATAATTTGGGAAATTTTCATTTCACGTGTGGATGAGCTCTGCACGCCTAGATGCCACACTTGAGGATGACATGCGACTAGCTGGGCACACGTACCATGTCTAAGATAGTGTTCTTGGTGCTCTACATTTAGAGTGTGGGGTTCGCACCTTTCCAACAATTGGCGGACAGCCTGATTCACGAGATGACCCACCTGCTCCAACCATCTTGCATGTCAATCTAAGAAAGAAGGCAGAAAAAGAGATATAATGAAATTTTTTATTCCATCTTCCGACCTAATTTATTTGATTAATCGATCAATAACCAAACCCTGTTTTATGAAAAAGGTGAGTGGTCTTGTTTAAATTCAGAGTATACATAACAGTCTCTGGGCTGTACCAAGTAATGGGCCTTTTATAAACCACTGCCATGACTGGATTTCCGTGGGCTCTAATTTGTCAGCGCGAAGGAACCCAGAATCGGTCTTTCCCAGGAAGACAATAGTCCACGAAACTGGCCACGCGTTACGTCTTTCTAGTTCATTTACGTCGGTCTTTCCCAGAAAGACAATAATAGTCCACGAAACTGGCCAAGCGTAATGTATTTCTAGTTCATTTACGTCAACGTTAGGTACTTGTCGACAAACTTCCCATCCCTAGTGACTAGTAGTGAGTACAATAATATATGATTAATTTACTGCTGAGTCCCTGAAAATTTGCTAAAACATCTTTATGTCCCAATGGACACTAATGTAGCCTCCCTCTAGATACCAACATAGATATACATTATATCTTACAAAGTTGCAAGCAATCCAATGGTAATAAGCAAGGAGAAGGCAAGCGTTCATAAATCCTTGTGTAATCTCAGGGATCAATGCTTATCTACTATGTGACCTTGGTCTCTAAACTACATCAGACTTAGCTTCTGAAGGACGTGCAGGTTGAAGAAAAGTCCATGCCCGCCATAGCAACTCTCTACGAAAAAGTGACTCCTGAAATTCAAATGCTTCAAATTTCAACTCTTCAAAGTACATCTTGTCAACGGATAATTAACTTGAGGGAAACTCCTGACGGTTCCAGGAACTGCAGTACAGAACAATTTGCATCAGGAGCGGTCTACAAAATGGGTTAAAGAAACAGCATGCAAAACTAAATTTCTAAAATGAAGGGTGAAATTTGAAGGACTTCAAATTATCTGTATTTTGTAGTGATTGTTGATCATTATTCTTAACTGCCACACAGCGAATTAAACACAAAATACATAATTATTGCGTGTACTGTACACAACATAAGTAGCAGACAGTAGCATTCGCAATTCTACCAGGAACCCGCCAAGTGGCACACATTGTTACTCACAATAAGCTTGGAACTTTTCAGCACTAGGGCTCTAATACTACTAATTTTTGAAATTCTAATGTACAAAAATAGTGGTAGTTAAAATTTTGCACCTAACAGGAAGCTAAAGGTAACCTAAATCATTGAAAAATCAGCAAGGACAAAATATCAAGAATGCTTAAAGTTTTACCATCTAAACACCATTGTAGACTTCTGAAAGAAAACCGTGTAACTAGAGCTTCCACCTTAGATCAGTACTAACTCCATGGATATTCCTATCGGCCAATGGTGGAATACATCACGGCATCATGCAAATCACTCAACCCTGAAAGCCTGTAAAGTGTAAGCAATCGTCCTGTATCAAGAAAGTGGTGCTTCCTTGAGCGCAAGAAACGCGTTGATAACTGAGGAAACAGTGAAGAGGCTTACATGGCAAATGACTGTCTATGGTTCTAGCTAAACTTTTGGGACACTTGGATCATGTTTGACTTCATCAGTTCATCATCTCAAAAGCAACTCAACAAAATTCTTGAACATTAATAAGCCATAGTGCCATACTCATTCATCATAACTGAAATGTACCCAACTCTTGACCATGCCTTGTAAGCTTAATAGTTTTTCCACCAACCCATTGAAGACGGTAAGAAAGGTCAAGATTATGAAGCAACAACTTCAAATTATCAGCCTCATCTAGTTCTCTCACCTTGGTCTGCACAGGCCAGAACCAAGTAAGCATAGTTCACATTAAACAACAGACAGAAAGGAAGTTAAGATGAAAAGGTATGGGGAAATTATACCAAGTACTCCACTCTTTTATGTCATCATATCCCGTTTAATTATTTCTTGCAGCAAAAAAAAAAGAAAACTAGGAAGGATATAAATGCATTGTATTGCTCAAGTTAATTCGTTTGTCCAACTAAAACTAATGCCCAAATCACTCATTAGATGTGTATCAAATTTCCTTTCAACTTATATCAGAACATTTTTAGCAACTCTTTAACTGGAATTTTCCATGCCAATATTTTCCTGGAAAAGAAATCTCTAAGAAGAGGATGAGATTTAAATCATGCAATCTACAATCATGCAGAATTCTGGTTAAAAGCTATACAACCATACAAAATTCTTGCTAGAACTCAAGCTCGGAGCTGGGACAGGGCAGCGCGATCACTGGTCACAACAATGCCGTTAGGACAAAACGTTGCAAGCTTCTCCGGAACCAGCTCCTTTGTTTCCTTGCAGTTCCTTAGCGAGATAAAAATTGTTCTCTAAGACTCTAACAACAGAAGTTACAATTGTAACAGAAGCTTGGGAGGATTGAGTATCTAGGATCTCAAGTCTCTTAGCTATGCCCTAAGGATATGATGGCTATGGTTGCAAAAAAACAAACCAACGAAGCCGTGGTCAACTTTTCCTATCTAAGTAGGCTGTTTTCCATGGCAATGATATCTGACATTGGTGATGGACCTACTACACTGTTTTGGAAGGATTGGCAGTTGTTTGGACAGTATATTGAGGACTTGGCGCCACGCCTATTCATAGGTGCCAAAGTGGAGAGTTAACAGCCGTAATATCCTTGAGGTGATGACTGACAATGCATAGATCACAGATATTCAATGTGCTCTTTCTGTTGGTGTCCTAGAAAATATTATCTTGTATGATGGGACACTCTCTCCATGGTAACCATGGTAATCTTCCAGCCAGGAATAACGGATGTGCACTCCTAGCGACTCTCAAATTCAGCAAGTGTTTTTGGAGGGCAGTGTTGGGACTAGTCCATAAGTGATATCATAGCAATCGTACTTGCGGCCAATTATATGGTTATACACTTATACCTGAGCTGTTGAGAATGATTAACAGTATAATTTTGTATTTGACCAGGATTAACAGTATAGTTTCAATTACCAAAAAATATAACATGATCAGAAAAGGTAGGAAATATACCTCTGAGTTTGGATGTTTATCATGGCCTAAAATGCTTGAAATTATACTTAGACGAGCTGAATTGGGTGAAAACCCTTCCCATGGAGGAACATATATAAGTTTTGCGCATTGTATAGGAGTAAGACTTCTGCTGAGTCTCTCCCACCAGGCATTACCTAGTGACCACCATCTAATCATCAATCCATTCTCAGAGAAAGCGACAAGACCCTAGGAAAAGAGGAAAATATACTGTCAAATCTACAATATAAATTCTAGCACATACGATATATTTTCACCCAAAAATTAAGGACAGGGAAAGGCATCAAACAAACCTCAAACTTAGCTACCACTTCAAACTTATCAAAAGAAGTGTTTTACAAAAGCAAATAACTGCAGAACTCTTATGGCCTGCTTCTAAATGCTGGTACCAACAGAGCCCATTGGCTATTTCAAGATAGCTAATTAGATACTTTATTGGCGCAGATGTCATATATGCTTCCTACAATATCATATAATCCATCCTTATGATAATACATTCTCTTGTCGTTACAGCATTAACACCACAACTATGTATTTGTAATAAAAAAAAATCAACTAGTTGACTAACTCCTATAATGACGGGAATAGGATATCAAGAAATTACTGCACGAGTGCAAAACCATTTAGCTGTGCACTGAATTTAGCTTTTGCTCTAAATATTTTCCATACAAGACTACTTATCATAAATAATTGAGCAAAAGGAAAGCATTGTATCTTAATATGTGCGATCAATTTAAATTGATGAATAGCAAAAACGTGTCACTTCTTGAGGTCCAAAAAATATGTATTTTCTTAGTACTATTTATGGTCCATAAAACACATACTAACAGAAGATTATTGTCGCAATCCAGCAGTCCAAATTAACAGTAAAGAATGCGAAATTTTTATAAGTTAACAGCACATATATCATCATGACATCTGTTTTTGCACTGAATTTAGGATATCCTTGGGGATTACATCCAATAAGGCTAGGATATAATCGGGGATTACATCCAATAGTTAGGTTTTATGAGTCAGCTGGATAGACTAGAAAGTTCAAATATAGCATGAGCTGCAAGTAGAATAAGATCACAAATTACAAATATCAGTTTATGTACTTCATTCAGAACATTATGGTTTTGGTTTGTTGGTAAAAATATCAAACCTCTCCGTCGGGTGAGAAACTCAATGCTGTTATCAATATAGTCGCTGTTGTATTTGATGATCCTTCAAGCAAACTTGGAAGACCTGGTGGTCCACTTGCATCAAGAATCCTTATTTTCGTGACACTGCCAAGAAAAAATAAAGGGAATGAAGAAATTGAAGATGAATGAAGAACACAGTTACTATCTCAATTCATGTTTATGATTATAGATCAGTAATATGGAGAAATTAAGATTAAAATCACACATTTGGTTTCAAAAAAATGTTTTAAGGAAGATCAACAATACTTTAAAATGTTTGAAGGAAGATCAAATATTTTATGCTCCTGCAATAACAAGAAAAGCATAAACACTAAACCAGATAAATTCCAGTGAGATTATCAATGTGTAACATGTTTTAAAGTCAACATGACATCAGCGAGACAAATATGAAATACAGTTGATGAAGACAGAAAAGGTAGAGAAATCATGGAGTGCCAATGATTGGCATAGGCCGATTTGAAAATAATACAAAAAAAAAGATAAATTGATTAGTATGACAGATCAGAATACTTTGATCACTACAACAGGTAAAGAAAATATAATTTAATAGAAAGTGCATTGTTAAACCGACAAACAGAAATTGTATAATTTAATAGGTTCAACAAAAAAAACAACTGTAGCTTCAAAGCTATCATACCTTTCTATGTCATAAACACGAATTGTGGCATTATGGATCTCCCCAATAGCATCACCAACAGCTAATCTTGTCATTGATTCATTAAGAGCAACCATAGGAAATACACGTGCAATTTCCCTCAGAGCCATCATTGAGTTAATAATGCAAGCTTTACGCATAATTAAATTGCTTGGATCCATAGTGTGTAGGACGTAGCTGATTGCCTGCCCAATTATTTAACAATAAGAACTATAAGGAAGAACTTCTTTCATATGTAATTAAAGTAATATACTGAGAAAGGTTGCGGTGAAAAGAAATATATTGAGAAAGGGCTAGGGCTTAAAAAGAATCAAGTCAAAAAAATATGGAAAAAATTCTTCACTTGATTCCAACTGTTCATAACTTTTGATAGTTCATAGCCCACAAGGCCGCAATGATTCCAATGAAAAGCATCTTAGCTATTTGAATGAACTAACGAAAAGAGCAAGTCCAACAGTTACATAGCCCAGTGGTAGCACCACAGCTCTCTGGCTCAATTAAATGCAGGTTGCAAATTTGCAATAGTTTAAAGTCAACACCTGCAGTCTGTGGCCTTGTGGTTCATTAGGATTAAAAAGAAACAATAGCCAATTACTAGTGCTCCTAAAGAAAAAAAATTCAGTTAACAATGCACACAACGAACATGATTCATGCCACTTGTTAAAAACACATCCTATTTGTTTTCCGCAACATATCTGAGGTTAACAGATATCATGATGTAGCAAAAGCTTTCTGATGTTTATATACAAACACATTGTTATGTTAAACATCAAACAAATCATAAGGCTTACAATGTATTTAGAAATATGTTTATAAAAGGTTGGAAGCTACAATGCATGTTAGCCACAAAATCCTCTGAAACAAGGGAAGAACATTAAATACCTTGTCAAGGTAAGGAGCCAAGGCCTTTGGAGAACCTCGAACAACTCGAATGAGAGTTTTAAGTGAAATTACATGAACCGGTGAATCAGATGAAGTAGCCCATATTTGGCTTTGTATTACGCCAAAAAATCCAACTATGTCAGTCATAGCCAAGCTTGGCAAGAGGGTACCAACCAATGCCTCCCGCATTGTAACAGCAACTGCAGTTTTATAGACAGAATTGTTGGAAGGTGTACTACTTAGGCACTCAATTTGAAAAAGGACATCACTCAAAAAATGAGTGATATCAGTGCCCAAACATACTTTCCATGTGCTTTCCATTCCCTCTGCTAGAAGTTCAGCTGCTGTTGAACTGTAACGATCATTCATCGACATAACTAACTTGATTAGTTGATTAACAACCAAATGAGCAAGCTTAGGTTTCACGATGCTTGGGTACCAAACAACCAAAGCAGCTGCTACAATGATATTTGATGCCACTGCATCCTGGCTTGTTCCCCCAATCCAAGATAGCCACTCTTGATTTTCAAATGATTCCAACCATGAACTTATATCAGAAGTCTCGTGATCTTCTCTCTCAACATCTTCACTATTCACTTTCTCCTGTGCATAACTAGATACAGAGGCACTCTGCATTGCAGGGATAAGACTGTCTGTATGATCAGATGTAGACAACTGGGAATCAAATACTTTTGTTTTCTTTATATGGAGGGGTTTAGGGATAGAACGTGGAGCTGCACAGTGAAACAGGGAGCGTGCAGCCATGCGCACATGTTCAGAAGGATGCTGCCAAAAGCTCACCAGAAGCTGTAAACCCACAAGAATCACACATTTAGTTTGGCTATCTACTTAGCAGATTCTATTTGCATGCACATTGTGGTGCTTTCATGTAGACATGTAGCTTTGCATTAAAATATAATATGCCAAAATACAAATACTATGTCAAGATATAAATATACAGAAATACAAATGAACTGGCAAGAAGCCACAGGGTACCAAGGTGGTAATAATGGATAGTTTGAATGAAATAACAGAAGAAAGTGGTGGAATATATCACTTGTCACACACAGAAAGAAAAGAAGTTAAGAGTTTTCCATTCAAGTTCCTAATAATTGGTGTAGTTTGGTCCTAGAGAGTTAGATATTACCACCTCACCCAACATCCAAAAACAAACAAATCAAGCTAGGAAATCACATAAAAAATAAGACATCTGACCTCTAAGCAGAAAACCCCATTCACACATAATATCACTCAATTTTCTAGATGCAAATGCAACAACAGAAACATTGTTCCAGTTTCTTCACAAGAGACCAGTGTAGAAAATATGTTTTCAAATGAAAAAGATAGGACTTAGATAACAATGATAAAACAGATACATAATAGTAGAACCTGGAGGGATGGAGACTTTATCTCCGGTACTTTCTCAGCAAAGTTCCTTGTATAAAATGCTGCCAATGCACTGCAACAGAACAAACAGTGGATAATTAGAAGGATAACAAAAATATATAATTATGCTAATTTGGATAAGTCGATAACAACGGTGCATTGTCACAATTGTGAGAAACAGCTAAACGTACGACAATCTCAGAATTGATTAGACAAACCCAGCTAGATATGGGACAAATCCAGCTAGATGTTGAAAAATATGAGTGTTGAGTACCTCCAGTAAATCAAATTATGTGACCAATTAGAAGTATAAAATTTTCCACGTAATTAGTAGTTTACATTCACGATTTCTATTTCTTGACAAAGTGTGTAACTTGTGGCGACAATATAATAGTATTTACATCAAGGAATAATGATAACAGTACACTGCCATTATAATTATGCTATAACTTCATTAAAAAACTGATATGAAAGAAAACAGTTTAAATATGTAGTGAAAACATGGAATTTTCATTTGCACATCTATTGTTATCTAGATAAAGCATGGTACATGAGCAACATCAAAGAGAGCAATTAATTACTCAGAGGCTCATAAAAGTTTATTAGCCTTCATGGAACATATGATTCCAGGCTGAACAACAGTGAAAATCAATACACAGAATATAGAAAAGCATGCTAGATGAGCAACATGCCAACACCAAACAGAGCAACTAATTACTCAGAGGCTCATAAAAGTTTATTAGCCTTCATGGAATTTCCAGGCTGAACTACAGAGAAAATCAATACACAGAATATAGATGCAAAACTTGCTGAATACTTCACACATTTTAGTATGTGTAGGGAACTTTCCATTCATTGAACTATGTTTGATAATGTATGAGCACATCATATAAAAGATGACAATCTTGCACTGCACAGGATATAACCCAAAATAAAAAGGAACAGATTTCCCAGTACCTGCTAGCATTTGTACAAGATCGAGATAATGTTATCATGCGTTGTGCAACAGAAACTATGCACAATGATCTCATAGCACAAAATTCAGATGATGCCTTCCAAAGCTGAAATATAGAGAAATAGCATGGTTAGATTCAAGTGTGTTTACAGGCAAAGGGGATGTCCAAAACAGTTTACCTCAAGAGTGGCTTCTTTTCCTGGGAACATCAATGTAAATGAGCCTCTATCCCCAACCACCCCGGTAGCTATATGGCAGCCTTCTGGCTTGCAAACTTGCATTTCATCTACAAGTAATTTGTCTAGCTCATGATCAACACCCCATAAATGCAAAAAACAGAGGCTAAATCGAAGTAAACGCCCTTCCAATGATTCTCTAGAAGGGCTGTCGATTACATGTATTCCAGAAGTATTATCACATGTTTCAGGTGGTGTAGAATCGTTAACATTATCCCTATATAAATGATCTCTAAATTGTCGATCACTATTGCTGTTTGGCATGCCTTGTGTAGACATGATTGCTGTGAGATCAAATCTCAGACTTGCTATGCCAGGATATGGGCAAGAGCACTTTATTGGTTGTTTTCTTCTTTTGTTTATGCTGTTTATGCTCTGATCGGAGGCAGTCTTTCCTGAACTATTTGCAGGATTATTTCCATAAAATTCATGTCCTTCATCTGTAGCTGACATCTTCCCCTTAACATCAGGGACACTTACAGTCACATAATCTGTATTTGTATTGTGATGGTTTGTTGATACAGATGATATGTTAAGACCCTTTTTATTTGCATGAGACTGAAGGAGGCTTGTTTCTTTGAAAATTGGAACAAGTAGTGAGGATGCGGAAGTTGTCCCTCCCAAGATGCTGCCAGTAACTGCATTCTTGGAAATGCCTCTGCAGAAGTGTTCAAATGTTGATTGAGATGATGTCCCTGTAATAATTCGCTCTCGAGCACCCGTTTTCAGATCCCAGATATATAATATGCTACCTGAATCATTACAGGAATGGAGATTCCGGCATAAACAAGCTATGTACCCTTTCACTCCATCCCACGCTACCATTGATGGGTAACCAGGATGGCCAGGAAACATCCTTTCAACTCTCATGGTTTGAAGAGAAACAAGAGCCACAAGACCATCTTCTCCAACAGAAAGAAAGCAATCATCCCAAGGTTGATGAGTCCAAGCTGGCGGTAGCATGATTTGTTTAACTGGGGCAACATGATGATGCATCACGGAAAGGACAGTGCCAGCATCCAGATCCCAAACACGAATTGTACAATCAAAGCTACCTGATATGAGCACTCGGTTAAAGGTTCTGGAATCAGAATGAGTATGCATGTGATGTGCAGCCAAGCAGAGAATTGCTCCAGTGTGTCCTAAAAAGAATCTCTCTGAAATGTGTGGGTAAATTCCTCCAGTGCCAAATTTTGCAGCTGGTAACAGGTTGAGAAACCGGATTACTTCAATGTCACCATTATGGAAACCATAAACCACAGCATATGGAGCATAGGAATCCTCAGAAAGTACCATGGAAGAAGACACTGTCCCTCCATGCTTCCACAATCCATTGCTGTCTGATGAGCATATTGGTGAACTAATGTCCACTCCATTATTCGACGGGCATAGAGAATGAGTGTTCTCTGACCTAAACTCTTCTCCTTGAAGACCACCTTCTCCAAGAACTTTGCTCAAAGGTGGTTTATCTACATTGTTTGCAATCTTCAATTCTAGTTGATCCATAGACCATATGGAGACAAATGGTTTCCACAACAATGATCCCGCAATCCTATAGGAGCGAGATTCCACCCTAATAAGTTGGTTTCCACACTGACAAAATTGAACCAAGGAACCTTCTCCTTGCTCTGAGCAAATACCAGGAATTTCACAAACAGCTTTACACCCAAACGATCCAGTACCAACCTCAACCCTGTACACAATGGCACCACCATTTCTACTCCACAACACCAAGCTCCTAACCACAACGCCATCCTCCGAGCCGTGTGTTCCCCACTCCCCACCGCGGAGGAAAAACCCTCCAACAAGGCAACCCTTCGCCCCTGCCTCCCCTTCCTTGCAAAGGGGATCACTCGGTGGAGACACCTCACCCAGCACAACACCTTCGGTGATGCATTTCAACAAGCAGCTACTCTTCATCACCAATGCCACAACCTTCCCATCATCAGACAACGACACGGCCTCCACTACCCTCCCATCAGCCGCCTCGGCGGACGCAACGCTGGACACGGAGCTCGCGCTGAGCCGCCTCGGCGAGTCCCCCTCGACGACGACGGCCGCGCCCTCCGCGCCGCCGACGGGGACGACCTGCGCCCGCCCCTGCGAATCGGCCAGCACGACAACGCTGACGGCATCACCGACGCCGACCGCGATCGCCTTGGGCGGGGCGACGGAGAGTGCGCCGTGGAAGCAGGTGCGGAGGACGGCGAGGGTGCGGGCGTCGACGACCACGACGGCGGACACGTGGCGACTGCTGCCATCGTCCGTGGCGTGGCAGAGGATCGCGACCGTCGCGCCCGACGACGACGACGATCCGGAGGATGGAGGAAGGGGAGCGAGGAGGGAAGGGGAGCCGGCCCATGGAGGGAGGGAGCGGCGGCGGAGGCAGCGGAGGGAGGCGGAGGCGGAGGCGGAGAAGAGGGAGAGGACGCCGGCGGCGCAGGAGGCGAGGAGGAGGGAGGTGGGGAGGGGGCAGAGGGAGGTGATGGCGGCGGCGTGGGCGCAGAGGAGGGAGGAAGGGCGCGGGGAGGAGGAAGAGGAGGAAGGGGGGAGGAGCGGCCAGTGGAGGATGGTGCCGTCGGCGGCGCCGGTGAAGAGGGCGGCGGAGGTGGCGGCGACGGCGGTGATGTGGTGGGACGGCGGCGACGGCGACCAGAGCGCCGCCACCGAGTGGCACTTCATGGGCGGAGACCGGAGAGGGGAGATCTGATTTCTGGTAGTGGGACTCGACTCGTCGCCGGCGCGGGTAGCCTGCGATTGATCCCCTCTCATGAAACATTACTGCTGTAATGCTGTTGTGCTGGCCGGGTTTTGACAGTTCCAACGAATTTCGACCTCATTTCGTGAATTTTCAACATTTCGATGTGAAATTTTGGTAGATTTTCTTTAAGTGTAAATTTTAAATCATAAATTATAAAAAGTCGTAGAAATGTCTATAATAATATGACGTTGGGAATACATTTTGGCAAAAAAAATCTTCAAAATATATTAAATCTAGATGAACTTTCCAAAGAAAAAGTTTAATATTATATAAACACGCAGAAAAGAAATTTCATAAAAAAGGTATTCGGCACGAGTTTAAGGGCATGTTCAGATTGTAGCCACTTTCAAAATTACCAAAATTTGGAGTTGCCAAAATTTTAGCAAGTCACCGAATGTTGGTAATATTCTATAACTTTTTTCTCTCGTAACTTCTATCAAAATTTAATATTGGCAACAAATTGAACATCACCATCTTGTCAAATTTTGGCATTACCAAAATTTGGATATGTTTTTTTTTGCTGTAAAGTAAACAGACCCTAAATACATATACTTCAATCTTGAAACTTAAATGTACACTATCATATATCATAATCGGTGTTTGCAATGTGAAGTTATAAAATTTATAGAATATGGCTTGCCAATTTAGCTTTATATTATTACACAACCCACCATAATCTTCTCAATTTTCTAACGTTACTCACTATTATTTACTTTTTCAGCAAGCAAAATACAATTGCTTTTTTCTTTTGGCTTTTCAATAATTTCGCTCAGGTTTCTACTAATTCAGTTTGGGCGGTAAATATCCTTTTGGAACCTGATGTTTCGTAGTCGGAATTTTGGTAAAACCAATCGAAAATTTTGATTAAACCGACCGGATCTTGGTAGCTTTCAATGTAAAACGATGATTTGAATTAGTAGTGATTTTGTCTGGATTTTGCAGATTTCGAATCTTCCAACACCTAACAAAAAATGTGCCTCGATCAGAATCGTAAACCCTGAATGGCCCGTCTAGTTTTTTTGTTTTTTTACTAGCAAGAATACGGGACACCCTCCCATTCCGCTAGGTCTCGACATTTTGTCTTCCACTATCACCCTTCACCCTCCATTGTCATCCCTCAACCTCCTAGTCCTACGCAATCCTATGTTGCCCTCTCTCCACCTCTGACCTCGCAAGCCCTTCCCCTCCCCCTTTCGTCCTCTTCCCCATACCTTTCATGCTTGCTTGCTCGCCACTACATGCAGGCTGCATATTTGGTGTCGACAATAGGCTGTAGTGAAGGATGATGACTAAGACGACAACTATTACAACGGGGCAACGACTGTGGTCTTGGAGGACCAGCTTTGCCATCGAAAGCCTCGAGATGGCCAGATCCATCGCTAACAGGCTCGGCATGGCTGAATCCATCGTCGACAACCTTGGATGTGATGACAAAAGGCTCCGGGTGGCATGACCGTGACGTGCTCCAACAAGGTCACTGGCGCAATGGAGACGTAGTCTAGCCTTGAGGGTGGAGGACGATAGAGACCATGACTCAATAAGAATTTGACGCCTCCGACAAAGTATGTTGGTATGGCTTTGATGAGATATCAGATCTGATACTTCTGTATATCAAGGTATCAGATGTGGTACCTAAAGGTACCCAATATACTAGGGATGATAGTACCTAGGGAACCAAAATCTAGTACATTGAATATACACAACATCCTCTTTTTTTATGCTGACGTTACATATTAATATGTCATGTAGTCGTGCTCTTTTTTTACTGGAATATATACTTTCCTTCGTTCCATCCCATAATATAATATAAGAGATTTTTGGCTATGCAAATAATATGAGACAAAGCGAGTTTGATCTAATCCCCTTCTTTGATAGACAAATTATTTGTAAAACTTATTTTAAAAATAAACTTAAGCTTTACACCATGAACCCTAATCCCAACGTAAAAAACCTCAATATCAAGTTGGCATGGTGGCACTGGGATAACCTTGGACATTAAAATGGCAATCGGGTTGGTGAACAACTTCGCTAACCTCCAGGTTAACACATTATCCCTCCTCTTCCATCATTCTCAAATCATGCTTGATTTGGCATTAGAATTCGCATAGAAACTTCAAATAAAGTCTACCTTATTTCGTCGAAGTTTGACTTTTTTTTATTGAAAGTAACTATTTGGAAGTTTGATTTTTTTTATTTCATTGAAATTTTGAATCTCGTTCCAAATTAAAAGTTTTTTTTCTCTAAATCCCTTTGTATTTGAAACTCCTCTTATTTATTATTTAAAGTTTTTTCTTTTATTTTGAAAGTTTAATTTGTTTCTAAACAGAAAGTTTTGGTTGGTGAAACTGATTGCTGGTGGCAATCGATTGGCAACTGACAAGCCCGCAAGAGTTCTATCTCAATTTGCTTGGCCGTTAAAGCTAAATTAGTGCTTTCATAGTTTGTCTTGCAGCACATTATCCAGTATATGTGAAGTTTATCTGACGTTAATCAGTTCTAACTGAAGAAAATTGATCTGTTGGTTCCTTTTGTCGGCCGTACATGAGCATATACATCCATTGTGTGATCTATCCAGATATTTTTATTATCCTCTGTTCAAACTGTGGAAGTATACTCGCCGATCACAGCTAACGTAGATGTATCATTTGGGCATAAAATGAGTAGATTTACTCATATTACTTCGCATATCTAAGGTAATCAAATATGCTAACTTGCTAAGTGTACTAGATTATTCATGGTATTATTCATATCCATTCCAGGGTATAGTGGGATCGACCTTCGCTAGAACGGAATTCCCCAAAGGTATTAGCTACAGAATTTCCAAAGCAAAAACAAGATGACATATCAATATTATACAGATTATATAACAAACTAAGATCATTGTTAGTTTCGATGTTCCTGTGAAACAAAAGCCAAAACTGTTCTATATTTGCCCTCCATAAATCATTAAGCAAATCTTTTGGTACGTGCGTGTCAGATTGGAATATAGTACTCCTTATGTATAATTAATTTCAGGTATACTTGTATTCTATGTGACTTCTTCCTAATTTTTTATTGGGTTCAATAAATCTGAGGGATATCAATTACCTTGATGCCAAGAGACATTTATCAGCAGGGTTTGAGGGATGTTAGGAACTAGAGCTGAGCATCAGGAGTGTTTCTGATGTGATGTAATAGTGCAAAGAAATGTTCCCTCCAGTCAAGATATAAAATTAATGATGAATAGTCATCCAAGTCAAGCACTCTAAAATGTAGGCAACTAGGCATCCACAACCGCAAGCTGCGAATATAGGAAAGAATCGCAGCTTGACGGTTAAATTGACCACCTGTATTGTCTTCCTCAGAATTTAAAACAAACTGAGCGGGGAGACGAACACAAGAAGCAACCTTAGTTATTACTTCAAGCCTCATCTAACAACCCAAACTCAATACATAAATGTAATAGCTAAAAAACAAAATGGAGGAAGAAACCACAGGACCTTTCTGTCCGAGAGGGTTCTCTAAGAATGGCTGCCATTTGCACCATCCCTTTCCTCTGTCCCTCTCGCATACTGAAATTTTGTAAGAAAACAATTAAAAATCAACGATATCTTCAGACCAAAGAAGGTTATAAAGATATAAAAGCACAATACTCAGATTACACATGGATAAAATTGTGTAATCTGACCAGTTTTTCTTCCCTACTTGATTGATTTGGCTTTATAAGTTTACAGCAATTCAAAAACAAAATCAAAACTGAAGGTGTAGTGTAACACCCAATCTTGTCACATGCAGTAACCAGTAGGCTTCCTCAAGTCATAGATTAAAGATCAAACATCAAGTTGTCTCCGTGAGCAGTAAGTTGAACACTGTGCAAGATAATTTGTTTTGTATCAGAATATAAGACATTATTTTGCTCAATTAGTATGATTGATCCCATGACTTAGTAAAAAAAATGGCAGCCATTTTTAGAAGTCTGATTACTAGGTTGCAGGAATTCTTGAGGTAGTATGATAAGTTAGGTGTACTCATTTGAGTTTGTCTGGCTTCTGATAAGTGGGACACCATCCTCCCTCCACACAATTCGGTCCTCACACAAGGCAGTAACTGCATCAACATAAACTTGATGCTCCTGAAATATAAAGGTAAAAGTCAACAAAAGAAAATATAAGAAAAATGGTAGATAAGTGATTTAAGATAATCATAGGAATGGACCACTGAAGGAACCTCAGCTGAGCAAAATGATGCTGTACCTCATGAAGGACTCTTGCAGCCAATTGCTCTGGTGTATCATTTGCTAGCACAGGCACAACTCTTTGGGCTAATGTCCTTCCTGTGTCATAGTGCTCATCCACAAAGTGCACAGTTGGGCCTGAGTACCTGTGTGCATTTAGCAGTTCAAGTAAAAGAAGTCATTTCCCTCAGAGGCTGCAAACTGTCAGTTTAGCATGCGTTTCTTATGGGTTGTCTACAATTCTGCTGATACATTGGCTTTTAAGTTTCTGTTGAGTAAGATTTTGCTTTCCTCGGAAATAGCATTGGGTAAACATGTAAATTGGACAGTAGCTACTGCTTGGTGCTAGAGAAACTGTAAAGTACCTAGCTCCAGAAGCAATGACAGCTTTATGCACCTTTAAACCATAAAAACCCTTGCCTCCAAACGCAGGGAGTAATGAAGGGTGGATATTCAATATACATCTTGGATATGCCTGAATTAGCTCGACAGGTATAAGTTTCAAGTAGCCAGCAAGAAGAATGAAGTCAACTCTGAGTTCCCTGTTCACAGCAGATATCAATAGGTTGGAAATCCTGAGTGCTGAGATACGTTGCATGTGCCAACATAACAATTTCAACGACAGACAAGCCAGTATTGTAGAAACAGGATATGAGTGCATTGGGAGCTACAAGATATCATGCCGTTGTTGGTCATAAATCAACACTGGAACTTTCTAGCACATTAGCTGATGGATGACAAAAACAATAACATCTAATCATACTGCTCAAGTGATGGATAACGAAATTTTGAATCTTGGACACAACTACAACTGATGAAGAACATACTCTGACTAACTAAATATCAATTCAGTGCACAAATGAAAGCACATGGCAATAACACATTTGATTTATGAAACAAAAACAGTAAAAACTTCATGCACTTTGCTACTTATCAACTCCACTTCACTTGAAAGCTTCAGATATGGTATATAAATCAGATAAAATGAATTGGTCCATTTTCTTATAAGCAGTAATTTGCGCATCTGAAACGCTGCACTTCTCATCCTATGTTTTCTGCAAATCCACCCATTTAACACCTAATTTTTGAAACTCAAAACCACAAAACGGGATGCCCCAGTGCAAAGATGATACCAACCTCAGAGTATTCAACAGTTCATCACTCGATATCCCCTCCGGTGCCGACTTAGAATTGGGGAACACAATAACCTGTATGCCATTACCCCTAGCATATTCCGCGCCTCCACAGCCTGCCATATCTCAATCCCACTACTACATGAGAAAAACCCCAATAAAACCCTAACACCCTGACCACCTCGCAACGCAAAACCATTAGTTCAAACCTGGTTTGTCGGTGACAAGGGCAACCACATCGGCGTTCACCTTTCCACCCAGCGCCGCCTCGTGGATCGCCCGGAAGTTGGAGCCCCCGCCGGACACGAACACCGCGAGCCTCTTCTTCCTCCCCACCACGACGACGCTCCCACTCCCAGCATCTCCACCCATCGCCGCCGCGGCCGCCGCGGAAGCGCGAGGGTTCGGATGGCTCGTCCGCTCGCAGCGGAGGGCGTGGGCTTGTGGCTGGGGGACGAAGGCCACCACCGCTCGGGCGATTCGCTGCTGCCTAGCGAGTGGATTGGGAGAGCTGTGAAAGCTGGATCCAGTGGAGGCGATGGCTGCCTCCATGGGGAGATGGGGATCGCTTGGCTAGTTGGCCAGAGGATGGAGCAGCCAGCGACCTCAGGACAGCGGGTCTCCGGCGATGGCGGCAGCGGCGGCGGCGAACGGAGGGAGACGATGCGGCGACATGGAGGATTGGAGGACGCGGAGAGAGGATGATAGATTGGTTCCTAGGCATATCTCCCTGGGCCGAAGATTATTGGGATTTTGGCCCATTAAGGGCTCCTTTTAATTTTTTTAAACCGTATTTCACATTCTGTTGAGGTCAAAAATATGTCGTAAATACAATATACTCCATCCATTGTAAAACAGATGTCGTTTTGGGTATTGAAAGGTCTTCAATTTCCATGTTCTATCACCTTTTTTTTTTGTCTAATTATGTGTTTATTCTTGCAACAACAGCCAGTGACGGCTCCTTGTTCACACAGCCGGCTTCTTGATTTAATCAATTCATTAGATATGTACTTGTAGATAAACACCAGCAGCATCATATCATCGATTTGCCTTTATCAAAGATTCACATCATCAAGCAAGCGAATCATTCCGTTGCACTATAAAGTAGTATAAACTTAATAAAAAGCTCTAGCTCACTTTGGTACCATCATGCAGAATTTGCTTTCCAGACAAAACAGAGCAAAACTGCGGTCCTAAACCACGTACTTGCAACGGCGGCGGCGTGGTGGTGGCAGCGGCGGGCATCCTCTCCGCTTGGCGCTTGACGCTGCCCCTGAGCTTCTCGAGCGCCCTGACGAACTCCGGCAGCTCCGCCATCCCAAGCGCCTCGACGTCGGCATCCCACCAGTGCTTCCTCCCCGGCTTGACCGCCCGCTTGATCCTCCCCGCGACGCGGCTCATCCGCGCCTTCTCGCTCGCCATCTGCACCTTCGTCTCCTCCGTCGCCCGCCTCAGCGCGTCCAGCTCCCCGGTCGTGGCGGCGGAGAAGGCGGCGTCGGCGTCGTCGGTGAGCGTAGCGGCGGCGTAGCGGCGGAGGACGGCGGAGGCGCAGGGGTCGCCGAAGCCGAAGGCGTTGCCGACCTCGGAGAATGCGACGACGGCGACGTGCGCGCCGCAGAGCGTGGCGAGCTCCGACGCCTTCTTCATCATTCCTTGACGGCGCTTCGTGAAGGTCACCTGCCGCGCGGTGTGGTCTTGGATGTAGCGCATCTCGATCTTCTGCCTCCCCTTGCTCGGTGGCCTCACCATCGTCGCTCCTTCCTCCTGCTGCTACTGCTGCGGCGGCGGCGAGGTTGCTCTGCTTCTCTTTCGTTTGCGTTGTCTCTGCGGCGTGGAGACGGGTGATTAAGTAGGAGAATGTTTTCTAAAAATAGTACCGAGGGAAAGTAGTGCGGATTACTCACATTTTTACCGCACATAGTAAATATCGAATCCTACCAAGATATGGCTCACTGTTAAGGAAGGAAAGAAGTGCAGACTCCTGAAATTTCTTACCGCACATAGTAAATATCGTATCGTATCAAGATATGGGCACGTGGCTAATTGTTTAGCAAAAAATATACTGCCCAAGGTATAATTGCCATATTTTGGTTAAAAAATAAAAGTACAGAGAGGGGAGTCTCCTTCCAGTCCAGTTCTAAGTAACCTTTACAAGCCCCAATCTAACGTTAACCGGAAAGATCTAACAACGCTTGACCATTCATCTTATTCAATACAAATAAGAATAAATCATGGTTAAAGTAATTTTGATAATAAAGTAAATAAATAAAATAAATAATAATTTTATAATTTTTTGAATAAGATGAATAGTCAAACGTTATAAATAAAAACTCAAAACGATAAGTATTTTAAGATGGAGGTAATATATTTTAGAACAAGTTACATATGTTTCAAATCCATTGAGATAAAAACACTAGGTTGTTAGGATATTCCGACGTGATCTGGCTTTTGAAATTATTAGATTAAAACGTACTACCGATAATACAATACGAGTACTAACAGGAACAGATTCTAAAAGAATCATATAAAAAGCATAATATGAGATATTAATTCTGAAACCCATTATAAAATTGTGGCGGTAATTGTCAAACTCCAAATCGTACAACTCAGTTTACTTATGAATTTTGGGTTATTATATTGATAAAACTATACTCCATCCGTCTCAATATATAAGTTTTTTTAGGAAATTAAGGGTGAGGTGAGGGAGTGTTGTGACCGGTTATGTGGAGAAATTAAATAGGGTGTGGTTGTGATTGATGGGGATGGAGTAGGTGGTACAGAAGTGTTATATATCAAGACAATTTAAAGTCTTCAGATAGTTGTATTTTACGACACAGAGAGGATTGTTAAGACTTGAATTACAATATTTTGGAAGAATTGATGTATGAAAAAGTTGTCATTGCTAAAACACACCAAATACAACTCAAACCAAATACACAAATATATTACAGGAAGAGCTATAACCTAGACTCAAAGCTAAGTGCAACTCCATACTTTTTAATTACATATTACTAAATCAAGATGATCAGGTATAAAAAACGACACTGAACAAATTCTGTAGTTATTAATTAAGAAAGTAACAAAAAAATATTAGAATGAATTAATTGTGACAAGTATCTTTTTTCTCGAGCAATGAATATACTAAATCATTTCATAATTAGAATCTTGCCACCGTTAGCTTTGTTTTCTTCTCCACCTCATCTACACTTTCCCCTTACTAATGACAAGATCAATGTGTACCTTGATCTTGAAGAATGGTATAATTGTTGATTTATTTTGTTAATTGTGAGATTGGCAAAACTTTGTCTAAAAGTTCAAAACCGGGTTGGTCCTTTTCGTGAGGAGTTGGTGAATGAAGATCAATTCTGTACAACACTTCTGAAAATTGCCTATTTGTGGCCAATTAGTGTTAAGATCTAAACTGAAGAAGTTCTATCTTAACTTAGTTCCTTTTGTTTAATGTTATGTTTTCTATGGCATGGCCTTTCGGATAATTGGAACCGTTTTTTTCTTGGTTTGCCTGAGATTGTTAAAAACAAGATCCAGTTGGGCTGATATAGCAGATTGTGTTGTGATAACAGCGTTTTGCACAAAAACAGCCACAAAGATGAATGTCATTTTTGATCTCAACAGTTTCTAACTCATGCAAATATTAAATGCTTTATTGTTTAAGCCATAGACATCTTAGAGCCAACTTATAGTCAGCCTATTGTATAAGATGGCTCTAAGTCAACTTTTAATGACGTGGAAAAATTTTAGAGCTAGTAGTAAGCTCTATTATTGATCATGCTCTTCTGGTGTCAACATAATTGGAAGCCTTCATATCACCGACGAATCGAACAATAATCTTGATAAATGCACTTTTCAATGTATGCGATAAATGCACGTTTTGGTAGGTGACGTCCGAAGGAGATGTCAGTGTCATTCAGATGTTTCATAGAGGTAGAGAAAAATTAACACATGCATGCTGGTCGGGAATTGAGATATCTAGTACGGTATGCGATAGCATGCTTGGTATTCATGGTGAAAAATAAATTTACATCCTACTTACATTGTACTTACATAGTACAATAATTACACCTGAAAGATTTTATTTCTAAAATCTGTGGACAGATTTATAGGTGCACCCTTAGATTTTTATACACCGAGATATGAAAAATAGGATTAACTAAAATTGATTACGATTGATCACGTAACTAGCGCAACCATCACATCTCAGCATCTACACCAAGTTTTGTAACAATAGAATTAACGTACAGTAGAGACGCACACAAAAAGTTCATAATGAATTTGCTTTGAACAAATATGTTTGCTATTTAGTAGTAGCTGCTCGCAAAACAAAACGAAGCAAATTGCAGCCCTAATTAAACCAATTAAACCCACATGCATTAATATGTAGCATTAGTACGTACTAAGGCTTAGCAACAGCATGATCAAAAAGCATAAAGCAGCAGTGAAAAGCACCTAAAATGAATAGTCGGAAACGTTGAGTTCAGGAGACTCTTGCTGCGCCGGCAATGGCGGCGGGGTGGTCGTGGCGATGGCGAGCATGGTGTTCGATTGGCGCTGGACGCTGCCCCTGAGAGCCTCGAGCGCCCTGGCGAACTCCGGCAGCTCCGCCATCCCGAGCGCCTCCACGTCGGCGTCCCACCAGTGCTCCCTCCCCTCCCTCACCGCCCGCGTGATCATCTCCGCGACGCCGCGCATCCTCGCCTTCTCGCTCGCCACCTGCGCCTTCGTCTCCTCCGCCGCCCGCCTCAGCGAGTCCAGCTCCTCCGGTGCGGCGGCGCCGGCGGCGTCCGAGGCGGCGTCGGAGAGAGGGGCCGGGGACGACGAGGGGGCGTAGCGGCGGAGGACGGCGGAGGCGGTGGGGTCACCGAAGGCGAAGACGTTGTCGGCCTTGGAGAAGACGACGACGGCGACGGGCGCGCCGCAGAGCGTGGCGAGCTCCGACGCCTTCTTGAAGAGGCCGTGCCGGCGCTTGGAGAATGTCACCTGCCGCCGCCCGACGTCGTCGATGTGCCGGATCGCGATCCGCTGCCTCCCCTTGCTCGGCCTGCCTCGTGGCCGCACCATCGTTCCGTTCCGTTCCGTTCCTTTGTTGCCTTGCGTTGCGTGCTCTTCTACCCCGAATCCTGCGGTGATTGAGGAGGAGAGGGATTAATTAAGTAGAACATGTGTTTCCAAAAACATGCATGCCGCGGAAGAGAGAAACCTGCGATGGGATCCGCGATTTCTTCCACGGATACAGTAAATACGTACTGATTCTACATGTACTCTGTACAGAGTAATTGTTATTGTGTTTTGAAGGAAACATGCATATTTTGGAGTATTGAGTACTGCCATAACTCGGAAGAAAATATAAGAGAAGAGGCGACAATTTGCGGATTGTATGGGATTGCTTATTCGCATCACCCTTTCCGTGGGATGTGAGAGATATGTAAATTGTACCCTTTCCAATCCTAGGGAGTTGGGGTGAACGTCCAGGAGTAGGTAGGAGTACCTTGACGTGCTGTCCTCTGCCCGCGGCTAGCCATCGCCAAAATTGGCACGGCGGCGCCTGCTTATCCCGTGGATATAGAGGTTAATACTTCCCGAGTCAAATGATTTTGATTCTAGAGACCATTGTATGATTTGGGTATAACTGTATCTACTTGGCTGCTTTGTGATTGATTGCAGGGTTCTATTGCAAATGGATTTTCTACTTTATTCCCTCCCCGTTGTTTTCTAATTGACTAGCCAACATCTTACATATGTGGAAGAATGGAGTAGTTTAGTTGGTCGTTTCTGAATATGATATGAGTCAGCTAACACGAAATTCTCCAGAGAAAGGAAAAATAAAACAAAATTGCTCAATGTTTACAGTCTCACTTATTGATCTGATGCGTAGAATCTCATACCTGAAGGATCGTGGGTAAGGAAGAATTACTCATTTGAAATAAATATGGATAAATCAATTTTGTATAACTTTGGAGCAAATTTATTTGTGGGTCACATATATGTATTATCTATTTTTCCCATACCCATTGGATATAGGTAATCTAATAATGAAATGGATATGGATAAAATTAGGTACGTATGAGTTATCCATACTCTCTTTAGTGGCAACCATAGTAGCGCAGGAAATACTTAGAATTGTACTAAGCCTGTTCAAAATGAGCATGGTCTAGCTTGGCCCGAGAAAGCCTAAGCCTGACCCAACCCAACGGTGCACCAGGCCAGGCTCGGACTTAGGTTCATCGGTCTAAAAGCCCAAAAAACCTAAAAATGTTGAAAAGCTCAGGGTTGGCCCAGGCTCGGGCTTTGATTTTTTGATGTAGCTTCGGACCGGGCCAGGCTCAAGCCTAGGCTTTTTGGCTGGGGTTTTTTTCAAGCCTGGCCTGGCCCGTGGTTTGAATAGGTTTATGTACTGCCTTATAATGCTATTTCTGGACAAAGGTGGATGAGACATTTTCTAATACAATGAATTTCTATTTTAGAATGGAGGTAATAATTATTAAAGACAAAGCATGAAGATATGCTAGAAGTAGCATAGTTAGCATGGAGCCGAAGATACTGTCGAGTTTTGTATCCTGTTTCCAGATGCATGATTCTAAATGCAGTTTGCACAGCTTTGACATAAGCTTACTGATTAATGTGTGACCGAGTTTCTATCAAAATATTGCCATGTTTCACCGTCATGGCCAAAGTTTCATTGGTCTGATTGTAGGAATCGGTCTTCTTGCCCAAAGCCAATAAAATTTCATCTCGTAGCTCTTTGGTCACGCAAGAAAAACACATTGAAAAATGATAATTCTTTGGTTTTTTTGAGTGGGATCATTTTTCAATTTTAGTTCCTCCTACTATCAATTAACTTCTTTTGATTTGCTAATTTTTCGTATTGGAGAAACACTACTATAAAAAGGAATAAGCAGACAAGCTAATTAAATTGATCGAGAACTAGAAAGAGTTTAATGACCGAGAAAATAATCAGATTTTTTGAAAATACTACAGTTATTTTCAGAGGGCAATAGTGCGAAATTCCAAGGATTTGAAGACATCACATTGTTTCGTTTGTGCATTCTAGATGATCTTTTATATTTCCAATATTAGCATTTCAATTCAGCAAATTCAAGTTCTCTATGGTGGTTGGTCCATGGAATGTGTTTCTCTCGACATCTTTGCCTAAATTTTCATTAACAATTTTACACAACTTGTATCTTTGTTAAAATCTGAAGTGAACTGTGCTCTGATTTTATAGCTGATTCTGACTCTCTGACTACGTGATGTTCCTCTTTACTTATTACTAATTTATCAAGGCATGTGGAATATTTGTCACTGATGCAAAATCCAAGACACTTCCATATATATTCCATCAGTTTCACCTATGTCTCCAATATATATTCCATCAGTTTAGTATCAAGGTATGGGGAATGTTTGCGATGAAACGATGCTGAAATTTCAGTTTAGTATCTACTGGATAATGGGATGCATATATCGAGATTCCATCAGTTGAAGATCCAAATGTGAGGTGGAAATCATGTTATTTAGCACTGGCCCAGACCAGAATGGCGCAGTGGGGTTAGGGTTAATTGGATGAAATTCAGTACATGAATGCTTTTGTTTTGCTTTACCATCCCAGAAAATGTTGTCTTTGAGCAACAGTCTGATGCTACCGTTTTGTATTCAGACAACAATCAAGTTGCTGCAGGCCTGCAGCGCTAGCTGCTGTATTCGTCATGTTTACCACAACATTTCCTTCCCACGGTGAGTGCTTAGCTTATCGCAACATCCGGTACCATATCTTGTCTCTGTACAATAAAATCAGCGCTTTATATCCTCGCATCATTGCAGTTCGAATGATTCATTGCAGTTCGAATGATTCAGTGAGAATTAACTGGCACAATTATCATCGATATGATGTTAATCTGGGGTTCACTTAGCTAATATTTGCATTTTCCTCAAAAACAATATTTGCATATTCTTCATGCTTGTAGCATCATGTCATGCGTACATTAATCCAGAGTTGATTCTTTATCAGAGTTGTGTGTTTCCATACTTATTTTTTTATTTCTTTATCATGGCATGAACCAAATAAATTTGTTGGAATGGAGAGTGAAATTTTTGGTAGACATCACTTAGGCCTTGTTTAGTTTCCAAAAATTTTCACCCAAAAACATCACATCAAATCTTTAAACACATGCATGAAGTATTAAATATAGATAAAAAATAAAACTAATTACATCGTTGGGCTGTAAACGACGAGACGAATCTTTTAAGCCTAATTAGGCCATAAGTGCTACAGTAACCCATATATGCTAATGATAGCTTAACTAGGCTTTAAAAAAGTCGTCTCGCGGTTTTCAGGCTAACCATAAAATTAGTTTTTTCATTCGTGTCCGAAAACCCCTCCCGATATCCGATCTAACATTTGATGCGATGTTTTCAATAAAAAAAAATTCACCAACTAAACAAGGCCTTAAATGAGTATAGTGCAGAAATTTCTGTCAGAAAGTTTCAGACCGGAAACACGGAGGTCTAGCTAAATTGGATCCAATGTGGCTAGGTATATATTTGGCACTTAGTACTGACCTGAGTGGGGTGAGTTGGGTGTACATGCAAGAATGAATGAATGAATGTGCGTTTTCACCATCTATCTATCCTGGTCATTGCTGTCCCCCAGGTGCCGGCAACATGGCTATCTGATGGATTTTCAAGGAGAGGTTTTCAGAGTCACCACAGATTTCCACTGCCCCATTTCATGCAGGACAGCAGGAGCCCTGGTGACGACCCCTTTTCTCGGCATCAACCATGTTGGCGACAAGATGTGGTCAACATTGGCTGTTGACCTCCGCAAAGGCAGGCATGCATGCGCAAGCTTGCTTTTGGTTCTTTGCACAAGCTGGAGCACTGAAAATTCATCATGCTCACTGAAAAATGCTTGGTACTACTAGAACTAACTTGATGGAACTTCTTGTTAGAGTGGTTGTGCAATTGGCGTGTGCATGTGCAAACTGAGTGAGTCCAAGCAGACACGAACTGATTTTACATGAATCAAGCTTAAGTGTACATCATTGGTGTTGTGGAGTCACGACTCGTACGCCGGAGTTCGCCGGCACGCGTCTACAGAGACGGCAGCGGCGGGGCGTGATGCCAATTGCCAAGGACCAACCGGCGGTGGCACGCCTCGGTTGGATCTAGCGCTCCCGCGGCAAATCTGGCCAAAATCACGGCCGGATGACGATGGTGCAGCCTGGTACGGCAACGACTTGGATGGGACGGCCGTGGCCCGGACAGCGACTGCGACCGACAGCGACGGCGGACGAGAGAGGTGGCAGCATCCAACAACGGGATGGCGATGGGTGGGGAGGGTGCGGACGGTGAAGGCTTGACTGGCAATGGGCGCGAACGGTGACGGTGTGGCCGATGGCGGGCACGGACGGTGATTGCGGGCCATATATCTAGCCCCTCCCCCTCCTCGGCTCTGGGCATGGCTGTTCCTGGTGTTCCCTATGCATAAACTGGCTTCGGGCACGGCGATGTCACATTAATTGAGGCATGACGTTAGCAATGGCGTCATGTTGAAGTACGATATTGGTGAGGAGGCTTGTAGGCGCCAATCACCTTTCTAAATGCGATGTCGCAGTGCTCTTGCCACCACTATATCAGGATAATCTTTCATCACTTGTGCCATAATTAAGCTGAACTCTCTAGGTGAAAACCTAATGACGACGACACTTCTGGATGTCACAACCTTTTCATCATATTCGAGATTCATCAGTACCTGTGATGTGATGTTCGGGTGATTTGGCTTTGGGAGAAAATGGAGATCAGATGGGGAGAGTTTAGGAGGATTTTTGGCGATAAGGAAGCTGAAAGCCCTAAGCCCAGCTCCGTCGATGGAGGGCAATGGAAGGCAGAGAGAGAAGAACAATTGTTGTGCGAGAGTTTAGGTAGGGAAGATGAAGAGGCGCGATGAAAAAGGGGAAGGTTAGCCCTGGGACACACACGATCACCGGAAAAATCGCAGAGGCAATTCATTTGATACGCGGTAATTCCGGGATATATGTACTAGATTTTATGCGCTAAATGGGCTCTGGCTTCACACGCTTTTTTTTGACGAATTACAGCAGGAGAGACTCCTACTGTATGTGTTAGATATATATTAATATAAATATTTACAAAGTTACAATATTTACAGAAGCATTTTACAAAAGATTTAGCCATGATATCCATGTATCCTTCTTACACACACATTATTAAAATAGGAACAAAAAAAATTTAAGCATGCTTATTGGGACATAAGGTGATGGAATCACATGTGGTTTACTTGGTGCAAAGTCATGAAAAGCTCTTTGGTATTTTTGCCAAATGATGATAATGCCATAGAAAGAGTAAAATTGTGAAATTGGGTTCACTTATCCTTACAAGAATTAAAGTGGCCATGAGCTGTGTAGGTGAAATATTAAGCTTGTGACCAATCACTAGAGTGGTTGAGGACAAGTTAAAAATCTTTGGTGTAGAAGCTTGGTTTGGAAAAGCTGCTTAAAAACTTGACTCTCAGGTTAGTTGTTTCTCAACTAATTATAGAGTCGATGGCTATATCCATTAGGTGCGCTTACTCAGTGTCCCTAATTTTTTTTATTGAAACATATTACTAATCCTATTAGACTCTAAGGTTAGTTGTTTCTCAACTAATCATAGAGTCGGGGATAAACCTAATAGGTGCGTCTATTTGGCTCCTCGATCTATATATCCTATTTCATATGTCTAGCCCTCAACAGACTCTTTGCATGATGATATAAGGAGAATGTTATGAAAAAGCACTTAGGAGAACTCACAAAACGATCTAAGGCAATTGCCATTGGTCAAGAACCGCGAAAAAAAGCTGCAACTCGATTGTTAATGACTCAGGGTACTTGGCATACAATAAACATAGGAATAGGAGATGTACTGAAAAGGTATAATATGTAATAGCATAGAATCCGGTCGTATATTGACATGTTTCATACGGCATGATTGTAGAATCCCGGTTGGCTAATACCATGTATAAGATAAGGAAACCTAAGCCGTACAGGACTAGATTTCTACCTTGTAACTTGGTTTCTTAACCTCTATAAGGGGAGCCGGGAGTCCCTCAAGAGCAGAGACAACAACATCAAAACACAATTGACGGAATACATACACCCCATCCTCATCTTGAGGGCATGAACCAATATAAATCTTGTCTTCCGTATCCATCGGTTTTTCAAGCTCATGTGCACCCTATAAATTCAGTGCTGGTACAAAACATCGACACAAACAAATACCATCCATTGAAATACCATATGTAAGAACCTCGTCGCGTATGTACCCAAATATAGAGCGGTGTTCACCCCCCTTTGCCCAAATGTAGGGAATGTAATAAATGATATAATAAAATGGACAGCTTGTTACATATATGGCATTGAACCCACATTTTAGGTGGCTTGGTTCCTTGCGAGGCGGCGCATAGCGAGAGGCGGCGGGGTGGAAAGGGGAATAGGGTTTAGGTCATTGGGTAGGGAGGATTTTGTGCCATCTCTTATTGGGCCAACAGTACATGGGCCGTAGGTTATTCCCTTTAGTAAAAGTAGGAGAAAAAAAAAACTTGTAGCACGCTGTCCTTTGCACCAACGGAATTTCAGGCGCTAGAGACTAGCTGCAGTGGTAGCTAGCAGCAGAACCAGGACCAAATAGGTAGGAGCAAAATCGAAGAAGAAAATTGAAGTACCAGACTTCGCCGTATTGCAACATCATATTGTAATTATGCATACACATGGTCCTCCTCATCTGCCCCCAAATGGGCACGGCAGCAGTGCTAGCCTGAACTGAAAGCCACAGCTCACACCCAAAATTATGCACAGTGAAAGCGATGAGACGAGAAGAGCCACCACAACACCCACACCAACAAACCCCCCACAACCTTTTTTCTCCTCTTTTTCTCACCTTTTTAATTATTACCTGTTCCATCATCTGGGTACCTGCTGATACTATTACTACTTTGATCTACTATGTACACATGTATATACCACATATATGCATGTTTCTGAAAAAGGAAGAATCTATAAGAAAAGGTGGGCATGGAAAAGATGCAAATATGTCCATTGTCCAAGAAAGGAGGTGAAACTGAAAGCTATATATCTGAGAAACTGAACACATTTTTTTGTTTGGAATTTGAAATAATTGTAAATTATTTTTTATATATGATGAATGCTGGAGTGTTATCTAGGCCAACACTCACCAGCTATACATGCTACTGTAATTATACACTAGCTAAGGAGTAATTAATCAGCTAATTAAAACTAGTACTGTCTGCTAGTACTGGTGCTGCTGGAGATAGATAGCAGCAGCTGCATGGATCAGAATATCAGATATGCCCCCTTCCACTCCCCCTGTCTCTTTCCCCCTTTCTCTCTCCAGCTTGCCATGTATGGCAAATGTACGGCGGCGATCGATGTCGTCATCGTCGTCATCTCCACTCGCCGCCTTCCGCGATCACCTCGTCGGACATCGGTGTCCCCCACTCCACGGCCTGGATTGCCTCCTCCTCCTCGCCGTCTTCGTAATCGACGACCATGCAATTGTCGGCGGCGTCGCCGTCGACGACGTCGCAGTCCTCCTCCTCCTCACCGCCGCCGCCGTGGTTGTTCACCATCTCCACGGAGGACGAGGTGAGCAGCGGCGTCGACGCGGACTGGCTGTGGCTGCTGCTCGCCGCCGTCTCCGTGGATGGGAGGGTAGAGTGCTTGAGGCGGGTTGTGCCGGCGAGGGAGTTGCGATGGAGAGGGACGTCATGGCCGGAGTGAGAGCCGGTGTAGGTGAGGATGAGGAAGGAAGGGTCGAGGCGGCAGCGCTCCACCTGCTTGCGCGCGGCGCAGCTCTTGTCGCTGCTGCAGCGGTAGTATCCCCTCGGGTAAGGGGATCCCTTGATGGGCTTCTGCCCGTACTTCCTCCACGCCCACTCGTCCGCCGCCGGCCCGTTCGCCGCCACACGAATCACCTCCTTCGCTACCTGCCTCTTCCTGCAACAAAAAAAAAAATAAAAATCCACGACCGATTCCATTTGATTATTCCACCACATTATGCAAATCGAAATGTAATTATTGCTTTTGCTAGGCAGGCCCGCCCCGTACGTACTTTCTCCTCGCCGACGACCTTGATCCGCCGCCGGCACGCGCGACGCCGGTGGAAGGCTGCTTGGTGTCGGCCGGTGGCGGCGGGGTCTCTTCTGTAGACGGCACGGTTGGTGGCTGAAGAGAATCGGGAAGCGGCGGCGCCGGCGCGGACGACGCGGCGAGCAAGGCGGCGACGGGGTCTGCGTCTGTCACAGCCAGATCGGGGAGCGGCGCCAACCAGGCGTCGTCGTCGTCGCCCAACACGGGGAGCGGCGGCGGCGGCGGCGGAGGGGTGACGTGGCCGCCGCAGCCGAACCTGACGACGGCGTCGAGGTCCCAGTTGTTAACTCCGGCGCCGTACCACCAGGCGTCGCCGGCGTCCATGATCCTCAATCGCAGAGGGGCGCTGACTTTGAGCTTAGTTTATGAGGAGAGAGAAAAGCGGTAGGAGTGGGGATGGGGATTGGTTCCGGGCTAAAAAGGAGTGGGGGTGGGGTTTTATGGGCAGACGGCCTGCTCTGGTCTCATGGTGTTTCGAGGGGGCGAAGGTCCCCACTTGACTTTTGGGAAAATGTCAAAGGGGCGAGAGAGAAAGGTCACTCAAGGCTCAATACAGGACAGGAGTAACAGGAGAGGGAAATGAATTATGCGATTTCCATATTCTGATTTGGGTTTTTTTTTTGCCTATGTTCATGGAGTAGGAGGGAGATGTTTGTGCCCCATTATGTTCTATTTAGTATTTTATTAGTGTATGGAACACTTTCTTTTACCTGGAATAATGCATGTCTTTACGGATGTGCATGTTACTGTTAATAAAGATGAGTTTATCAAATAGTCATAAAATTTACCATGGATGAAAGAGTATATCATTTTGCACAAATTGTGGTATTACGGCTCTAACTATTTATCCGAGTATATATTTATGAAGCATAATAGAAAATAAGATGGAATTAATTGCAACCAGAACCGATAGATTAGACTGTAGCTGGCCAGCATAATGGGCACATGACAACAAGCCCCCATCACGCGGAGATTCAAAAACATATGGCATTAGTGTTGTGGTGAACAAAAAGCCACCATTATATACAAAGTTTTGAAAAGGCGACACGTGATTTTGGGGTTGTGGCGAACAACAAGTATATTTACAAATGAGACACATAGCTTTGCAGTTGTGGCGAAGGGCGAGCTGTCATTAATTAGAGATTTGGAAAACGTGACATGTGGTTTTGGATCGTGGTGACCGAGGATGACAAGTGGCTCACCTGCTCAATAGCAATACTGTAAAAAATATATCCGATTCTTGGCAATTAACGCGATAAAGCAACATTTTATCAAAAGTACTTTAAAAGGACTATTTTTTTATTTGCATAAAATTTTTGAATAGAAGAATGGTCAAATGTTGCAAAAAAATAAGTCAAAACACTTACATTATGAAAAAATATCATAAATGAATTACGATGATTTCTTAATTTAGAGTTTTATGTTGACATACATGATGTGACCACTGTGGTTACAAAATTTTTTTCGGTAATTAATCCCTCTCCTTTTTTTTTCTTGGGTTACGAACTAACCATTTTGTTTACAAAGAGATATCCTGAAGCTTTAAGTGTGATAAATATAAACTATATACAACATTTATGACAAGAGAAAGAGGCACCCGTTGAAACCTTTGGTTGACTCGGTCTACTTTTGGGGTAGCTGTCGCGCGGTAATAAACCGAAGATGTCATCAACGGCCTCTGTTTTGGCGCGTTTGACGTGAGGGCTGGCACGTGGGCCCAACGTACCAGCGTCTCATGCATGCCGCGTGTTGTAGCCGTGATGATGGCAGCGTGCCAGCGTGTTGTAGCCGTGATGACGGCAGCGGCGTCCTTTCTATTCGGTATTCCCCTTGCGTACGCCTCCTGGTCCGACGTGGCGTCCCGGCCAAGTCGCAGTGCACTGCATCCGCCCATCGGACGCGTTTAGGGCCTGTCAACCGGGGCACTGACATGCGGGATTGGCCGGTCGCTTGTGGGCCCATCATCCCAGCCACTGACATACGGGCCCAGGTGGGGTCAGTCGGCGCTGGTAGTCTCGTCTATCTGTAATCGCGTCACTCATATTGTGCTTTATCGTGTCACTCAAATTCCAAAAATTCAAAATTATTCAGGTAATTGCGGTCATACCGTGATTTGAATTTAAACTTTTGAAATTTAAATTTGTAGCGGCAAGCCGTGGTCACTGCGCTACCGCTCATGAGCGGTAAGGGGAGCGCCGAGTAGAAGGTAAACCCTGGCTGCACATCGATCATGGTGTATGTATGACATCCTACACCGATCATCTGTTATGTTTTTGAGGGGCTCTGTTTAGTTCGCGAAAAAAAAATTGGTGTCATATTAGATATTTGACCGGATGTCGGAAAAGTTCTCGGGCACGAATAAAAAAACTAATTTGATAACTCGTATAGAAACCGTGAGACTAATCTATTAAGCTTAATTAAACCATCATTAGCACATGTGGGTTACTGTAACACTCATGGCTAATCATAGACTAATTAGGCTAAAAAGATTCATCTCGTCATTTCCAGTCAAACTGTGCAGTTTGTTTTTTTCTTTAATCTATATTTTCATGTATGTGTCGAAAGATTCGATGTGATGTTTTTGAGAAATACTTTTTGGAACTTGACAAGGCCTGAATGCAAACTATGCATGACATGGATGCAAGCACAATTTCATGTTTTTAGTTTGATTCGGGTATTTGCTAGTTACATTAAATTAGATATGAAAGATGGAACATATTTTAAAGAAAAATTTGATTTCATGTTTTTTTTTGGTTTTAGTTAGTTACTGCGGTCCAAATTAACAAACAAATATGGGAAAATTATTTGCATAAACAAACCAAGTGCCTGTAACTGTAAGTTATAACAGGCTTGATATGAGTTATCAAATATGCTGGGAATTTCAAACGGTATCTGATGCTCCATGCAAGTCATCAGAAGAAATAGGACGATTATCCCCCCTTAGATACCAAAAAGGTTGATCGACAAATCTATATTTTAGAGGTGGCAAGTAATTAACGATTTAAAAAGCAAAACAATAAGCCATAAAATCTGCACATTCTCATTTTCCTTGAGGCTGCTGGCTGAAGATGGGAGGGGAAGATAACGCAGATCCTGGATCTCAAGCAAAAAGCGCATCAAATCCATAATATCGAGTTCGCTTGGGCGAGACGATCAGCGAATAGGGTAGTACTTGCGAAAGAAGGTGTTCAAACACATTGTGTCACTGCGTGGGTGTCGACGCCTCCAGCGTTTCTCATGTCTTTGTTTGACAAGGACTGTGATTTTGTTTCTATAACTTGAATAAAGTGGTTGACAAGGACTGTGATTTTGTTTCTACAACTTGAATAAAGTGGTGATGTGTTTTTCCTCAAAAAAATATATATAAACCAGCACCATATACATTTCCAGTGCTTAATCACCTACTCCGGATCCTTCGTTCCATATTAATTAAAGGATTTTTGACTTTATTCCAAGTCAAAACTTTCATATGTTGACAAAATTTATAGAAATACGTAGCAATATTTATAATGAAAGATATATTCGATTTGGGTTTAAAGAAAACTAATTAGGTGTTGTCATGGGCGAAGGAACACCACAACAATACTAAACTTTAAAGCCCTTTCATGGGTTGTTCAGAGATCCTCTAGAGTCATTATTCATGTCGCTTCGTGGAGAAGATGTATCCTATTCATTGGTACTGATCTTTTATAATTGCAAAATTGTCTTATGAATCTGAACGAGTCGTACATACACCTAGCACATGTTCCTCGATGCTGAGGTCATCCCTTTAGTGCGGCCAATTTTCTAGTGTTTCGTGTTTGCTGACTTATATATGTTTCGAATAAGTTAACTTGAATAATTATCATTATGAATTATTTCCACTAAATCACATAAAACCAAAATGTTGATTTGAAATAAATCTACAAGAAAACCGGCCAAAACCAATCCTTATAATATTTATGAAAACCACACTGGCTCGGTAATACAGTGCTCGTCAATCGTTTCACCGCCTATAGTATTAACAAGTCCGTATGATATGGCTTCCTCTGCTGACGTATATAAAGATATCCCTTTCCATTATTCGAATTCAGCAAAAAAAAAAAAAACCATTGCATGTTCTTAGTGCATAATCCTTGTGACAATTTCGTGAACTTTGTGTAACTCTTCACGACTACGGGATAGGTGGACATGCCTACGTCGATAACAATCAATGCACATATCTCCAAGCTATATATCCTCGGGGACTTGTCTTTTATTGAATCAAATTAACCTTAATGAGTGCAATTATGTGTAAATTTCCTATTGAAGTTTTATAAGAACCCAACATGTGTATTTTTTTAAGATCTTTCTCTCTGTCTTGGTTGAGAAATTGTAATGTGGCTGAAAAAACGGCATGACAAATCATATTTTTTTAAAGCTTTGTCTTCATATATATTGATAGAGAATAAGAAATGTGATACATGACTACAATCCAGAGTAGGTTTGTAATCACGAAAAGGAAAAAATACATCACACCATGCATCTACAAAGAAATTGTTACTACGAAAGCACAAAACAAGCCCAAGACACCATTAAGGTAGGCTCTTTGAAACAACGTCTCCTACAAGGAAATGGCATGAAACATGCCTCCACCACCCCGTCCCAGGGAGGCAGGGACCCAAGGCATGGTTTTCACCTGAAAAATACAATAGGAAAAACCCCAAGAGAAAAGCAGCGTCCGTAAACGTCGTTGTTGCCAGCCCAAAGGCAGGGCTTCCGCCTATAATCTTCCCACCTCCCATGTCATGAAGCACTTGTCAGGCTTATGAGCTACCACCATTCATGAACCTTCAATGCGCAAGCACTGGGACGACGCCTCACAGCCGGTCGGCCATCGAGTAGGAGCTCAACATCTGGCGCGCTCTAGTTTCATCCATGTAAAAGGGTTGGATATGGAAAGGGTGAGAGAGAAGAATTGATCCCCTCTCCCCCATGCTAGCCCGCTCAACGTGGCCATCTCATGATATCAAAGGCAACACCATAAGAGAACAAGTGTCTAGACTGGGACCAGTCGCAGGCCTGCAATACCAACATCACAGTGCTACCATCGTCTCCGCCTCGGCCATGCTACCTATGGCACCACCACCTTAGGTTGCTCAACCGTACCGCCGTCTCTGTTGGCCGCCATTGCAACGCATCGGCCTCCAATTGACTCTGCTAGAACACATTCCCTCCCTACCATGTTGTCGCCTTCATGAGCACACCCTACATGTGGAAGCTCGCCACTGTGGACACCCCACACTGCCGTTGACAACAATCACCTCCCAACGCCAAAGTTCTGGCTTCCCTCCACCAAGGAAAACTAGAACCAAAGACGAAGGATGCCGAGCAGGTGTCGAGGGAAGATAACCCCAAGCGAGCCGACGTCGCACCCTCTGCTCCTCCTGCTTGCCGTCATCGCAGCATTACCTCTGCTGCTCCCCAGTGACCTGTCGTCGCCTCCTTTGCTGTCATCGACAGCTCGGGCGAACACCACCGTACGTCATGCCAAGAACTGCTGCTGACGCCACAGCCTCCCGCCCGGCCAGATTCTCATCACCGCGTCTGCACGATCGCCGCGCCACAACGTCCACTGCTCCGCCATGGCTCAGCACTCCCACGCCTTTGTGTTATCGCCCTCCCTCGTGCTATCGTGCATCCTTGCCACCGTGCAGCTTCTCCCCCGCACGGCCTACTACTGCAACACCTCAGCGGCCCTCCGCAGACCGTCACTGTTGTGCAGAACCAGCCATGATGTGACGGATCTCAGCGGCTGATGCCAGTGAACCCAAGCCACCCCTAGGCCAGATTTGGTCGTCGCCCTGCCGTCATCCTGCTCTCCCATGGAAGTGTCGCAGTGTTGCAGCCATTGTCGCCGTGTCACAACCATGATGATGCTGGGAAAGGCCACCGACACCGCCCGTTGTTCACCATCTTGCTCTAGACCACGTTGACGCCCTAGCCACCATGTCCAAGAGTGAGAGAGAAGAGCCTCTACCGCTACCATCATTGCAGCCGCACGGCTTTGCCGAGGGCTGCTCAGGCAGCGGCGAGGTGGAGGAAGGAAGCTGTGGTAGCCACGTGTTTCGCTGCCCGGGTCGCCCCAAGGACGAAGCAGTGTGAACCTACTAAAAATCATAAATTCGAATATTGAGGGTTAACTATTTTACCTCCAAATAGAAAACTAGAAATATTATAAACTAGGTCTTAAGGATTTATGACTTTTAGGTATAGGTGGGAACTCACTAGTGGGCAGCAGCCAGCAGCTTGACATAAAGTAGTATGCTGGTGGGGCCGCCCTTGGCTACGCCATGAGGGCTGACTACAACACACAATTGCCAATTGGCCATGGAGCGCAGGGCCACGTGTCTCCATCACATCTCGTGTGGCAGCTTACAAGGTCAAAACAAGGAGCGTCACAATTCACATACGCCAAGACTTACATCTCGCTATCGAGCATTCTTGTTAGTCTCTCTTGCCAAAGTTGGATGGCGTCAATCCTACCCTGACACCCCTTGGCTTCGCCACTATTTTGTAATTTAGCTACATTTTTTAAAACTTAGTGAACTCTAATGAATTTTAAAAATGTGAAATCATCTTACAATCTAAAAAAAGAGTGATAAATATAAGTCAACATAAATCTCTTTCGTTTTCACAAGGTTGGTAAACCTTATTCTTTCACTTCTTCGATAATCCTAACTTTGCAATTAGCAAAAGAGGGGCATACAAAAAATCAAAAGGAAAAGGACATGTAAAAGTCAACCAACTCATGGTTGGATGTAGGGGTCAGTTGGATTTGTACCTGAAGTATTCTCACGGATAAAAATTAAGGTTCTAAATCTTCGGCTATACGTGCCACTATAGCCGGAGATAGCTGATTTGAAGAACCATTGCTAGGATATGCAGATTTGGCAGCTATGGCTTAGCTGCCACTATTAGCCGTGCTTAGCCGGATTTAGCCGCTAAACATGCTGGATTTAGCTGCCACTAAATTTATTATGGGCTGAATTAACACTCTCCACATATCCCCCATTCCTCCCCCAAGCAGCGGCGACTGTAACTTACTTTATTCAAGGCAATGGATTTGATCTATACAAGGGGTATGAACTTTATGTCTGCAGTAGTCAATATTAGCACAAATCCTGTTAAAATTTTTGAAACTTTTTTCCAATATTTCCAAAACCGCTAAATGTCTTAGCTATGACTATAGCCGGCCAGGTTTGCATGTCCAAAAATAATAGTTCCACAAACAATGTAAGTTAGTTTGATTTCTGTACCTGATTCACAGTTGAGGTGGTAAAATAGAATTCATTCTGTATTCAGCGATCCAGTCTGAACCAAAATAATTAAATCTAGCATATGCATAGCTGGAAAGCAGGAATTAGCGTGTATGCTATCAGTAAACTTATCTTCTGTACCTTTCATGAGAAGATAAATATCATCTCGACTAGCTAGATAAGTGACCGTACTTCTCGTCGTACGTCTACATAGATCCTGTCAATTAGATCTTGAGTAATAGCGTACGCTTTATGCAAATATTTTGATTTCGTCTCAATTATTTAACTTATATTAGATCTTGACTTGATCAGTGTTCATCCTATCCTATTCACGTCACTATCTTATGGTACGTACGTCTAGGACAAAAAATGTCAAGAAAACTGCAAATTAACGAAGGTTTCTTCTTACCGATGGCGCCATCGGGTTAATTAATTTATTCAGTAGTCAAGTTACCATCAGCGGAATTAGGGGTAGGGTAGTTAGGGCTACAACCCTACCCCTTTGCACTAAATATATATCCATTGAATAAACACTTTTTATATATAAAATACACTAATTTAGCCATAGTCTTGTGATATTTTTGGTTCCCACCCCTAACAATTACTAACCTTTAGGTCGAGCAAGTTGTGATCAGATCAAATTAATCATTGTGTGGAGATCCATGTTCCATCACATGGTTTCTGCCATAGAACATGTGCGTGGCAACGCCTGATAACTGATGGCTACATGCATGTGAACCCATGCATTCATTAGTAGAGAACGGGACAAATATCTAGAGCTTTAGTCCCGGACAAAATTGTGCCCGAGACTAAAATATTTTTTAATCCTGGTCCGTATTACCAACCGGGAATAAAGCTCCGGGTCCCAACGGCTACCTCCATTGGTGTCCGGCAGGGGACCTTTAATCCCGGTTTAGCTCACGAACCAGGATTAAAAGTATTTTTTAGTCCGGGTTCGTATCTCAAACCGGGACTGAAGTGTGACTTTTAGTCCGGGTTTGAACCATAAACCAAGATTAATTTGTCCACCCCTTTATATCCCTTTCCATCCTCCCCAGTCAACAGCCCCGAGACCATTTTTGTTTGCTCAAGCTCTCAAGTTCTTCCTCTTGCTCAA
>CM002484.1:11963003-12022308 GCA_000325765.3 Leersia perrieri
AGATAGTTCCACAAGTATTCTATATTGGTGTACATTTAATTGCTCGACGTACATTAGTAAGTAAAGACGTACATTACTACCGTACAATATATAAACCTACTACTAAATGAAAATAAATAGAACAAACAAATAAAAGCAAATGAAAATCCAAACGTTAATCCCGGTTCGTATTACAAACCGGAATTAAAGGTCTGCTTCCTCGGCCGGGGCTAGACAGGCTTTTAATCCCGGTTCGTATTACAAACCGGGATTAAAAATGACCTTCAGTCCCGGTTATTTCAACCGGGGACCTTCAATCCCGGGAGCGTACTCCCGGTTGGAAAACCGGGATAAAAGGGGTTTCCAAACCGGGATAGGCGCCCCATTCTCTACTAGTGATTACCGATCATATCAATTATTATTATTCTTGCAAACATTTTCTAGAGCTGTGAATATATAATGCTTAATTAATCGCTGCTACCAACGCAATAACTTGATAATAGATCAGCTTATTTTAAAGCTTATGGAACACCCAGGAATCATCATTATTAGGATACTATATATCTAGGCATCTAACAGCCACATGAGTTTCCGTACAGGAGTTGACATTACATGAATGCAGGGTGATGGCGATAGCTTATCATCTTGTTTTGTCTCCGTACAGATCACGATGCCATACATCGCTGATTAAGTTTTCTATAGATCACTGCAGGAGATATAAAAAAATTAAACTAGTAGCTAGTGGGCAATCAGTATATATTGTAATGACACTGCATGTATTATATGTGCATGAATATATACACGCGTCATGCCTGATACAGAGTATGTGTGTTCTAGCTGAGTTCATTAATTTCACACCTTTAGGCCTAATTGGAGATCAGGGATGGCATAAGACCCCCATCAAATTTGGGGGCAGCAAAAGTTCCATGTTATGTTTGGGAAAAGAAGTCAATAAAAATTGAGAAAATTTACAGATTATGTCATCAAAATATTCAAAAAAAAAGCAAAATATAGGAAAATTTTAGAGAATATAATTTTGTCGTCAACTAACAAGAAACACGCACCAAAAACAAGCCACACACAGCGCCATGTTTAGCCATATATCTACCACTCTATCACTACTTTGGTGTCAATGCGGGAAGAGGATGAGGCATTAATGCAAATATTAGAGAGGCCGGAGGGGTGTCTTGCAAAAAATGTAAAATGGCCAGCTTAAAAACCGGAGAGGGGGATTGTTGTGAAATGAGATGTATAGAACGTAGAGAGGCAATAGCATGAACACAATAGAGTGAAAACCTTAGCTATTCTCATTGATCTTTGTACCCTTTAATAGGGGGTTACATGTAATATCAATATAAAGTTAAATGCTAAATGAAATAGCAGCATAATGGTCCATAACTTTGGGTGTTATAAACCATATAAATAGCCTCTATTGCTGCATTTTATTTGCCTCCATTGATACATATGAATGTGGGCTGTTACAAATTGATTAAGAGCACAATTGCTCCATACTTGATGAGATCAAATATTCTTGCATTGTAACACTCTCCCTTTTGATCGAGCCCTTAAGATCAATTTGTTATTTAATTTCCACTAAAAAATCCTGCGGGGAAAAACAGAAAATATATGATAGTTGACTACTCTATCGTAAACCTGCAAGGTTTAAGGAGTAATTTATGCCTTGTTTTATCTCTACAAAAACCCCTGCGGGGGAAAACATGAGATATGACATATGCTTACATCAATCATCGTCTCATTAAAACTTTCTATGAGAACACCCGATGGTGAAAAGTCATAAAAGAGAAGAGTACAATGTGAAGCGTTTAACAAGGACCATCATTCAGAGTCTCCCCCTGAAGCTTGTCTCTTGTTACCATCTTTTGATGCATTCATGGAAAAAAACTCCTCTAAAACCCTATGGGAAAAATTTGAGGAGAAACTATGGTATAGATATGTCATTAAAACTCCTCTAAACCCAGTGGAAAAAATAAGAAGAAAATGATATGACATATATATGTTATCGTCTCATAAATTCTCTGAGAAACCTTAGAAAAGGAAAAACTCGTGTGAGAATTTTGAGGACGATGATTATGACCTTTGGATCATAATTAGGTTAACTTCTCCAAAAACCATATAGGAAAATATGAGAAGTCATTATATATCTTTGGTATCCCTTTAAAAACCCCCTACGGGGAAAATAGGGATACGATATATATTTGCGTTGATATATTGCCTCATTAAAAACCTTTCATGAGAAACCCGATAGGAAAAACTCATAAGAGGGAAAAAGAGTACAATATTTGCATTTGAACATATTTAGTCTAGGAGATTACTCCCCTTGACACTTGCAAACACAGATTAACCACATACCAATTTCTTATAACGTAAAGTTAACTGAAGTTGGTAGGGACCTAGTTTGCAGGATAACCTATTTTACAATTGAACAATGCAAATATCATTATCTTTGTAGATAATGATAGGTGATTCAATGGAATCAATACCACATAATATAGTTATGCGGTTAATCATTCTATGAGGTTGTGAACTTCGAAATGATATGTGGAAGTAATTATATTTAATCACTTCTAATGATAATCAGTATCTAATCTGGCTTTGCGGGGATTATTTTGCCAAGATATACCCACTATGGTATTATCTTGATTTCGAGAGTATATCAAAATATTTTATTGCCACAAAGATATTTGTTGATATCATGTTTAACTCTCACCTTATGGTGATATTAGATATGCGCTACTATGGGCTAGCATGTTATCCGCATATGCAATATCAGGCCTGATTGCAATTTGCAAGATATATGAGCGCTTTAATGTCATATAGTTTTCATCCCAGGGTCAGTGGATATTAATCCATATTTAGGGATCGAACGACCATAAGTCTTCATGGATATGATTGTACAATATCATTTGGATATTGGTAGACAATATCAAATGGATATTGAAAAACAGATTTATGTGCTTAAGTCGTAAGCATGATTTGGTTTACACAAATCTATCATCTCAAAATCCGTCCTTAAGGTTTAATTGCTCAGATGAGAAATTATACCTAAGATGATTACCAACTAGTTTGTGTGCTTTCAATGATTACAAAAACCATCGATATTTATTGAGATGATATAAAATCCAAGTTTGGATTTCTTTGTAAGCACACATGGCAATCGACATGGTTGGAGTTTACCTTCTGTGGAAGGAACTCACACAACCAATAATACCACAATAATTTAACTATGTTTGATTCAGAATATTAAGTCTGTCACGACTTGGTTGTCCGAATCTATCAAATTCATTTCATCTACCATGATTGAATATGGGAACATAATTTCCACACATACCAATGGGTATGTTATGCTAGGTCTCTGCGAGAAACCATGTGCTACAAGCTCTTGCTATCTCACCACCACGCTTCCGTAAGAAGGCATTATGAGAAGGATATATTATTGTGGTAATATTTCCATTATCGAGCAAAAGCAATTCTCCTTAATTATCACCTTTTGATTTGACCCGATTTGAGTATAATGAGCACTCTGCCTAGGACTTTTGGTCTGGATTCAGTATAAGGTGTATGACAAATTTGAGGAGATGTCGACATTTTGTAGACTTTGTATGATGATTCAATGGAACCAATATAGCGTGTGGAAATATCAACTCTTTTGCACTCTATGTTATTTCTCAAAACAGAGTTAGGGCGTTCCAGTGACCCAGCGCCTAAAATTTATGTGCAATTATGCTAGTCTTTTTGGATGGTTAACATCCATAGGCATTGGATAAGAAATATTTGTCAACTGATGTTGATATACATTTACTGCTTTTGAGAATATTGTTTCTCAATGTCCGCGGATGCTTGCAATAAGCTGAATTCAGTTGTAATCATACTTCTCCCCCTCTTACATGGGAGTTGAGTGGTTTTGCAAGGTACCTCCACTCTTTCTGGTATAACATTATGGATGAAATTTGTATGACACCATAATGAGCAGTAAATGTTATGGCAGGATTTTTGCAATGTGATGCAAATAAAAGTTGTTCCGAACGATTTGGTTCGAAATATTTGGTATGTGGAAATGAGGATGGAATGTGTAACATTCATTTTAATTGCTGGCATTCTTTATGTGGTATGAATCTCCCCCTAATGCCCGGAATATCCTCAAAATATGAGTAACATACGGCAATGTATAATCCCCTTTAGAAGGATCTAAGGTATTTTACGATAGACGGATAATAATACCTTATTTGAATCCTCCGATGCCCATTGATGTATGCTAGGGTGGTGATACGGCACATGCAAGACGTTACTGATTCACAGATGAAAAATCTTTTGGCTGAGGCCAATATTCCACGTGCTGACTACAACGGAGGGAGCCGTATGATTGTAGTTTGATGAATTTGATTTTATGATGCGGTGTGTAAAGCCGCATATCACCAACTAGATGTTAGTAAAATATGCAATTTAAGGGTCTTGCTATGAGCTTGATTATCTCCTAGAAGAGTATATAACCAACCATTATGCATGTGAACATTTTGGAACATAGTGCTGATCTCAAACTCGACGGGCCATTCAAATGTCATTGAAGGCATATGAGGAGAATACAAAAATGTTTTCCATTCGAATTGAATGAATTCAGTGTTCAGGGTGATGTGCTAATATTTAAGCAACCAACTTAATAAATTCATGGTTTTGTGTGTATAAAGAGCACACATTTGACAATCGTGTAGATGTGTCGATTATAACCATGAAATACCTGAGTAAGTCCATAAAATGGTTGTATGTGTCACTTATATCAAATTGAATGAATTCAAGGGATTTAAGTGATTCAAGCTCCAATTTTCAGGTAAGAGGGTTTGAAAATCAAATCCACGAAGGCACAAGTAGTGCCCATTTCTGGGAATAAAAGCATAACCAACAAAATTGCTGATAATTTTCCATATCATCCCTATGTCGGGATGAGCAAGGCTATGATGCCAAGTATGAAAAAAATCTATATATAGATTGAAGAATTTCGATATGAAATTCTTTTCAGATATATAGAGTTCATACAATTGTATGATCTATTGAATGTGCTCGATATTATCATTTAACGACAACCATTAATATTGCAATCCCATAGTAGGACATGGCCAACAAGTGTATGTATTTTGAAAAACTAATGGTTCTCCAAATATATTGTGAAGAAAATTTCACAATTATATCATCAATGCTCATGAGATTATCGTTTAGAGAAAGGATATGTTGTTGTGGTTTGCTTCCGTTTAGAAACCTTTGTGAACAACTAGCTTTTCCGATGTTACAGGAAGTGGACTGGAATATGGTTCCAATCACTTCTTTTGAGCAGATTTATCTTTGTCCACGGATGTAAGGTATAGATCAATGAGACCGTGTGAATTGCAGCATTTCCTAGTGATGTGATTTTATGAATCACATTTATGACAAATTTTAAATTTGTCCTTAAGAAAGCCTCTTCCTATTTGAGATCCTATTTGCAGAAAATGTCATCATTTCCGCCTTGATAGGTTCATGTCTTGCTTTGAGCAAGACACATTTCTCTTGATCTAATAGCGGTAGATTTTTCTCTTGAGGAGGTTAAAATGCCGCATGTAATCCATGAAACGAATGGTTGGCCTTAAATCCTTTACCATGTTGGATAGTCGTGTGACCATCTGGTGCAAGAATTGTGAATTGTTTGTCCAGTGTACAACATGTGATTACTATAAATTTGATTAATTTACATGTGGTAAATTAATATTGTATGATAATGTTGCAATATTATGCAAAATTATGTAAAGAAGATGAGTCTTGTAAACATTGATGATATTGTATACCTTAATTTGGAATATAATTACATGGACGAGTATACTCGTTGCTAAGGACGTAATCTACAAAATATTATAGATGTCTTAGTCTCCATAATTTGATTTTTATTCTTAAATATTGAATAATCACGTTATAGTGGTGAACACCAAATTGGTGGATGAGAGCATCATTGCTAAGGTCATAATCTACACAAAATGTGTAGTAGATGCCTTAGACTACACCTGTGATATAAAATTCAATATAATATAGAGGTATTCTTTATCAAGGTTTTGCATATAAATTCCAATGGAATTAAGCACATAGGGCTTAAAGAAACGAAATTTATATAATTGAATTTGAAGATTTCAATATGGTTGAATGCAAATGATGCATAATAATAGGACCTTATATAGGAGTATAACAATGTACATAAACACCAATTATGGTGTAAAATACATGATGTGGACGAGTGAGAGAACTCGTTACTAAGATGTGTCTTAGTCTCCACATTATTTTGTTTTATACTCATTGAATCATTTCAATATGACTATAGAGGTGGATAATATTGAATTGTAAGAAAATTAACTGCAAGAAAATTGAATTGCAAAAAATTAAATTGCAATAAAATTAAAATTGCAAGAAATTAAACTGGAAAAAATTAATTTATTGCAATAATGGAAATAAATCCAAAATATGTATATGTTATTGGGAATGCCGATGGACATCCGCGTTGAACATTTACAAAATTTCCAGTATACTGAGGTGTATGGAGTACATTGTTGTTGCATCGAACCTGAGGGTACAAAATGATGACCAATGGGTCAAAATTGTTTATTTACATGAGGCAAATAAATTGCAGTAAGTGTAATTTATATAGCATGATGAATATATTGTGTTTGACATAAAATATGTCAATTATTTAGCCATAGAATTGTTCAAAATTCAAGGGCTAAACTGAAATTGTACTGCATAGGTACAAAATTTATAGACTATTTTGCAATTTACATGAAATTAAATTGACTAAAATAGGAGATATAATGTAAATTCTGGAAAATATAAAGGTAATTGGACGGTGGGCCGAAATAATTTCATATTTGGCCCACCACCGCAAGAGGTCCAGGGAGCCTGGGAGAGAAAAACGTGGGCGCAGATGGCCTTTCCGCCTACGCAGGCCCAATGGCCGGCTCGGGCACACGGCCCGGTAGTCGCTGATACGGCCCATTAGCGTGGGTGGCTAATGGGCCGGCCTGGCCTGGTCGGTTAAGGCAGCAAGGGAGGAGGTAAGGGTTTGCCTAACACACCCTCCCCCTCAACCTGGCGCCGCCGCCAGGGCTGGCTCGCCAGTCAGCCGCCGCCGCCGTCGGCTGGACGTCGTTGCCGCCAGCAGCCGTCAAGGACGCGCCACTGTCGCTGATGCTCGCGCACTTGCGCACCGTCGCCACCGCCGCGGCTGCTGCTGCGTGCAGGCGTGCCGCCGCCGGTGGTCGTCCGCGGGTGTGCCGCCACTGCTGCTGCAGCCGGGAGTCGTGGCGCCGTCGCGTGGCAGTCGCCTTCGCAGGGGCGCCGTCGCCACAGTGTACGGGCGAGCCGCCGCATGGATACGCCACCACCGAGCTGCGTCTGACGTCGTCTTGGGTGCGCTGGCGCCGTCGTGGACGACGCCGCCAGCCACCGGGCTGCCGCCGCTGGCCAGCTGCCGCGGGGGCGCCGTAGGCGCGCCACCACTGCTGCTGCTGTCATGGGCAGGCCGGCGCCTCAGGGAAGTGCGCCGTCATCAACGCTGTCTCCGCCTCCACCGCCGGTCCTTCTGCCATTGCCGCTGTTGCGGCCGCAAATTCCACCCAGCTCCTGTAGAACGGGCAAGCGCCGTGGCACGCCGCGAGCGTGAAGCGCTCGCCGGTGACATGCATTAGCGGCCTCAACTTCGGTGAGGAAGAAGGTGATGCCGGTGATGCGAGGACAAAGACCGGTGTTGAGGATCTCATGGCACGCACCACAGTGTCCGCGATGCGGCATCGTGGTGGGCATGGTGGTGATGGTGGAGGTGGTATCGGTGCTGGTGCGGCGAGGGCGACGGCGTTGGTGCCCTCAACCGCTGCGGCCAGTGCTCGTACGGTCGTACCTCCGCCTTCCGCGCCATGTTGGAACGGTGGTTGTTGTGCGTCGCCATGAGGCGATGACGAAGAACGCCGGCATGTGTCCGGCGAGGTCAAATTTGTCGCTACAGAGTTCGACGAAGTGCATCCACTGAAGGTGAAACATCGTGCATTGCAACACGACGGTGACCATTTGGCCTACTTACCGGTGAGTTCTTCACCATGTTCTTGCTCCTCAGTTCTTAGAGCGTGCTTGATAACGTCTTGTGAAATTAAGATGTATAGAACGTAAAGAGACAATAGTATGAACACGATAGAGTGAAAACCTTAGCCATTCTCATTGATCTTTATACTCTTTTATAGGGGATTACATGTAACATCAATACAAAGTTAAATGCTAAATAAAATGGCAGCATAATGGTCCATAACTTTGGTGTTATAAACCATATAAATAGCCTCTATTGCTGTATTTTATTTGCCTCCATTGATACACATGAATGTGGGCTGTTACAAATTGATTAAGAGCACAATTGCTCCATACTTGATGAGATCAAATATTCTTGCATTGTAACAGGGATCACACGTTACAACTATCGCTCACAGCTCGCACGCACCTACCGCTGAGCTAGGCTAGCTTCTTGTTCAATTGCATGCAATATATACTCTCTTCGTACTTAAATATTTGATGACATTGATTTATTTATACACATTTAACTATTCATCTTATTTCATAAAATTTATGTAATTATTAATTCTTTTCCTAGCATTTGATTTATTGTTAAATATACTTTTATGCATATATATAACTTTACATATTTTCACAAAAGTTTTTTTATTAAGGTGAATGGTTAAACATGTGTCAAAAAGTCAACGATGTTAAATATTTAAGGACGAATGGAATATACGTTAATTATGGTGTGTAAATAAGTTGGAGCAAGGAGTCCTGTCAGGTTCTTCTTTTTTAAAAGTAAACTAGCTTATGTAGTCATGTGAAACACACAACTGTTGTACTAAACGTATTTACATTTACATGTTATTTGTACTAATAATCGTCGGTGACATTGGATTCATAGTTCATACAGAGATGAGGGTTCATTTGTACTACCTCTGTCCCATAATATTAATATAGCAACCTAGACAATGTATCTAACATATAGATATGTCTAGATACATTGTCCTAAAAGGGGATAAATCCCCTCCTAAGTTCATATATTTTGGGATGAAGGGAGTATGTTTTTTTAAACAATCATATGAAAAATATTTTGTCTTCTACGCTTGTTGGTGATTGTTGGTAATTCTTATCGTCCACAGAATAAATCTGCAAGCGAACGGAATACCGCTGTAGCACTTCCCCTGAGGAGTATTTCTAGGCAGTGGCGGAGCTGGGGGGTGGCCGGCAGGGGACGTGGCCACCCCCAAGAAAGCTCATCTTATAATATATAAGCATATGATTTGTTATGCAATTAGGCCAAATACTTATAGAAAACTATAAGCTACTTATGAAAAGGCAAAATGATAAATAATATGATAGATCAAAGTCCTCAATTAGAAGAAAATGAAGATATAGTTCTAGCTCCACCCAAAGTTCAAATATTAAATTCAGATGGTTACCTAGTGTGTACTTGTATGAACAATAAAAAATTAAGACAAATTGTCAAATTGTTGAACTAAATTTTTAAACCGACAAATGTATATCTGGCCCCCCTTTGATTTTCTCCCCAGCTCCGCCACTGTTTCTAGGGTATCGAATCCATAGGGAACAGTGTGACTAACCCTACTCTAGTTCATCCAAGGACACAGAGCTAATGGTAGACCAAAGGGTTGAGAAGGTTTACTCGTAAGAGACAGTATCTATAGGAAGATTATTTAATCCTAGCCGAGATACTTCGAGCAACTGGTGACTCGCTGCCCCAGGATCTAGCGAGCTACTATACACCCGCACAGGGAGGACTACGTGATCTTGAGGACTGTCACCACCTCTACACTTGCCTCAAGCTAATTGTTGGATGTGCAGCAATTACTGAAAATTAACTACCTAGACACCTTGCCTAAGCAGATTGATTACTACCTAAGTGGTTATAAAGCACTCAATCAATCACTATAAGTGAGTTGTTTATAGTAAACAATAATCACGTATTCGACTAGGAACTAACGGAGAGATAAATCTTACGAAAGTAAACTCAATTACTCAGAAGAATATTTCTATTAAAGCAGGAGTAATTGACAAAATAAAGTAAGAGAGAAATGTACCAACAACTCCGGGATTCCTCCGACTTCCTTTACTCCACTCTCTCCCTAATCTAGTATACAATAGTGTACTATAGAGCCTCTTGTTCAGCTCAATATTTGGGGTGTGTGTGAGAATGAGAAATGAGGAGGGGGTATTTATAGGCCTAGAGGTGCCTTGGGAGAGGGGAGATGCTCAAAGCATCCAATGACCATCTTTGCTCTCCTCATGCCAAGTGTCCTATGGATAGGATCCTAAGAGCATCTTTCTTCTCCACTTGACAAGTGTCCATGCCATGTGTCGAGCTTATGGTGATTTCTTCACTTGGAAGCAGCCACAACCGCCATGGGGAAGTGATTAGGAACGTCCACGTGTAAGGAGATCGTCAAAGGCTACAGAGGCAGTTCGGCCGAACCATGGGCTGGCCCAATCACCCTCGGCCTTCTTCCATCTTCTGACATGTGGGTCCCACTTTACCATTCTTCCAGCATTGGCCCAATAAATAATGATTTGATATGATTTGTGGGCTCAATACTCATGGGTTCTGACGGGAAGTTTAACTCTCCTCCTTATATGCTCATTTCTTCTCAACTTTGATAGGTTGTCACCTGCATGCAAATATTCACCAACACTTGTGGAAATGGTTAGAAATAAACCCTACTACTATGTTGTATGCTTTATTCTCTTTCAATTATGCAGGTGTTGATGGCATAAAATGTTCCATTAACAGTTGTCAACAGTGATATGGATCAGGGGTTTTGTCTTCTATGCTTATCGGTGATATGGATCATGGATTCGTAGTTGATAAAGAGACAAAGGATCCGTAGCTCGTAAAGAGACAAGGGTTGGGTTTTGTTTTGTCTTCTATGCTTGTCAGTGATACGGATCAGGGGTCGCGCTAATGGCCGATAGAGCCTAGAGCTACACGAGTGTGTGCCCGGGGGGTCAGGCTCCCCAACCTCTTCCAGCACAAGAATAGTAGGCCTCGGGGCAGGGTTGCCCCTACTCTTCATTCGGTCAAACCAATGATTATGGTGCCAACTGCCAACTACCCCATTTGAGGCCCGACCTCGGTTAGCCATGCCGACACACTAAATGCGATGGGAAAGCCATTGTCCCACAACACACTGCCCATGGCATAGGCGCAAGTCTCCCTGCCAGGGCGTGCACCGTTGCTTGCTCGCACCTCATCTATAACGCCCATGCCTGATGTCACCTCCTCTGTCACGTATGTTGCCCATGGTCGGTGCGAGGGTGTCATTTCCTAATAGCGCCCGCTTCACTGGCTTAGAGAGGTGTTTCCTATTCCGATCAACCACACAATGCTAACAACCACGTCAGGGAAGCTAAGGGGGTGGCAAGGTCAAACCATCACATCGCGCTTATTTGGCATCAGTTCGTCTACTGTATAAAAGGAAGCCTACGCCTAGCGTAGAGGGGTGGAAAATCATTGACTAAAAAATCGCATGAGGAACTTGTAACTGAGACACCCAGCTTTCCTAAGAAAATTACTGCATAGGAGTAGGGTACACGTCCTTAGCAGTCTAAACCTATATAAACATGTATTCTCTCATTCGAGCCCAAGACTAGGTGATCTCCCTTTTCCCATATGATTTCTGCTCATTTACGCGCTCCATGCCAAACCACTTAGGAGGGGCCATCAACCTTCGCTCAAGGTTTACCCTCCGACAACGTTGCCATCTCCCCCTCCCTAATCATCCTTTTTCACTTTTGCTTAAGCCGCCTCCTTGCCACCAATCACCATCTGTATTTTTACATGACCCTATTATTCTCATAGTATACTACATATATAATAGGTGTCCGAAAAACTTATTTGGCCAGAATTATACGTAGGACATAAATATTTTATCTTGATATGTAATTAAATGAATGTTATCATTAAAATAAATAGTAACTTACTATGATTATGCTAAACTTGCAAAAGTATCGTAAGACCAAATTATAAAATTTTATTACTAATTTGTTGATAAATAGTGTAGGTTTATGTTTGAGCATAGCATCATATTTGTAACTATCACTATTTTAGGGTCCCTTGCGGTACCCAATACTAGTTAAAGGTGGGAGTAGTATGGATAAAATATATCTGCTAAATTGTATGGATATTATAGTAATTAATCTATTAACATAAGAAATTACCCATCATGCAATCAATTTTAACTAGTATGCCGTTGTGAATTAATGATATTCAATTTTTTTGCATCATATCACACTGTTAGAACCGTCCTTTTTTACAAATATCATATACTACTACATACTATAGGTGTATACTACCATATACTAATCAGTATAATTGACTAGTATTATACTATAATTTTTTTGCATAATAATCTCGGTCATTTATTCACTAATATAATTGACTAGTGTATAATTGACTAGTATACACTAGTATTGGGTACCGTAAAGGAGCCCCTATTTTAAGATGTCATTTTCTCTCTTATTGTTTTGAAATATTGTTGCCTGATTAAAAGTAGTAAAATCGATTGTCATGTCTACTCGCCAATAATGTTAGAAGAACAACCATTCATTGCCCTTCTAAAATGTTTCAGCATGCATGCTTTCTATTAGTTCTTAATTTATTGCCATTGGAGATTTCACCTTTAAGCATCATGATGGTTACACGGTGTTTAATCATATTTTTATATTTTCTTCCTGTTACCATTTGGTTAAATTGGAGCATATGCTTTTGATCTTTGTGCTTGAATTATTATATTTCTGATGGCCAAGCCAGCCCATCATGCCATGACCATTCACTCTCTCTCCCCCTACGTGCGAAAAAAGGCTAGAAAGCTCTAGATTAGGTTGTTTCACTGTTTTTTTACTTCTCCAAATGGCTGCTTCCATGGTTCCACCCTCCTTTCCTCTATCTGATGGTCTAGAATTATTTTTGCTTATGTGGATCAAAATAAGGTGACATTTTGAGATTCTCTTTTCACTTAGAAAGATAACACCATGCATTGCCCAATTTGCCCATCAGTTATTTATATATATTGTTCGGTCGCAAAACTCCATAACTCGAAAAAAAAAAGAAGAGGAGAAAAAAATACATACTTGTATGTCCCCACTGAATCTCCTGAGGGGGCTTCCTGTCTCTTCACGCCAAGCTCAACACGTTATTTCCTTAATAGGAAATAATATATACTAAAGGCATATTATGATTGTATGCAATCTTCAATACTCCATCCATACTAAAAGCATATTATGATTGTATACCATCTTCAATACTCTACTTTAACCATTAATTCCTTCTATAAGATATCAAAAACTATAAAATTTACAATATATATATATATATGAAAACACACTCAAATACAAATCTAATGATGTTAGTTACATAACACTAAACACACATATTCTTAGTATAACTATTAGTCAAAACTTTAAATATTGACTTTGCAGAAAACAAAAAATGTCTTATATTTTAGGACGGATGAAGTATTGTACATCCCAGACGATAAAGAACCTACCACAAACGTCGCTACATATACATTAATTGACCTCAACTCGCCTAGCTAGATTGCTTCATCCACTAATAAATAGTGTATTGATCATACAACTGTGTTGTGCCACCTTCTACGAACAGAGCACTTCCTTTTTTTCCATTCTGGCATCCAATGAAAAGGACACGGGAAAAGGTTTTATGGGAGAGGGATAATATCTTCATATCCACCGGTCATTTTGTAGCACTTAACCTCGGATGTATGATCCAGTACTTATAGGACATGGGACGATTACTTTATAGTTCATCCGGACGACACAAATCTCTAATTTGTGTTGGATTATAAATCGATGATCCGAATTGACTTAGCGTCATGGAAAGATTAATATATGCTAAGACCACATTATGTATGTTTAGAAATTAATTTTTGAGTTTTCGGTATTTCGTGTAGTAGCATAGCCACATCACAACACGTATCTGCCAAAGTATGCATTCTAGAAATTGCTCGGAATAAATGCATCTTTTTTTTTCCAAGACATGAACAAAACCTAGCCAAAGGCTGAAGTAATGCAAAATTACAAATGTATGTTTCCATTTGATCACCTAGCACCTGTCTCAATCTGCACATACAGAGAAGGACATGCCATGTAGGGAATCAGAATCATTTCTAGGGAGAAAACAAAAGGAGAAGCATATGATCTTCTATTGGAAAATCTTCCAACTTTATTTTGAGGGAACACTCTCAGGCCTTTTCGTAGATGCAAGCCACGCATATTCTTGACTCACCAATCATTATCTGGATGATGCTGTGTACTCAGTGTTGCCTTTACAAAATATTCGTGGCTTTTGCGTATTCCTAATTTATCAAAGATTGCAAGCCTATGTAAGAAGAAAATATATTCTTTTTTGTTGTATCGGCAAATTAAGTTTCGTGTAATATTTATGATACAGTTTATCCTGGTGGCCACATACTCACTCTATCAATATGTCTCCACTGGTAAAAATTTTATAAGAATCACTCGTATAACCATCAACTATTAAACATATATCAACGGACATAGTTATGACCTCAAGAGTAATTGTTCGTTAGATTGAGATCCTTCAACATGAAGTTAGAGGGATATGCTCCCACCTTCCATAGGCCCACTTGGCATTGACTATCCTTTACGTATAGGCAGTAAACAAATTAGACCAAAAAAGCATACAAATATGCAATAAATTCGAACCACATGAAGCACAATGTATGATCGGATCCAGTTGCATGCAAGGGGCACCACGATACAGTGATATGGATGCACAAGTTGCTAAAATGGAAGACGACTAGGAACCTTATGCTTGGAACATTCAGTGAATAAAATAAACAGATCTATATTCCCTGACAGAAATGGGGAAAAACAAAATCACACTGTGTCTTATAGTGTTCCCTCCCAGCTAGTTGCGGCCGCCGATTCTCCGATGCATTTAATTCTGTAGGCCATTAATTGATTTGATGAGAGGATTTTAGTTGTGTTTAGTGCGTATACATGATGGAGATCACTAACCATGCGAATAACAAAGTAATGCATTTTTTGCGGGGAAAACAATGCATTTCTAATAAGACTTTCTAATACAACGTTGAGTATAATTTTTTATATTTACGGTGCATGTTTAGCAGTACTCAAACAAATAATGCAAGTGCTGAAATCACTAAAAATATTTTCGAGAGACTATATATATGACTAGCTAAATCAAGTTTTAGCTATTATATAAAAAAAACAGTCTCCAAGAGAATAACTATTCAATTAAGCAATTGGAATAGCTAATTTTTTTCCTCAATAGCCAAACTTACCTAGTCTTTTCCACCTCATCTCAATAACTAAACCTGAATGAGCCCACATGTCAGCGAAGATGGCTAGTCTGTTGGAGTGCAATCAATTTGGCTATGAAATATTTTACATAAATAACTAAATTAGAATTTGAAGAGCTTGGTAAGTCTCTTGGAGATGCTCCGAATCAGAAATTACCACCAGTGAAAGTCTCATTTTTGTTCGCAACTACTCACCTTGCGTCGCTGAGAGAACATCCACTGTAATTCACCGGTGGAAGCACAAGCGTAAGCAGATGCGGCGAGTTTCAAAATGGCATGTTAGTTTTTTCATCATTTTACATTTATAAATACATCAACATCTATTGAAGAGTAAATTTCACAAAACTATAACTACTTTGACCAAAGTATCACAAAACTACAAATTTAAAGTGTTGCTTCACAAAACTACAAATTTAGCACAAAATTTATCAAAAACCTATAGATTTAAGATGAGTTATCACAAAGCTACATGTTTAAACACAAAATTAACATAAAACTACGTATTTAACATGAGCTTAATTGCAAACAGTAATGTTTATACCTCTAACATAACAATTAGTGTTGGGGAGTTAAACTCTAAAATATGTAGTTTTGTGATAGGTTCACTGTAAAATCTATAGTTCCATGATACTTAGTCTTAAATCTATTTATAGTTTTGTAATAAATTTGTTGATAAATCTGTAGTTTTCTGATACAACATCTTGAATCTGTAGTTTTGTGATAATTTGGTAAATATATATAGTTTTCTGAAATTTACTCAATAGTAGATTCCACTTATTTATTCGCACAACCAACTAGGTAAAGCCAAGAAAACATCATTTTGCCATACAATGGTACAAGCCTGAAAATATGGAACGCCAAAATGCTTTGATAACATGTATATTACAATATAAACCACACAATGCCACATATGTTGGCAACATGTAACATGAGGTTAAATACAGGGTATTCGGTAGTGTATACAACACGTCCAGCTTGTACTGAATATATTTGGACAGCATGTGAACTTGATGAAAACTGTTGGGAAAAATGTACAGTCGTATAGTGGTGACTTTGGAAGAACAGGCGGCTGCCAACTCTTCGTTTGCTCCAAAGTCAAACCTTGAAATGGTACAATGAAATCTGATCTGACAAACATTTCTGAGCAATGGTTCCTTCCGACAGCACTTCTAATAAATATCAAGAATGGGGATTGGACAAACACAGTACCAGGAGGCAATTCTTGCTTTCACTTCCTGAACTCTCGCATGCAGTCTTCTGTATGGATGTGTGCTCCCAAATGACCTAGATTGTCTAGACCATGGTTTTCCTCAATCATGACCCTGACTCCACAATTTCACCACCAGATGATTCTGGTTTGGTATCCACATTTTGAGGATACAAATCTGATTTTACTCCATCAGACGAAGCAGGCACCTTTTCCCCACAATCTGTGATAACCGACTCAAATCTTTCATTGGCCACCGACACCTTGTTACAAGCCTCATTCAATTCATCCTCTGTAGCATCTGAAATATTATTCAAGTTGCTTCTGGAATCATCTACCGAAGCAATATTTTCATCTAGCGCATCACCCTCGGCCCTTAAAATTTCTCCAGAGGCACCATATTCCCCGCCACCTGCTGAACCAGTGGCCTCATTTGGTAAGTTCAATTCATTACTCTTGCTTTCCTTACTTGCAAATTGGTCATCATGAATCTGCCGTGATTCATCATCCGTCTCCTCTTTAATAATATGAACCGATGATCCTGTGCAATGAACTTTTAGGTGTTTGGGGGGTTCCTCATTATCCTTACAGGACAACTCTTCAGATTCACTCTGAACCTGTTGCATAGTATCAGAGAATTGTGAAGTTGAGGATTCCTCAAGATCTTTATCGAAATAACTTATGCCTTCTTTTGTACCACCTGAAACATCTACATTACCAGCATCAGGATTAATATTTACCTGAGGCATCTGTTCGTCATGAGGACTTACAACAGAAGCCTGCTCAGGTACAGGTAAGTCTTCATCATCTTTGGTACCATGTGCAGGAAGAGACTGAAAATTATCCCAGTCATCATCCCAATCATCATCGCTAACTTCTTTTTCATTCTTCTCTTCAACTGCACCTGTGGCATTGAACCCAGGTTCTTGACTAAAACCACCCTGAGCATTTTGCTCTGAATGTGTGGTGATATGCACAGGAGCAGGCACTATTGTCTGACCCTGAGTGACTGAAGCTCTGATCATGTCCTACAAACAGAATAGTTTACGATACAGCTTCCAGAGATACCCTAAATCAAATATACTAAAATCAAATATACTAACGCAGCAATGCCCCATTACATCCCAGCAAAAGAAAGTAGCATGTGAATCAGTTAATTTGCACAAATGTATCGTAGGTAAGAAAATTGTATATGCATACTGTAAAGTCATAGGGAGGGTAACAGATTTTCAAAAATGAACATGAAATCAGAATCTAAAGCTAAAAAATTAAGTTCAGGTCCATGGCTCCATGTATATAAGTCAGTGCTTCTACATAATAACGTAAATACCTGAAGCTGTTGTCTTTTCGTAGGTGCTGCTGACAGCATTATATCTTTGATATGTACGGCAGTAGACGGAATCTGAATGAAATGAGAGAACAATTTCTTCGATATGCTGTTTACCTCGGTATGTTCCTGGAACAGATTGGCAGACAGACTATCAAACTGGATTCAACAGTATATTTTTACCTGATTTCATGATGAGAACAAGTGAACTTATTTTTGCTACCTGCGAACCAGTGCCACTAGAAGAATAGAAAACCATCAGTAATGCATCCAGCAGAAGCATTGTAGCCTCTTGTGGGCATTTTTTTGATTGTGCTAGTGTATGGAAGAGGAAAAGCAATTTTAGACATTCATCAATGACACTGACAGATTCCTTGCTCGAACATCCCTGGATGAATAAAGTTGTCAAAGAATGCCACATCTGATCCTGCAGAAAAATTAATTAATTCTCTAAATATTAATCTACCTTTAATGCAATGTGAATCACAGCAAACACATCTCCCAGTAATTCCATAAGTAGCACCATAAAAGAATGTGTTGTTGTTTGTGACCCTTCAGTTAGCTCTCTCTGTGCACAGACTTTCAGAACATGTACCCCCAACATTTGCACCTGTTTAGAGAGAACATCTTCTTATGCTATTATACATAGCATGCCATTTTGGGCATACATATCAAGCAAAGTCAGCTATTTCACCTGTATGGTTGTACTGCAAAGTGAAGCCTGAACAATTTGTATGCAATGCCTGAAGCTGCCCGACATAAGTTCATTGCTTGTAGAACTTTCACCATGATAACCAATCTCATCAACAACTTTTGCAAGAGCAATAGCTTCTCCCAAACAGAAATATAATACCTTCGCCAACAGTTTGTAGTCATCAGAAATCTTGTTATCCAGCATTGAGATCATGTTGCCACATTCTGTACAAATGTATGCAACTAGGCTAATCAAAGCTCCCAAGGCAACTTCACGGTTGGCACACTCATCACTTGGTTCAGCTCTTTCTACAAAACAAAGAGGCAGTCAGTTCCTTTGATGAGGAGAATGGTCTTCCTACCTAACTATTATTTTATGTTTCGAAGGGTACAGTCTCTATCAACAGTTTTTAAGGAAGGTATTTGTTAAGCAACTTTTTTTAGTCCTGTTCCAGCCATTAGCTTGCAGATTTGCCCCATAAATTCAGGGCATTTGCACAATCAAACTGGGGTGTCCCAGGTCAAAGTACAACAGAGTTGGCAAATTCAACACTCACTTATAACAGAATACTTGTCCTTAACCTCAAAGGTCAAATCGTAAAAGCACACCCAAAGCATCCATTTCATATAAGATGAGAATCAACGTCATAACATTATTTGTGTTAGTGTACGAAAGTGGGTGACAAGGGAGACAATGGAGTCAGAGGGGTAAGGCTAACATCGGGCTAATTCAAATCTACTACACTAATATGCTACTATGTTATTTTATTAGATTTAATGTTGTGTTTATGTCCATAAAAATAAATAATTGAACACAAATAAAACAGTATTTTTTTACCCCTTATCAAAACAAGAACAGGACCCAGAACCCTTATGGGGCTAAGATTGATGATTGCCCCACATCTTAATAAACCTATCTTCCGGAGTGTTTGAAAAGCTTTAGGTGGTACTAAACCACAAGGGATATTTTCTCAAAAGTTGATCAGCAAGTAAATTAGGACATGACAACCGTACCTCGAAGATATTTCTTCATGAATGGCAAGGTATTTTGGAGAAAGGAGATGATATTTGACAAGCATAGATTAGTGGGGACTTGTTGAAATGATTGGTGTGATGTAGATACCAGTAGTATCATCAGTTTCCACCAATGCTGCCACCAAAAATAGCCTATCAGATTCAGTGCATCTCAAAAGTACTTCAAATGGGCTACTAGATACGATCAGGGAAGCTCATTGTGTTATCATATCACTACCTCATTTTTCATTTGACAAGCCATAGTCTCAGTAGCAATGGATAATTCAGAAATCAAACTATTGCTTAAGCATTCCTGAGAACTTCCACACCTACTAAGAGATTAAAAACAATAGCATACACAGGTAAAAGGAGAGCTAATAGGCAAATCATGTCGAAGGAAATGAAGTAATAATCCGAAGCATAGAGAATCTGACAACTACCTTTGAAGTATAGTAGTAAGATACCGCGAGTAGAACTCTAATGCAACAAAAACAAATTCTTCCACCTCAAAAAACTTGTCAGGGCAGTGTCTGATTATCTACAAGAGGAATCCACAGTAAGTCAGCAATGAGGCCTCCCATCAAAATAGTTATAGTGCAATGATTTATTTTTATTTTTTGCGTAGTATGGGCAACAAGCATTTTAAGTTGGATCCAGTCTACATATTCATTATTCAATTGGGTACTAGTTATCATTCATCCTCATGCAATTCTGAGGGACACCCCACTCTTAACAGAAAATGACATGTAGGCCCAAATTCTGGCTGGTAACGAAGTTTCATGCTCTTCAAAGTGTCCTATTGTTGTCACTTCCCCCTCCTTTAAATATAAGGGACTTCGAGCTTTTCCATTTGTCCACAAATATAAGGATTTTGGAGAACTACTTTCCCAATCCATCCAACTACTGCATCGTTGCTCATTGGTAGCTGCCTCAACTTCCAGGAGCATCAAAGTAATTTCACCTCAACCTTAAACTGTTTTAAACAACCTGCAATCCCGTATACTGTGGATGGAGAGTACATGCTAGAAGCTATAGAAAAGCAATACTTTTCACATAATAGTTGCATTAAAATATGCTTGATTTTAAACTCAAAAGCAATTTGTGTTGACATGAAAGTGAAATGTTGCCAGGGAATAAGGTTTTGCCACACATGACCACAATGACCGTGAATAAGCAATCCAAAAGAATCATTAAGGTAACGTGGGACAAATGGATTTCTGCATCAAAATGCAACTGAGGCTGGAATAGCAAGGATAATCATCTAAAATATGGTAATAGGTAAGCCAGCACCAAATTCAGGAATAACATAGTGTACTGTTTCTTACTATGTTTTATTGCTGGTGCCTGGTGGCTTTCTGTCATATTAAAAAGACAAACTTGTTTATAAATTGTTAGTTTTTTTTATCTTGGCATTGTCTTGTGTGTTTGTCTCCTCTAGCTGCTGCAAACACTATTATTCATATATCCTCAAAATTGCTGTACTAACATAACAAGCATAGTGTTTTGGAACTGCAGACATTGCAAGAGCATTAAGATATAATCATAGATTAATATGTGCTGGAAGCAAATTGACAAAGACAAGATATTACCTGAGAGAACAGGCATACAACAGGAGAACCCGAGCAGTCAGAATAAGTAAGGGCCTGTATTGTACAGATATCTTGTCAGTGAAGAATACGGATACAAGCAAAGAATGAGAAGTACAGCTTGGCTAGGAAAGGGGTAATCTATTAACAATTAACAAGCATGGATTTAATAAAAAGCAGGGCTTGAGTTGTCTAGCCCAACACAATTAACAAGCATCGATTTAATAAAACTGTATCAACTTGTCCTACTTTCACTCAGTAAAAGCTACTACCTCCATCCCAAATTATAGGGTGTAATTTGACAAGTCAGGACAAGAGTTTGACCAATAATTTCTCTATTAAAAAATTATTTTTATGATATAAAATTGATGTTGTTAGATTCATATTCAGAAGTGCTTTCTTATGATTATGTTTTTTCATCGCAATAATGATATCTTAATAAAGAAAACATGGGTCAAACCTTTGTCTTAACAAAATGAAAAAGACCTTATAATTTGGGACAGAGGGAGTATAAGCACTTTTTGACTCGACACGGTCTTCAGGGTTTTACTTTGATCAATAATATATGATATTTTTAATTAAAAGAGTTGCATATTAAGATAGTTTGTTTCATAAAGAATCTAATAGCATCGTTTTTGTGTGATCGTTCACTTCAAATTTATCACTATTAGTAGTCAAAATTTAGAATGTTTGACTTGGACTTTTCTAAAAGTTATTTTGGGACAGAGGGAATAGACAAAAAGCACCGGTTGGAGCATTTTAGTATAAATGCTACTCCCTCTGTCCAAGAATATAAGCATTTGGGGTAGGATGTAACACACCTTAGACAAAAAATGCTTACATTCTTAGATGGAGGGAATAAATAATATGATGAATATTTGTGTCTAGTAACATTAGTTTTCCTAGGAATCAGGTGCCCCTACCGTCTATTGGCATATTAAGCCACAACAATATTATATTTTATATATTCCTATAGGCATTTGACATATGATAATTAAATCTTCAGTCCTGAATAACTACCCTTCCAAGGGATATCCAATGTAATCTCCCAGGTGTACATTTGCTATTTCGACACAAGCATGAGCGCCACTTAAAAAATACTCCATTTCCAAAATAAAGCATGCATAGTATTTTTGAAGTGAAATTGTGTAGGGGGAATCACAAAAGTTTACTCATACGTTGGGTTTTCAATATGGATAGAAGTAAATAACTTAATAGGGATCAGCAAGTTCTGCAGCTATGAAATCATTGTGTCAACAGCAGGGATTCACTGACCTGTAGGAGTTCTTGACAAGTATCCACTGTAAGAAAATTCATGCTAAAAAACACTTGTGTAGTGAGGGACAACAACACAGTCAACATTTGATCACATGGTCTTGGATTATCTAATCCATCGCAGACAACAAATCCTCCAGTCTTTTTCTCATTGTTATGGTCAAGATTGATCTTAATAGCACTATTAGTCATTGAGGATTGTGCATGACATAGCACAAGGAATGATAGTCCCCAAAGAAACTTGAATTCATTTAAATCCAGTTTGACCATACTATGTCCAGATAAAAATGCCTGTCCAAGCGTATCTTCAGAATCATTCATTTCAAGCTCCAAAGGAGCTGCATCAAGAGCTGTTGCTTGAAGAATTAGTTGCCAAACTTCATCAAGATACTCCTTTGCCTTTGATGAGACCAAAAATGACTGGATCCCGTCAAGGAATGGCTTGTGCTGTTTTTAAGAAGAACATTATAATCTCTTTAGGGTATAACTGAAAAAAAAAATTGATAGATGGTCTTACATTGATGCCTGAATGCAGACCAAAACTTATCGAACTATAATCCTTGAGGGCTCCAATCCAATACTTTCCTAAGAGAGATGAGCTATTTGCAAGTAAAGGTGCCAATTGCTGATGTTCATCAGGAATATTTTCCTTTAATCTCAAGAATTGATAAGTGTAGCATTTTACTGCAGCATGAGCAGTAAGCAGACGCACTTTGATCTGTCAGATGACAAAATCTAGCTCAGGAGCTCCATAGAGGCAAATTGCAAAACAAAATTGAATACAATGTATCACCACATGAGATGATTTTGGAGAACTGAAATACCTTACATACAACCCAGTCGGCAAAAGATGGATAAAATAGGTCTTCTATGTCATTTAGCGGACGACAGATTAGCAAAAACAAGCGATTAAGAGCTACCCTGTCGCCCCCAATTACACTACTTGTCATGACCTGGTTCCACCACACAGATTATGTATCAATATGTCTGATGTATATGGACAAAGAAGGGAATGAACAGTAAATATTTTGCTCGAAACCTTTGTAGCAAGTTCAAGTCCAGCCTCAAGGAGAAGTGGGCTAGAAGCAGTACTTATAGCTGTTCGAACAGCAGAAACAAGCTGAGCCTGCAATTTTAATTTCAAATACAGAAAAAGCGGCATTAAGCAATCATTCATTGCAGGATTAAATCAAGTAGGTATATATAAAAGACTAAGTACAGGAATCATGATATCACCTAAGAAAGGAGAAACACTAAGAAGTGAGGAGACATAAAAATCACCTGAAATTGCTCCAGCAATATATGCCCAGGAAATTCAGGATCCACAGCCATGCCAAACTAGAAAAATATAATAAATACAACACTCAGGCAAAAAGAAAATTTAAAGGCAGTGATATGGCCAATGGTACTGTTCAGTATTCATGTACAGAAATGTAGAGGGATTGTCCCACCTAGGTTTAGGATGGCTTTGCCTTCCCTGACAATAAACCAACCTATATACTCAATTATTACTTATCTAGGATAACAATCATATGACATCTCAGAACATATAAACAGTAGATGATACCTCACAAAACTATTTACTAGTTTCACAGCATCTTGGTGGCAACAAACGTGCACTCTCAAAATTCAACAATCTATCTAGGTGACCTAGTAGTAATTTAAGTTTCCGATATGTTCCTTGGATTAACTAAAGAAGTGCATCGTTGACATTATTTTGCATCAATTAATTACATACTTGTGTTAAGGCAAAAAGATTTCCAAAAGAGCCAGCATACCTTGTCCATAATCAAGCATAGAAGCTTCACTCCTATCGGCTGCATGCCTTCAAACTGTCCAGTACTTATCTGCCATGTAAACATAGTTGTCAGCTTTTAATCGGAGAATTCACTCCAAAAATTCTTCAAATTTTGTTGTGGTCTAATATTAAATTCAATATCTGTTTGGACCTGATATGAAAGTGAAACCAACTCTTGTAGCTTAAGAACTAGCCAGTCATTAGAAGAATAAGCCCCTTCAGATACTGCACTCCTCGCCAATAACAGGTCAAAGTGAGCTGGCTCTGTTCCAACCGCAACTGGTACATGGCTGACACATCTGTTTCCATGCAAATAAAGTGGGAAGCAAATAAAAATATATATGAACACATCTTTGGACTTCAGAGAAACAAATATTTATATATCTGTAACAATCTAACAGACATACTCTGCTGCGAAAACTCTGGTGCGATATCTCAGATGCTTATTTCTTTGAGGAAACTGGCTGAAATTATTGGCAGACCAGTTTTTCTTTTCCTGCTTTGAGCTAGAGATCATGTTGTCTTCATCTTCTCCATAGTATATGTCATTCTCAGCATTACTGTCAACTGGATCATGTCCAGAACTGGACAGACCTTTGCTCGTGTTTCTTGCAATTGATGTAGCAAGAACCTGAATGTTATAAAAGAATTACAACATAAATCTACCAAATCCAAAGCATGATTTTCATCATGAAGGTTCTGTACAAATGTAATAAATGAACCATTAAACATGAGATCAGTGAGCTGAGATAGGCTCCTGCTGCCAAAACAATCTATTCATTCCAAAATTGGTGGTTAAGTTATTAGTGGATGCTCAATTGTCATGTTATTGTATGGTTCATTTGGAAACACTGTAATGAATGTCTTCGAAGGAAAGAATCCCATAATCCCTCGCCTTGTTCACGGGGATTAGAGAAGAAGCCGGTCGATGGCATTCTGCAGGAGCCACTGGGTAGGAATATGTTTGACCTTGAGCATTGCTTGGTCTTTTTTAGGCCATCTATGTATTTTCTTCCTGGTTATACTAAGTTACGAGGTGTGTTTGATGTGTATTGGAGGTGTTTGAAGGACATGCTGGACTTGTGATGCTGTATATTCTTCTTCTTAATATAATGACAGACAGCTCTCCTGCCGGTTTGGGAAAAAGAAAAAGATAGGCTCCTGCCCACCTCAGCCAGGCAGTTCATGATACTGGTAACCATGGCAAAAGCATAAGAAACTGAAAACAGATACGAACTCCACCCTGCAGCAGGAACAGCAGAACTCCACCCTGCTTTTTCCCCCATCCCCATCACCTCGGCAACCAGCCTCTTGCTCACCAGCAGCTCCAGACATGAGTTGCCCGTGCTGTCCAACAGGCTATTGTCACTGTCGTTCTACTTTATATCACCACCACCTAGCTGGCTAGCTCATTGTCGTGTTCACAGGCCACCAACACATCTACTGTTTGTTGGCCATGTGGTGGACAATGCATAGAGGGCTGTTAATCAAATATGGGTATCGTGCATATCTAACATTGCAAGTGTAGCCATAGCAAACGAGCCATGAGCAAGAACAAAATGAGCTTGACCACTCCCAGAACAATAGAACATGTAGTGACCCAACTCTCTTCCCTTGTTCCCACAATATTCTAGCGACTCCTCCCAAATGCACACTATCTTTTATCGCTGGCAACAAACACATATTTGAGCGAAAAAGAGTAATTCCCATCCCCCTAATGGCAGGAGGATTGAAGTTTGAGATAATTTAATGTAAAACAGGCATTAATAGAACGGTAGCATATGTGAGAATTGGCAAAAGTTAGTTCCATATATGGAAGTTTATTCTTCATACTGGCCATGTAGAAAATTTTCCAAAAATGAAATATTAAAATTTGAAGGAAGTTTTAATTCATACCATATTCCTCAGCACTGCCAACCATCGAGATGGACGAAGTGGACATGATGTGTACAATAAGCGCATAATAGTCGAACGAACCAATGTTGCTATTCTGCACATCAGACAATTAAATAATTAGTACTATGTAGTATGTATATAAAGCTTTCTAATGGGAAAAGATTAAGTTGGATTCTAGCAGCAAACAGAGTAGTGTGTGCAGAAATACTAAACAGTCTCCCTCCATCCCTGAATGTAAGGGATTTTACCTATGTAGTTGCATAGGGAAAATCCCTATATTTGAGGATGGACGGAATATCACAGATAGTAGACAATGTTATGAAATTGAGTTTATCATAGAATTGGTAAAAATCATACTGCTAAATATAGCAGCTGTTTTTCGGCATGGCCAGTTCCATTGTAGCCAGACTATGGTGGCATTCTTTTCTGACTGTTTAGGATGCTACTCCCTGGATTATGGGAGTGCATGCTTCCCAAGCCGCTAAATGGTCTGAAAAAGCTTTTGGTATAGAAGTTTTGTAAAAAAAGTCAAATAAATTCATCTTTCAAGTTTATAATATTTAGTTAATCATATACTAATGGCTTGTCTTGTTTTACATGTGGCAAATAATCTCATCCCACCCCCATTTTAGAATGTGCCCTTAATAAGAGCATGAGAAACATAATTTAGCAATATACCGTACATGTATTACCAGAACATGAGGTGGAACCACACTATTGCGAGGCAAAGAATGTTCTACACCTGATTTTAGTAATCAATTCTAAAGCTCTCAGGACTGGTGCTCTTCTGCCCTCAATGCAAAAAAGCTCCTAGGACTGGTGCTCTTGTGCTCTCAGTCCATCATATTATGTTCTGTTTCCAAGATTAAAAGTCTCTGTTGTGTAAATCCACCATGTGAACTTTTTCACATATAAATTTCCATGTATGTAAAATGAAACAATAAATGAGAGTGTCTTCAGTTCATGACCAAACTTGGTCTACCAAAATTTGAACGGATAAAACTTTGTCCATTATTTTGGTTGCCCACATTTGGCCAAAGATAGCCAAGAAAATGCATGGGATATGATAAAGGAGTTATTGACTGGCCAAAAGTTTGGTAACCATCCAAATGAGCATCCAGTTTATTATAATACAATGTCACTTCCTAATTACTGGAGCACCTCCATCTCAAAATTTAGCAACATCAGGCTATGTATCTAAACATAAACACATGTCCAGGTACATAGCCTGAGGTTACTATATTTTATGGCGACGGTAATACCTATTAATATTCCTAGCAAACAGATAGAATACCAACTGATTAATCCTAGAAAACTAACTGATTGTTTAGGAAAATATAATATTTTTCCTAGTACAATATAAATCACATGCAAAATAAAACACATACTCAGAGTCAGTTTCTTCATCAAGCATGCTGAACAGATTCTCTTCAATGTTCTGATTGATCATAGCAGCCTGACGAAAAGATTCAGAAGCAAATAAGTACATGCATTAAATTGCGCAGAATTATTCAAGAAAGCCATTAATCACATAGAACCTTTTGCTTTCAATATGTTAGAAAATTTCTGTGGAGAAAAAAATGTTTGCTCAATTTTATTTCAAGTAGAAAAATTACAAAGAAATTAAGAGTAACTAATAAACCATCTATCTGTCGAAACTGTGTTGGAAAAAGTTTAACACATAATATTTGACGGAATAACTCAAATATTGTTGTATACCCATCTATATATTTGTGTAGAGGAAGTCATTGACTGATGACTACTGGCTACAAAATAGCAGAACTGGTGGTGACTGGTGACTACAAATAGCAGAATTGGTGGTGACTAAAAAGAGCAGAACTGGTGGTGAATACTGTCTACTGATTGATGACCCACAGACTAATGCTAAATTTTAACTCCGCGCAAGATTTTATCATTTATATATCAAGAAATTGCTAAATATAGATATGTTCAATAGATGTGATGTAAGCTAACTGATCTAAATGTTCTCCAAGACAAACAAAGATGTTGGAACTTGGTGGTGTATTTTTGTTGCACTGAAATAAGCAACAGTTTCTACCTTGAAAAAAATGGCGATATATAATCAGTAGACAGTGGTAAGTTTCTATTTGATTTTATTTTGCTTTGCCAGCAATCCTTAGAAGCAAAATGTTTCCAGAATATTCACTATCTTTGAGGAGTATGCCTTACGAAAATGTTATCACGCACCTGATTCTTTTACAACCAAGTTTGTAATATATTAATGAGATCTATCCTATCAAAGAAAAAAAACAAATATCTAGGGCTCTCGGTCCATAGGGCAGTTTGGATTGATACCAAAACGCGTCCTATCAAATAATTTGGTAGCTTAAACAGTATGTGTGATCAGTTCGACAGTTCGCAACTTTGTATTGAAGCCAAATCATTGGTAATGCTCAAGCTCAATTGTTGTTCCAAAATACAAAGCATTTATACATTGTTTAGCAAGAGATTAAGGTTGAGAAAAAAGACTTTGGTAGCCTTCATTAAACGAGGGATAAATGGGGGTGAGAGGGTGTGTGAGGGTATGATGGGAAGTAATTTGAACAGGGGGTGATTGATGGAACAAATACTCTGAATAGTGCTAGAGGTTCTTGTATTTTGGTACTAATCTCAAATGCTTATGCTTTGTCACGGCTAACCAACCAGCACTTGAACTGAAATAATCATCATATGTGCATGCCTTACCGGGTCTCTTTCAATCAAATGGCATAGTGTCGATGCTGCTAAATGTCTCAAACTAGGCTGTCAAAAAAATCCAGAATGAGAAAGCAGGTGTGAACAGCAAGGTAGGAGTAGCAAACAATTATAGCATTAACTACCTGTCTTGAGTAAAGTGTTGGGATAAGACTTTGAACATGGGAATGCACAGGAACAGCTTGAGGGGCAAAAAGAACAAGCTGCTGAGCAAATCTAACTGATCTGCAGTTTCAATAAATGAGATACAAAAATCCATAACAGAAAATACTCTGGAACTGCATGTACAACTAACTGCTTGTTAAATAGAAAAAAGGCTAGCTGTTTATGCCAAATTACATACTCTATAAGCGTAGCCGTTTCACTTGAGGAACTTATCTCTGCAATGACAGACTGAATTTTAAAAAATTAGCTGTGTGAACCAACTTCTAAAGACATGAATGAAACGAAATAGCGAGCTATTTTTTTAAGTAATAAGTACTCCCTCCATTACTAAATACATACTATTTTTGCTTAAAGTGCAAGAATTAGTCAAGGGGGAAACCATTAGTTTTTTATAAGGCACGCTACAAATGTAACTTGAAATAGCAGACTAACATGTAAACCAGAATGATAAAACAGCATGTGCATATTAATGATGGGTCTAATTATAGCAGAATCTTGTGACTTGTGATTTTTTTTTCTGGATTGGGAATTACAAAAAAAAAAAATCCTTTATGGTGACAGAGTGCACAACCTTGCAGCGTGAAAAGAATGTGCTACCAGGAGCAAGTTCAGGACCAATAACTGCTACTATTGCATTGATAAGATGACCTATTTCCTGCCTAAGATCCACATATCCATTTTCTTCCAATAAAAGAATTTCCATAGCAAGGAATAGCGTCCCCTGTGAAACAACATACCAAAGGACCCATTACAAATTGTTTCAAACTTATTCCAACCAAATAAAAGCATAAAATGTGACAATAAAATATAATTCTAGGAAATAGGTATCACCATTATGTATGAATACATTACTGCGCACGCAAAGCAACATAGGATGCTCATATAATCAGTAACCATTTATGGACAGGAAGCAAGGAAATGGTCACCAATTCAGTTTTTTTTTTCAATCAGGTATCACCGCTATGATGTTTTACTCCAAGTGCTACTATTATGGTGTAAATTATGTCATTAAAATCCCCCTGTTTATATATTGTTCTCCTTATGTAATTGTATTCCTTGGTGAAACCAGGAGCAAGCCATTATGATGACGCACAAAAATCAAAAGAAAGAGTCAAGAATGTACTACAAGGAAAAGTATTTCCCTTGAGCTAAGATCCTAGTGGCCTATACACATATACATGGAAAGGTATTTCACTACTATACTACACTTGATATTTATTTATTTTCCCAAAGCCTGACACTAGGAATAGAAACGTATACAGTTTGTGAATAAGGTCACTAGAACAGTTTGACGTATGTCCAAAATAACATGACTCAAATTCCTGATATGCCAGTTACTGGCTCCTCTTTTCCAGGATTTGCACAACTGAAGAAAGCAGGCGGACAAAAGGATAATGAACTTCAGTGTCTTACAAGGAACTTACATTAGCTACACTATACAGCGGTACAGCCACATTGTAAGACTTACCGTGTGCACGAAAATCTGTTGAGGAAGTGCTAAATAAGATTGTATAAGAACAGGCAATTGATAGTCAAGCCCTTGCATTTCAACCGTACTTGCCACTACCCCCACAAGGTTGAACCCATGCGATTTATAGAAGCAGAAATCCTGTCCTTGTACAGCTTAGTATAGATATGAGAGTATAACTGCAGGGATCAATACCTGAACTTGAGAGACGTAAGACAACCCAGCAGCTTCGATGGTTAATAGAAGAGCATGAAGCGACCACAACTGCAGATTGGAATTAGAACTCTTACTCAAATGAGAGAGCGAGCTCACAGTTGGAGTAACCAGAGTAGATAGTGCCATTCCTCCTGCACTGTACCCAGAAAACACATCACTGCAACGGGCATCCATGTCCCAAACAGTTATCATACAGCCAAAAATGAAATAAGACTAAATGAATTTCTTGAATCCATCTAAACATGCAAGAGAGTTAACCCTAGAATTAGTAACAATTAACAAATAGATCTATGCATTACAAAATAGCATGATTTAAACTTTTGAAAATCAAGCCAGTGAGTTAGCTCAAGCTTTGACCGTGATCAAGCTTGCCATGGCTTTTCCTCATCCTTAAGCAACAAGAAATGATAAAATAACTTGTCATGTATAACAAAACACAATGCCAAACATACCAAAGCAAGAAGAGAATGGAAGGGCACCATAACTGAAACAAGCAAGTTCATACACTTGCACAATCACCAGAAAGAACCTAATCTATCAGTTCAAAGGAGAGGAAAAATTAACACAATCACCAAGAGAGGTTTTAAGATATAAAGCTTACGCTCGATGTATGCAGCCTAATGAGAGTGTAATTGATGCTGTATAGCTCAGATCTATTGGTGCTGTTAGCTCTCCAAGAAGGAAACGAGCCTACAAGATAGAAATAAAAAAGGAATCAGTGCTATGCAAAATAGAAATAATTATAAACATTTCCATTTCATTATAAAAATGCTATGTTGTGTATCCCATGCGAAAGTTTCAAGCTGGTTCTTTCCTGAGATAAGCTATTGATAACAAGATAGTTGCATCTAAGCATGCCCTTTATCTGACATTTTATACTAGAGATAGATTGTAACAATAAAAATCAAACAACTTGTATCATTGCAGAAAAATATGTATTCATACGCATAGAGTTGAATGCATATAGTTGGAAAAGCTTTCCAAATGAAATTTAAATTTGATCGAGCAAGCCTTCAAAAAAAATGTAAGCTGGTGAAAGTGAAACAACATCAATTTTATCGAAACAGAGCACCAAAAACATCTTATGTTTTCAACTAACAGAAGGAGTAATAAAAAACTACACATAAAGGAAGTGATACACGTAGTATTTCTATAACAATACAAATCAAAAAGGCATAAAGCTGATATCATAGTTAAGAGACGAACCAACCTTGCAGTGATATAACAATACTAGTATTTCTATTAACAGTAACAAAAAAAAGTAGCAGCAAGCAAAATCATAGTTAAGAGACGAACCATCCTTGCGGTAAAGGCATCATTCCCAATACGTGCTAGTAAACCAAGACCTTCACATGCTGCTCGTCGTTGAGCTGTAGAGATTTCGCTCTCTAGTAGAATCCCCTGATGTAGCAATAATATTAAATGTGCAAAAACAAACTAAATTCTTGATTTCAAGTTTCTACATATGATGTATAGCGCTACCTTGAATATTGATTGAACCATAGTGAGTATATCAGTTGGCAATGATTGAGCACCACGTAAATTCAGAAAATCCTAAAAGATAGCAATATAGCATGATAGTATTAGAAAATACGAGAAAAAAAATAGTCAGAGCTCAACTTATAACAATTAAAGTGTTTCATACAGTGGGCAATAGTGGATTCATCACCTCGTAATGTAAACTACCTACAGATCTTTACATCCTCAAAATCATAGTCAATAATCTTAATACAAAGATACACAATTTTCCAGTGTTTTGTCTAAAAAGACGATCACAATCAATAAAGCTACTGTGACACTATTGTATATTTGTATCTTTTTTCCAATGCTGGCTACCATGTTCGGAGCTCTTCTGATGTAGTAACATTAAAACAAAAATAATAACCCTTTATTAGACAATAGCATTTTCTTCTACATAGCTGAATGCCATAGTAATCATGCTCTAAACAATTCGAATATTGGAAGTACCTTTAACCCTGATAACAGTGCAACACAAGCATTTGTAACAACGGAAATAAACCAAGATTGCTTCTTCCCAGACTTGAGGCACTGGTCAAGATTGTTTAGGAGTCTTATCTTGACGGTATTGTCCTGTCAGTAGGCATTTTAACAAAAGGAAATGATAAAAGATCAGTAACAACTTACGAAATTTCAATTAAGAAAACTGAATAAACCTCTGTGGACTGAGGTCAAGAGTGCACCTGACATGCAAAGATAGAACCGTAGCAGAGAAGCATCTGGTTAACAAGCATTTTGCTAACTGATTCTGGCTTCATATGAGAAAAGAAATATAAATTAGCCCATTAAGATTATGCACCTGATAATTAAATGTCATTGGGATTGACATGTACAAGCATTCAATAGGAAGAAACTTAAGTAAAAAATGATATAATATGACACAAGTTACTAATGAATAATTAAATTATCAGCAACAGTAACAGTAAGACATTATCAGCAACAGTAAGACATTATTTTTGCTGCTATATGGATGTAAAAACTCCTTGACCTCTTAACTTCTTTCTATCTGCTGCTCTTTTTACAACTCTCAGAAGGTTTTACACTTGGGATGGCATTTGGATATTTCCTTAGCTAATCTAACACCCTTGTAATTTTCTCGATGTAAAATTCCCTTAAAGCCCATTTTCCGTTCAAAAGTGATATTTTTTTTTATGGATTTTGCAGTGTTTTATTTAATTTGTGAATTGTCTATTGATTTCATGCAAATTGTGGATTTTAAATTTTCCTAATGTTTTCCTTGATAGTCAAATGGCATTAACATCAGGGAGAGGGCAAAAGCACATGATAAATGGAAAGAAGGGTGTTTGGTCGAGCGACAGAAAGCAGATTAGAGGTCCAAGGATTGGCAAAAGGAAAAAAAAAAATCCCACAACAAAAAGATCATGGCACTATGGCAGTATGATTAACCAACCCTACGGTGTTGTTATTCAATATGGACACACAAATTAGCATTATGAGAGTTTTTAAGCAAGCACAACTGCACAAGTATATTGATGGTTGGACTCAGTAACCAAAAGATAGCTACCTGAGGAAAGTTGCCGATTTCACCATCCCAGACACATGGTAGAAATCCATCAATGCCACCGTCAAAAGCTCGTAGTTCATCCTCAAACGAATCCCTGATAACCAATAAACCATCAAAACTATGAGATGGCTAAAGGGTTTGTATCCTTAAATATAGCGAGAACTCATACTTCAAAACTACCTTCCAGGTATCCATGGACCCAATGAAGTATCTCTCTTATCTAACAAAAACTTCAAGCATGAGCTTTCTTCCCATCCAGAAGGGTCACTAGTTTTATCAAAATTCAGGAATGAGTACAGAAATGCATGCAGAATGACTTGTGAAGAATAAAAATAAGAAAGCAACGATTATCCAACAAAGAGTACACCACCTGAATGGGCTTGAACAAAGCTGAAGCATCTGCTGGTGCTCAGATTTGTAAATTATTGGATTAGCAAGAGACTGATATGCCATCAGTGTTCTAGTTGTGAAGAGGTTCAGTGCAGAGTTCACATTTGGCAATTTCTTAGAGCTCAATGAAGATATCAGGGATAAAGCTCTGCATCATATAGGTTGAAATTTAGCCGCTGTAAAATATATTACAGACTAGAACAAGGGTTCAGCTAGTAACTTTTACGCACCCACCAAGGTAGGCCAGCACAGGGTTAAGCAGAATTCCACCATTGGCATTCGTCATAATCGGAGAGACAAAACTTCTTATGAAGGCAGTAAGTGCCTCGATTGCAACTGACAGGACCCTGCAGAAAACAAGCCAACCAATCAGTGAACATATAATTGATTGGAGGGTAAAAGAGAATGGTTGTATTGAACCCTTTGAACACTAAGAAAGAGACAAGGACCTAAACTCAGCGGTTAGGTAAACTTTGAATGGCTAGCTAGATCATGCCAGATTGATGGATTTGCAGCAACATTACGGGGGATGAGCATGTGCATAAAGTGGAATGCCTCAGGGGAAGTAGTATTACATAAATGATAAGAACACAACAAAATGTAGTTAATGAAAAACAAACCGCAATTCTGATGCCCAATCCTGCACATGGCGAAGGTATGACTCCGGATTTCCCGTAAAGGGACCAGCCCATAGTAAAAGAACATCAAACACCTGGTCTTCCAGCTCCTGTATGCATGCCCACAGAAAGAATCACCTACTACAGAAGTTCGTAAACATTCTACATACAGGACACGGTCACGGCGTCTTTAATACCTCTTTTGGCATGGACGCTAAAAGAGAAGCCAAAAGCAACCATCCAGCTTCACGCTCCACACTAGCAGCCACTGGATTCCGGCTGAAACCATTAAGCATCTTTTTGGACACTTCAAGAACAGACTTGGGCAATCTGTTGTTGAGCAGAGAAAAATAAGATTAAAGTATTTATATTTCAGAACAGGGCATGATTTCCATCAACAAAAGAATGAGCCTATAAATTGTTCAGTCCACTAGTGTATAAAATGGGCTAAAGATCCATTTTAAGGATAACCTTCAAGAGGAGGCATGACTGCAGAGACTTGAAGAACAATGTTGGACAAAGGAGGGTGGAAAGAGAGCCATATAGATGAACCAATCAGTTCATCTTTGCTTTCCAGATAGATGAACAATCAGGTTTGCAGTGCAATTAACTTCCTAACAGCCAAGCTAATTCAGTTATGGAACAACTAACAAAGATATGACAATTAACGTGAAACATATTGCTGAGACAAAAAAAGGCCCCACCAACAACAAACCACCTAAAATTTGCCATAGGCTCCACTACTTATTGGTTGGGCTTTGGAGTGACTTTCTAAAGTTGGCAAAAATGCAATGAGAACGTAATTAAAAAAAAAAACTTCTAGCAGTCTAGCAAAAACACAATTGATAAAAACATATAAGATGACAATCTTGAAATCAGTACACACTAACTAATCTGAAATCAGTACCCACTAACTAATCTGGCACTTTTCCTTTTGTATGCGGGAGAAAACAAAGAATGTGGTATGAAGATACATAAAAAGTCAGACAGGTATATTTGACCAGAACTATATCCTTTGTTTATTATCTACAATCAGGTTAATATTACAAAAAAAAAGTATAATACATCAAAATTATAAGAAAATGAACCTTGCAGGGTAACCGAGAAGTAACTTAGGCGAGATCGCAACAAGAGCAGCTAATACGCTGGCTTGTCCATGTAATGAGTCGAGCTCAAGATTCATAATATTACCCTGTTTTAAGCAAATTTGACAAGAGGATAGAAGTTAGAGAGCAATAAAACTGTACCATTGAAAGGTGGTGAAAAAATAGTGGAAAAGTAGCATTTAATTTCCAAAACGAATTTCCTTTTTTCTTGTAGACAACAATACAAGAAACACCTACAGGCAACACAGATCCTGTTTATTATCTGCTATAGGAAAATTGTATTGCAAGCCTGCAATATGCTAAATATTGCTTTAACATATTGAATTAAACTCTAGTTTTAACATCAAAGTTGATAGTGTAAATATTTTTGGTTTTTCATGCAAATTTGTTATTATAAAAAATCATAGATCACTCTGAAGTCAGAAATGGTAGAACTTGAGCATATGTTGGTATTTAACATATATTATTGCATATAACTATATAATCTGGATTTTAGAAGTGAGCATAGTGAATACAAGTATAAAATGTGTAGGTAAAGATTAAAAAACATTGCAAGTGTGTGGCAAGCAAGTATAAACTTTATCATACCTTATCAAACGATAAAGTCTCTCTAAGGGCATGTAAGGTTGTAGTACCATACGAAACTAAACCACCAACACATGTAGGATCAACCTCTGCTAAAGCACGTAATGTTAAAGCTGCCTCAACACGAACCTATAAAATGTCAAAAAAAGGAAATCAGGATTGTTGAACTGATTTCCAGAAGATGCCAAGATATTGTAGCATAGTTAACCAAAAAATAAAGCAATCCAAATAGAAAAGGTACATCAAATAGCAGACTGAACCAAAAGTGAAGTATTCAGCTTTCAAGTCAGAAGTATTAAAATGAATCCTACTAAAATAGTTGAAGATAAATTTGTATTAGTTTGTACCATATGCCATGTTCAAAAGTGTGGTTCAGACAACACGTGCATAGAAACTAGGAATGTTTATCTGTCAAAGGCAGAAAGTATAACGACTTTATCAATAATTGGGACCAAATATGGAAAAGTTTCTCCCTATATCCCTAATAATGTAATTTCCGTTACAGAGAGTCAGATGCACAAATATTATTATTACCTGATCTAGTCAATACCAGAAACTCAACCTGTTGTTAATGTCAGCATTTCTGTTTTTGGAGTAATGCAGTGAAACAAGCAGCTAGCAAATCAAAACTAGAAAAGTTCAACTCACAAAGGTACAAGCCTTGGGACGATTCATCTCTGATCTTGGTAAAACAACTCAAAACCAATTAGAAAAGGTTCAACCATTACTGGAATTCTCATACAATCCTAATAGAACCCTCCTAGCAGACAAGCTTTTATGTAACTGTAGGGTTTGAATTTTACGGAAGAAGATCAAGTTTTTTCCTTTGATTCACAAAACATCCCAGTTTTGTTTCCATAGATCGCAGTGAACATTCTTGGTAATACAATTTACAGTCTGAATAACGCATACTAATACAAGAATAACAAGGCTACCTGTGTAATTTACTCCAATATATTTTATACGTGCTTAAGAAAAGAAAAGATGAAGACCATACTATGATGCATATCAATAGAGTAAAATACAAAAGTACAATGGCGCAAGCAACTGATGGAAGTAGGTAATGTGATTCTGCACCTATGAAACTACGCCAATGACATAACTATTTACGCTCAATGAGATGTTTAGCCATTAAAGTTAAAGTACCATAATTCTACAGTATACATCTATGATGTTTATTGAGTCAATTATAAAAGAGATTATATGAAGGTGTAAACAGCCGAACTCATGTAGTACTCATGAATCTTAAAAGAACAAAATGAAAATCCTGGGGAAGCTATGTCATAACGTACATGAGCTGAAGAGTGGGATAATGCTGCGACTACTGTATTGTCAAGAATATCCTTGAATTCAGATGGAACCTGCATGATAGAAAATGTGATGCATGCATAGCCTTGTTAAGAAATCCCAATAAGGACTTTCAGATCTTGCCAAAGATAACATAAACGCATATTGTGTTCGAAGAACAACATAAACGCATATACTTGCAGCAATTGCAAATGCATAAAGTATGCTATTGTTACCATAACGACTTGGTTGGGTTATCCCAGTGGAGGGTGTAAACAAAACAGAAGCCAAGTAATGTGCCCAGGCACAAGCGGTTACAGTGCTCAAGTAGCACCACTAGGTCCTGGGTTCAATCCCCAAGGGAGCGAATTCCAGGCTTGAATAAAGAAAAAAAATACCTATACCGTGGGAGCCTCTCCTGCTGTTTCCGGTCAAAAAAAAAAGTAATGATATCAAAATGTAAATACCTCACCCAAGCTTCTTAATAGGTAAGACAGAATGCGTAATGTTGCCACTCTCATCAGGGCTGTATAATTTGGAGACTCCAACTGCACACAGACATGCACATAAAACTATAGCGTAATAAACTCAAATAAATTTAACTGTTTTTGGATCAGAATTAATTTGTCAAACCTTTCTTCCCAGAAATACCAAAAATTCACGCTGTGTCGGCTCAGTCATCTGATCTGCAATACCAACTCGAAGAACATATAGAACACATGCCTGGGAATTAAGATATAGGAGCAAATAAGAACTTACAAACTAAAAAAGTTCAGGTTTCAGGTTCAATAACATTAAAGTACAAGTATTTCATATGCCATGCTTGGACAACAATCTAACACCAGTGTTAGAAGCTTTTAAAAAAAACATCCAACTGCTGGTATTTACCAGCTGTTCCAACGAATATCAAAGAAAAATTTGGATAGATTATGAATAAGGTTTTCTCAGATGATTAAAAAACCATCTAAGTTTTCTATCTCGAAAAGTGAACTGTTTTTACACAGGTAAACCAAATCGTGAATTATGGCAGCACTTCAAATTTCATGAAATCATAATATTCATATCGAGACCAAAACGAACAAAAAGGACTACCAAAGCATGTGGATCAGGAGAAGCATTCCCTTGGAGAATTTCTGTAACTTGTACAGCATTGTTTTGAAGTTCATTATCCGGGGTGCCATACTTCATATGAATCATCTGCACCACATAAACCTTGTTAAAGGTAAAAACATCATAAAAAGGTTAATATTTCATGTTAAAATATATTCAAATTGAGACATCAAACGCCCCAAACCATTCTAATTCAAAAAAAAAAAAGATAACCTCATAATGTAAAACGCAAACATAACTGAGTTTCATATGGCTGAATGAGTGGGGAAGCCAAACTATAAAATTGTCAGAACTGTAAAAAAAATCTATGTGATGGCCATGCACCCATGCCAATACATGAGTTGGGAATAAGAGACTAGAAAGCACTTGTCGAAATGTAATGTAGGATTATAGATATTCTGCACACAATTTTTACAGACTTAACATATAAGCAATTGTATGTGGGCTAAAAACAAATAGAGTAAATTTACAACTTCAGAAACGTGACTCAGATAACTACAATATTTACTCTCATATCACAAATTTACAATTTTCAGGAGAAATATTATCAAGAAACAATGAATCTAATGCATACCAACTTGACAGGTGGGTCCCGCTTGTCATAGTTTGGAGGTTACGACATTGAGGTAACATATTACACACTGGTCTGTTATGCAAGGGCCGACCTGGCAATGGCTGCCAGTAGCAACACAACCCATGTGCAACATGAGTGTCCCACATGAAGCCTGTGTGACTCCTTGGGCAGGAGCATAAACAGAAGAAGAAGAATGACCCAACCAGACTAGCTATACTCCCACTGACAGAATCATGCATGCTTATCGTGGGATGTCATGCTGCTAGCGGTCAGACAGGTTGACCCCTGTTCAGCAGGTCAATGTGTAATCCATAATAGAGTATGACAAGTAGTACTCAGCTATCAAGTTGTGATCACTGCACTAGAGCTGTAGCTTTTTATAATATTTGCTGTACAAGTTGTAGTTTTGTGATACCGGAACAAATTGTTGTAGCTTTTTGATAGTATAATCAGTAAGGTTACCCCAATTACAGTGCAGCTTATCGCCACACAAAATATAGCTTTGTCAGTTAAATGGCATTTCATTGGACAAGTCTCATCTCCTCACTTGCCTCCAACCATCCAAGTTGCTGACCATATCCCATGCAACACCACGACCTCTGCATTAAGGGGCTGTTTGGTTCCCCGCCAGACTTCGCCACGCCTTGAATGCGACAGCCACGCAAAACAGGCTATTGTTTGGTACCCACGTAAGTTGAGGCAGCCACACAATGTTACAGTTCATTTCTGTGATAGTTTACGCCACAAGTGCGGCGAGCTTTTCCTTCGCCATAAAACTGTGGCAGCACCACAACCTGGCTGGCTACCAATGGCAGCGAACCAAACAGCCCCTAAAACCCCCATATTGCCACCCCTGGTGTTCTACATTCACTGGTGATGTAGCTGCAAAAGATTATTGTACTCCATGCTGCTGCTCCACCATGGCATCATTGCCAACTCCCACTGTCATTGTTGAGTCACTCAACTACTTACTAGTAGTGCCAATCCTTTTCAATATTATTGGCACTCCTTCATTTTCCTTTAACCCTACTTTAGGAACCACTATAAATCATAAGGTGGAACTAGAATGCACCTGAGCTTGGCTCGACTGAAGGACATAAAGAAACAAAATAGCAAGGACAAATAGTTGGAGAGTAAAAAGAAAATGGCAAACACAAAAATGTCCTGAGGAATGACATTTGCTGATGAACATATTGGACTTGGACTATATCTATTACATGTACAAAGAAGGGCAATACGGTTGTCTCAGAAGACATTTAGATTAAAGATCAAGAACACGTGCTATAGAGTAACAGCCTGTTGTTGCACCTGAGGCTACGAGTGAGCAATGCTAATCGCACTTGTGTCATGAGGAAGTAACATAATATGTGTATGCAATGCCCAAAGGTCCACTTGTGGCAAAGCTCTAAGCTACAGTAAATGCAATAGTTCTCAGCCTCAACACTTCAATGGGAAACTCCAGCAATCAAGAAAGGACCGAGAAAGACACAGCAAGAAAAGATTAATGATCAAAAGAACCACTAGCTTAGGTCATATCAAGATATACCTGGCGCTGCAAGAAATTAAACCAAGAGAAGAAAAGGCACAGTTTGATGGCTCCAGGAAGATACAATAGAACCCAAAGAAGGTAATGATAGAGCATGTGGGCGTAGAAGCGAAGTAACTTAGAATGTGAAGATGTGAGCTGTTAGGATGAGTAGTACAAAGGTAAATCAATGACCCCAACAAGGTGGCAATAGCAAGTAGATCCTTCACACAGGTACCATTGATAGGTCAAAGCTAAATGAACGACTCAATTTGATGCAAGTCAATGTGGTTGCCCCAGCGGTGGATAGGGCTAGGGTTTGGGTAGGGAAGGGCCTTTTCATATAATATTGATGCCTTGGAGTCAAGACTCTTTTCCAGTCCATAAGGCCAATGATCATTATATAAATAAAGCACATATATTCTGTACAGAACATCTAGAGTAGCATTGAGCTGAACCAATCGCTTGGGTGTATTTACTAAGCGTCAATCTTTAGAGTGGAATGTATCTAAAAAGCTTTACTTTTCATTGGTTAATTAAATACACTGTATGCATAATGTTTCCATTTCAAACTTCCAAACATGCATTGCTACATTAGACTTGTGATTGTTTCATTCTCGGTAAGATATTTTTGTCAGTAACTTTCAGCTACAATTATTCTATAGTATTAACTTGCCCACAGATGTCCTTCTGTTGCACAGACATTGCTATTTTATTATATTTTCATTGTTTTCTTTTTCATGCTTTATTCTCATTCTTTTTCATGTCTTGCATATACTTCGTAGTAAAGATCTGTCTTTTTATAACCAAAAAAATTACCTGCAAAAAGAACACCCATGATAAAGCCAAACCAATCCTCAATTTCTTTGCATTGGCTCCATTTGCTGCAATTGAGAAAACAAGGAACGTTACACCTGATGCACATAAGCATGGTTCATATGTCAAACAGTCTGCATGATTAAATTTGCAATATTTCTATAGCGTGCATCATTGGTTATATAGCACAAAATTTCTAAGAATTTCAGAATGTAGAGAAATAATGCTCAGACTCCACTATTGAGAATGCTAGATCGCATGCATTCTGTGGCAAGAGCATAACCTAAATAATCAATGTCAGTTTTCTATATGATAGTTGAGAATGACAAAGTTCAGTAACAAGTTCAATAGCTATGGGTTATAAATGATCTGACATTTCAGTAAGAACATAGTTTAATGGGCATGTTTTTTTTCTGCCTTTCAAGATGCTCTCATCTTAGTTCCCTTTCTGAAAAGGAAAGATGTTCATAAGATCGGAGAGCAAATATTAATAGCATTTGAGTTTGGGAACAGTAATGTAGCTATTCATATATTTAGGTGAAGGTGTAAGGAAAAGATTCACTTTACCTCTAATAAATGGTAAAATCAAATGCTTCTGTAAACCATCATCAAATTTCTTTCCAGAAGCACTTTGCTTTTTCACTCCTTTTTTTACCTATCAGTACAATCGTATATAAATAAATTGGTAAGAAATAGCAGGCAAATGTAAATTTCACACACCTGAGCATCTGGGTTAACCGCAAGAGCAAGCAAGGAACCAAGCGCTTCCGCAAATGAATCTCTAACTGATGACACATTATCTTCCAAGCCCTTTCACATGTCATTAATCAATGAACAGTATCAGCCTAAGAAATCATAGCAGCATCTAACTTTCAGCATACATTAAGCATGAGAAACAAGGTAACAAAATACCTTAACACAACAGGACATAGAAGTATCAATTTCAGCCATCCCCAACCCAGGCCCCCCGATATTAGCAAAGGCCTTCAAGCATCGTGCAGCTGCTACTCTGACAATGAATGATTTATCACTTACACCTCGCATGATAATGCGGAAAGCCTCCAGATAAGCTGCAGCACTACCACCACCACCAGAGCCTTCCAATGCATTCTCAAGCAAGAGGAGTGCATCTTGTCTCACAAAGTCCTGGTGTTTCATTTTTAAGAGAACTGTCAAAATCCTTTTACTGGAGGAAAATGAGGCATGGCCAACAAAAAGAAAAAGGCTGGCATCAGCAGCAACAGTTTTAAGAGCAGGATGATTCCCCTGAGATGCAAATAAAGAATGAAAGAAAAATTTCCACAAATTAATACATTGAAGATTTATTGTCAGTTCCACCATATTGTTGCAATCCTTGTTTACACAAAAAAAAAAAAACAAAAATCACCCATGTATCTTAACAGAGCTGGTGTACTGCAAGAGAAGTTCACAAAAAGTCTCATGGATGCATTGAAGATTTGTTGAAGGTTCACCTATAGTTGCAAATCCTTGTTTTATAATTTTTAAAAAAAAAAAAGATCCATGCATCTTAACAGAGCTAGTGTACTGCAAGAGAGGTTCACAAAAAGTCTCAAAAATACATCACAAAAGTTAAGACAGTTTGCTATAGAAGAACGTGAAGACAGCAAAATGGATATGGTAAGACAATAAGGAAAGTGCAGAAGCACACAACCTCATGGTACTTCATGAGTTTTGCTACAATATTTGATGTCTCAATTAAGCCTGCAGTAATCTTGTGTCCAAATAAGCGGTAAATTTCCCCCAGACATTGTGCTGCGCCTGTTAGGAAATATTGAGTTGTAGAACATTAGATCAACAAATAAGATATTATATCACTAAAATTCTGCTTCTACAAGAATAACAGACATCATATGATCAGAATATCACTGCACAATAACATTCGCAAGAAAATGCACTACTTCATCTTGATGGTACTCTTTCAATCATCAAGCAGATAACAGTAAGTGAGACAAGTGATTGTGCTCAGGATGGTCAATTTAAGATCCAGATTCTTCTGTGCGCAAACTATGGAAGAGCTTATTTGAAGAAGAAAAAAAGGTAACCGTGCTTGCTTAGCTTTCAACATTTTGTATCATTATGTTGTTTGCCTAAGATTGTTTAGTCCAGGATAGCTTAAGCAAGAGTTTTAGGATTAATACAATGGTAGTCATGTTACCACCAAATAGCTCAGAGAGGACACAGTTCGGCATTGTAAATTATAGGAGTAGCCTGGAATAATAATGATACATCTAGTCCATTCTTGTCTCTCTTCAGGATTGAAATGATGTGCTTCCTTGGAATATTTTTATCACAGAGAAATATAAATTCATCATCCAATGCAACTTGAAAAGATCATCCACCAACACTAGTGCTAGTGATAGATCTGCTTCCAGCCGAATTCGACTATGATGCTTCCAGATGTGCTGGCCATGTTTAAAAAATGGCTTCTGCAGTTTGTGGAATGGTACTAATTTGCATGCAATTTCTTTTGTTACTTAAGGAAGTATAGGCAATAGGGAGAGCATGTTAATCCAGTTTAAGCTTGTCAAGAAGTTAGGATTTGATGCTTATTGCTGGGAAAACCTGAAAATATAGCATATTGTAGAAGCCTGATAAGCTGTTCTGCAAGAGGATATAAGCTTGTCTTTTTACACAATAATTCTATCAAAAACTAATTTAGCAAGAGATATAATTACAATGGTAACAGTATCAACAGGTGGTAGGGATGATGATCGTTCAAGCCTTCAACAGCAAAGATAGTGACTTCGACAGGCATACTGAGCTACGATAATGACGACTTTGAGCAATGGCATCTTGACAGCTGATAAACAATGGTCCATATGCAAATAGAGCGACTGCAATGCCTTCAAGTCAATAGTGGTGGTTCAGCAACCACAAATCAGTGCATTGTAGTAGTACATTGTAAAGTTATGGGCTTTTGGGACCAACAGCAGTGTGCCTGTTCGCATGGATACACAGTTACTGTAGAACTACGAGGATTTTTCATATATTTCCATATTATAAGAGATACATTTTGGGCCAAGTTAACATATCTAATAAGGATGGGAGTGTAATTCCCTTTCATTAAGCAGCGTCCTAAAAATGGATGGGTTCGTCTAGGCTGTACAAAAGTATCATGGACACAAGGAACAGACCCCCATATGCGTTACTGTATAAAATCAGTTATGACAAATTTCACCAATCGGTTCATATTACCATTGCTGAATAGTGAGTAAATTTCGAAAACATGAATTCTAGTTTCCAATAAAAATTAAAAGAAGTTAACAAAAATACGTAGACAATATGAATTACAATTGCTGACCTGCACATGCCATGGGATCCGTTCTTTTTCCATCTACCAACCACCCTTGAAGAGTACTCGCTCTTGAATATACCGATATTGCATCACCTCTCTCAATTATCCTCCCCATTGCTGATGATGCCAACCGCCGAACAGGGCGACGAGCCCCAAGGACAAGCAAGGATTGGAGAGCATCCTCACATTTCCGTTGCCAAAGCTGTATGGTCTCCTGGATATTAACAGGATGTCAGGACCGCAAAAATACACATTTCAACATCAGAGTTACTTATGCAGCCATCCATTCCTGAGGCACTAATGCACTATAGATTATCTTATGACTCTAAGTTGACTTGTGCAGGCAGGATGGGACACACTGGTGTTCCACTAAATTCTGAATATTTTTGAGCCATGTTCCTTGGTTTTGGTTAAATTAGAACATGAGCACCAATCATGAAGCATTCCTTTATTTGCTTCTTCTGCCTTCCAAACTACCGCTAAACCCAAACATGGTCACACAAATTTTTTTGTTCAATACTCCAGTTGTTCATTTTGTAATATATTTCAACAGCGCAAGGCTGGAACACTACAAGTCTACAATGCGACCGCTTTGGCAACTTGCAAGAGATCCCATCCAGGACAACCAAACAGCTCTAAGAAGGACGACAAGCTCGCATAGCGCAACGCATTTGGTGCGCCACCGAGGGACCGAGCATGGGCATGAGATCCGGGCCGCGCTAGGGGGTATAGAGGGGATGGGCACCTTGGGGGCCTCGTCGAGGGCGGAGGAGAGCTCGGAGAGGAGGTCGAAGCAGAGGAGCGCGTCGGGGGGCTTCTGCCTGGCCGACGCCACCACGGACTCCAGCTGAGCCACCAGCGCGCCGAACCGGGACAGCGGGATGGGCTCGCCGGCGGCGGCGGCGCCGCCGCGCTTCGCCATGGTGGGGAGGCGGGAGGGAGGGGGGCGTGCGTTTGGGCTACCGGTTCGACCGATCGAGATCTAGGGCGGCTGTGATCTGGCAATCGGGGCTTTGGCCTGCCTTGGGGCCGGACCGTTGCACTGACGGCCGGGTCGAAACGGTTTTGCTCCGTACGCGACAGCGGTAGTGCACCTATACGGTGGCAAATTGGAATTGCCCGATACTGTGGTAAATTGGAATCACTGATCCGGTGGTAAAGTCCAACGGTCAGTAGCATAAGGGTCCACATGTGGTATAACGCAGTTATCTAATCAATTCGGTTGAAAGTTTTTTTTTTTCGGAGCAATTCGGTTGAAAGTTAAATTGGTGATACGGACTTGCTTTAGCTAGATTTAGATCATCCAACTTAAAGTCAGAGTAAGATAGTCAATTACATCATGTAAAGGGGTGCTTAGAAAAAAAAACTAAAGTTAAGCAATGTGACGTATTGACACATTTGCTTAAAATTGTTGTTGGAACATACATTAGTTCACCGTTTTATTTATCATAAATGTGAAGGAATCCATGTCGTGTCGATCGAATCTATCAAAGTATATGGTTTTTTATTTAGAACGAATTATTGATCATAGCCGTCATATAATCTTGTCATGGAAAAAATTATTCAACATGGTTTTATGATTTAAGTGGTAATCAAAACCCCTTTTCTTGTCAGTGCTAGACCTTTAATATACCAACTTTGACGCGTTTGAAACATGCACAGACACATTTGGACCTTTGTACTTGTATGTGTCCATAACTAACAAGCCATCACGACTCACGAGGGGTCTAACTCGGATTTAGAATCAACCAGTCTGAGTACGGTTCGCTTTAGTTTGAATTGATTTCAGCGAAGAATATGGCGGGGGCTAGACAGGAAGAGGCAGCCCCGCTGGCTGTCGAAGGTGGGGGCTAGGTTGAAGGGCTTGCCGACAATTGATTGATTACATGGACAAACTTGTTGCCGTTGGATTGAATACGCATGCTCACTGGACCTTGTTCTCTACCTCTCTGCTTCCCAATAGGATCGTGACGATGGGATGGAGAAAGAAATAGAGAGAATTCCTTCTATGCTACTCGAATTTGACCATATCCCTTATTTGCCACTTGAAATTGGCTTCTCCCTTCTATGTCATTTGTTTAAGTTTATCCCTTTTATGCCACTGTCATCACTTGACCATTTGTTGACCATTAATTTCGCACTAAAAAGACGCATTTGCCCTTGGTAGTGTAAACTTCAAAAATTAGTTAGGAAGCTGCATGTTTTAATACAAAGAGCTCTTGGTAGTGCCTGTTTGTTGACTGTTAATTTTGCACTAAAAAGACGCATAGCTAAACCAATTTAAGTCCTTTTTAAGTGAACTAATTTTTAGAACCATTGAGAAATACTCTTTGTATTAAAAATATTTTTGTTAGGAAACTGCATGTTTTAATACAAAGAGCATTTCTCATTAGTTCTAAAAACATTTTTAATACAAAGAGTATTTCATACTGGTTCAAAAAAATTAGTTCTTTTAAAAAGGATTTAAATTGAATTAGTTGTGAATTTTTTAAGTTTACGCCACCAAGGGCAAATGCATCTTTTTAGTGTGCAGTTAATGGTTAACAAATGGTAAGTGACGGTAATGGCATAAAAGGGATGACAAAATTAAACCAATGGCATAGAAGGAAGAAGCCAATTTCGAGTGGCATAGAAGGAATTCTCTCAAAGAAATATGAGTGTGCAAGGTCGGCTTGTGTTGAAGCTGAGAGAAGACTCATAGTGGGCCCAGTCCATCGTAGGGTTCCCCCTCACCACCCCCCCCCCCCCCCGTTGACGATAGCACTACATCGAGCCCATCCCATCTACTATCCTGGTTTGGTGCACTGGTGCCGAGGGATGAAGCTTTTATTTTTGTACGAGTAGGGCTGAATTAGTAGAGTATAAACCTCTTGCGCAAATTCTAATTAAAAAAATCAACAAATTCCTTTTTTTTTTGCCATGTGTGGGGCCCAAGCCCAAGCTGCCCTAGATGTGGCTTTGCCTCTATGGGTGCCTAAAATTCTCCGCTGGAGGATACACTCCTATCCCCACTTCCATGGAGGCATAAGTCCCACTATCCTTGCCTCTACCAACAACAATGGGTGGAATGTTTTTTCATCTCCATCCTCTGTGTGGGGAATTTATCCCCGTGGAGCCTCCAACATGGAGCTTAGGGGAAGACGCCTGAAGGGTGAAGCCATGATGGAGGTCGGTGGCGGCAACTTGGCCCCTAAATCCTGATTTGGTGGTTCAAGCCTTCAACAACGACGTGGGGCAACGTCAAGAAGTGGTGCCTGTCTAGCCAACGTTGGGGTGGGGGCGAATGATGTGGTGGAGGCTAGCGGATCAAGATCAAGCAATGACTACTTGAGTCTTGAGTCTCGAGGCCCAGTCTAGAGCCATGACGACCGCACGAGAGAGAAGGACAGTGAAATGGCAAGTTGTTTGGATGGCATGATGTGGTTTTCTCTCTTGGTTGGTCCGTGTCATTGGTATGTCTCTATGGCTTGGGTCGCCTACAGAGTGTGGATGTCGCCTTGTTGTACGGTCATGGTCCTTGTGGAGGCTGGAAGCGGAAGGACTGGTGATGGTGGTGGTGTGCTTGTGGTCTATGAAGGTAGGTACCCTAGGTTTAGGAAACTACTTATATGCGTAGGCCATTGGCTTTGTTTTCATGGGATGGACCTCCATATGAGCAATGGTGTAGATGACTAGTGAAGCAAGTCTCCATGGGAGTGGGTACAGAGGAGTTCCACCGTCCCCGCCAACGCAAAACCCAGTGGAGATGTATTTTCACTCATTTTATATTCCATATATACCAATTTGATACCATCCCCATCACCTAATGAGAGAATTTTCGCCATCTCTAATCATAGTCAATCAGAGATCAACTACCAAGCCTGAGTTTCAGCTGAGTATCATCTAGTTTTAGCGGTCAATCCCATCTCCAACCTCTAAGAATGTGTTTAGTTGGAGGGTTTTGCTGGGTTGGATCTTGGAAGTTAGGTTTTTGATTGGATAGTGATCTCGGCCATGAGTTGTTGATCTTCATGGGTTGGAGATATCTTCTTTTTTCAGTTGTTTGGTTTGAGGACTATAGGTGGGGTGGGTTGGGTTGGTTGTTCCAAAAAGGAATATTCCTGCAATATCCAGGATGGAATGGCCCATGAAAAATTGGTCGAGCCGACTCGACCCACTTCTTCGCGTGAGGTGCACATGCGTGGGATTTGGCTCCTCTATCTTTAGTGGTAATATTACATGGTGACTTTAGCCCCATCCACCATCAATTTCTCATCCAATGGATAGTACGAGATACGTCATTAACTTAGATAAAATTGCTGAAGAAACCTACTACGTGGGATGCAAAATCGAACAGTCCACGTGACTTTAGCCCCTATATATAGAGGAGCCAAATCTCGTGCAACGCGGGTGGCGGTGACATTATCCCCTTCCTTTTCTCGGTTCACCTCTTGTCTCTTATCTTTTTCATTTCTTCCTCCGTTCCACCGGCAGCAGCGGCAACGGACGCATGAGCCACTGGTGGCTGCGCAAGGTAGCGGCGCCATCAGCCACCTCCCCCTCTCCCTCGTTGCATCCATGTTTTCCCCCATCGAGGTGCACATGAAGAAGGATGGCGGCGGTCAGGCAAGAAGAAGGAAGACGGTGGCGGCCTGTGGCATCCTTCGCCGCTCTCCACCCATCTCCAGTCTTTGCCTCATCTATGGCCGCCTGCGCCTGCTCCCGACTCCACCCTTTCCACCACCACCTGTTACCCCATCTCTGGTCATCGTCGCTCTCGAATCCATCCCCTCTCCTCCTTTACTCAGTTTCATTCACTGAACCCTCATGCTCTTGCTCCTGCTCCTGCTCTTGATTTGCTTGTCGTGGGATCATAGATGGCCCAAAAGATGTATGTACAGATGTAACACCGGAGAGATGAACCTGTTTGTTTTGTATGTTGGTATTGGTGTGTGGATGCATCACAAATTCCTCATGGTTCTTGCATTTGTCTGTTGTGTTTGTGTTCAAGGATGATACATAAATATTTGGTAAAATTGCATGCTTGACAGAGTTCCAAATCTTAAATTTATGGAGTGAAGTTTGTGCAAACCTGAACAAGATTAGTTTTGTTCAAGAGCATGAATGAGCAGAGCTTGCTTTTGGATTGTTTTGGAACACATACATAATTTGAACTTAATTTGGAATGTCTTGTGTATTTTACAATCAAGGAGGTAACCTCACCCACTCAACATAGTAGGTATATCTATCCATGTTTTTAGGGATGAAAACGGTCGGTAAACAGGCAAATCATTTTCATATTATTTTTTTGGAAACGGTAAGCTGGGAATGAAAATGTTATTGGGAATATCAGAATATCAAAAATAAAACTATTTAATCGGAACCATACCGGTACCGGTTGGAAACTCCAAACCAGTACTTTATTTTGGAAAATGAATTACATGCATATTATACTGATAATAAGTTTCAAAATTCAATGATATTTAAGTGATAGTTCCATAAACCAGGAAAAAAAGAGATACACACTAAATGCAAGGTGAGTAGGTTGCTGCCTACACTTTGCTCCTCTAGCTTATAGGCTGTGGCTCATGAGCTTGTGGACTGCGCTCTTGTCATTTTTTGTCGGAGGGAAAACATAGTTGAGCAATTGAGTTTGGGGATTAGGCATGGGTCTTGCAAAAAGACGGTATTTTCCATATTTATAAACGGTAATTACTGATAATACCATTTACCGACAAAACAATCGTTAAATAGCAAAACAATTTTCAATACCAGTTCTGTTTATCGATTCTGCCAGATCATTTCCATTTTCTTCGATCAGTAATTTTTGAAAATAATTGATGGTAGATCAGAAATTTCTGTGACCATTTTCACCCCTACATGTATCCCATCTTCAACCCTCATGCAAACATGTGAGAGAGCCATGCCAACCCCCATTTTAACCTGTAAAAAAAGTTCACTCACCTCTAACCAAACAGAAATCAGTATTATCCCACCAACTACCCCAAAAGGAAGAAATTTAGTGATGAAGGTGGCGGAGTTGATTGATCCAATAACATATAATTGGGAACACGAGCTGGTTAGCCAGACTTTCAGGGAAGATGATGCAAGGATCATATTGTCGATTCCAGTACACACAGACATGAATGATGTCATAGCTTGGCACTATGATGACAAGGGCCTTTTCTCAGTCCGGTCAGCCTATAAAGTTTTTAGAGAAGATGCAAACAGAATGAGCCCAAGTGGAGGAGCATCAACAACGGCCGGACAGGTGGGGAATGACAAAATCTAGAAACGTATATGAAAAATACCTTGTCTGAACATGATCAAACATTTTTTTTTGAAGGGAAAACTACTGGTTCATCCAGTAGTGTATTTCCTTTTATTCATATAGAAGATTACAAAGATTGTAAAGAAAAGAAGAGAAAACAAAAAAGAAAACAAAAAAAGGGAAATTAAAAGAAGATTACAAAGATTGTAACCAAAAAGTGATCTCATCCCAAATAGTACCATTCATCCTATAACAATGAAGCATAACTTCATTGTAGAAATTTGAGAACCAAGTATGTATGGAAGGCTGAATTCCCTGAAAAAATTAACCCATTCCCGCATTTCCAAATATGCCAACAGGCAATAAGCACAATATCTAAGAAGCCCCGAGCCGGGCATCTTCTCCTTGCAAGCAGGACCATCTGATCAAACTGGAGATTTGTGTTTCAATAAATTCCAATTTTTCTCCAGCAGGAGATGCTAAACTGACAAACAAAAAAAGATGATCCCTTGTTTCTCTTGCTTGCACAGTACACAGAGAACAATTCAAATCAGCATTCAGAGGCGCACATTTTTTTATGGTGCAACATATCTCTAGTGTTTAGCCTGCAAGTTATGATCAAACATTTCATATGGAGGTTTGCACATGGGAGTTTGGCGCTTTGAACAAATCTACGTCGAAGGGGAATGGAACTAGAAACAAAGTGTGTTGTGTGCAATAGGATGGATGAAGATGGCAATCATCTGTTCTTTGAATGCAAATATGCCAAACATGTTTGGCGGGCACTGAATATGGAGGAATTGTGACTCACCCTTGCCCAAGGTCGATCACCTCTTGAAGTGGTCGAAAAATTACCGCATATATAAAGCAATTCTTTCTGTACTGTGGTGGCCACACTTTGGATCTGGTGGCAGGAAAGAAATAGGGTGAGAGAAGGGAATAGCAGACAAAGTGCATAATCCCTTAGCATCGCTATTGTCGGAAAAGGAACAGTGCACTGTTCTCCGAGCCCAACATAAATAGGAGAAACCGCCGACGGGCATACTGAAGATCAACTGCGATAGGGCTTATAAGCCGGAAGATGGAAGAGGATGCTGGGGGTATGTGATCAGAGATGCTGACGGGGATGTGGTGCAAGCAGGCAGGGGACGTTTGCCATTTCTGTCTAATGCTTTCCAAGCAGAGCTGCTTGCCTGCATCAATGGGGTGAAGGCAACGACAAATTTGGGGATTGCAAACATATGTCTCATGCTTTGTCTGTCAAGCAAGCTATGGAGTCCGATGACTTCGCTCTATCGAGGAAGGACAGATTAATTTGGGAGTTGAAGCATTTTCTCTGGTCTAGTTTTAACTCTTTTTACATAAGTCATAAGGTACAAAATTGTAATAGAGTTGCTTATAATTTGGCTGAGATCGGGGTCACGTGCCCAGCCAATGCTGAACCTGCTTTTTTAGCCATCCTTGATGGGATTTAGCGTCTGGTAGTCGAGATATATCGACTTTAGGTTAAGAATTTTTGTGAAAATAATATTATTTTTAATGAAAAATCACAGAAATATTGGTCGTATGAAAGAAATTACAAAAATAGATGCCAGTCGAACTTGGGATGATCGATTGATAACCTATCGAACAACAACAAATCGACAGAGGTGCCAATCAAATGTTGGCAGGCCGGCTGCACCAGTCGAATAGCCACTCTTCGACACTGGGCATGAGGCATGTCGCTCACAGTGGGTGCGCTGAAATCTGTTGCCTACAATACTTTTCTCCTTGCACGTTTTTCGAACTACTAAATGATGCTTTTTGAAAAAAGGTTTCTACACGAAAGTTGTTTAGAAATCAATTTAATCTATTTTCGTTGTTTAAAATAACTAATACTTAATTAATCATACGCTAATAACGTTTCTCGTTTTACTTGCATACACTGTTTCGAGTGAAATCCAGTGAAACGAACACAACCAAGTCAACCGGGGCAGGCAGGCCTGTTGGTGTGGGCCTAGTTGAACTATGGCTGTGCTATTGGAGCTATCGAACAGCTCACATTCGACTAGCCCGGTCTGTCGAACGCACGTACTTTAATATGGCCTATCGAATACCCGTAATTCGATAGGTCACGTATTGTTATACCCTTGTTCGATTGGCATCTATTTTTATGATTTTTTCTATATGGTCAATATTTCTGCGATTTTTCATTAACATAATATTATTTTTTTAAAAAAATACTTAGGTTAATGAAGTTTTGGGTTCCAGTAAAAAAAAAAAGAAGGGACCTTACTCATCCCACCCAGAGCTCACGTCCAACCTTTGTATCGGGATCGACCCTAGCAGCATAGACAAGTTCCCTCGGCCTCGTTCACGGCCGTACCGTGACGGTGTGTGCTCGTCAAACTGGAGGAAGCAGGCGAGAGGCCAGATAGGCAGAGGCGCAGATTAGAGGCAGGTTGGTGCTCCTCCTCCACGCCCATGTCCTCCTCCGCCGCCTCCTGCCTCGCCCCTCCCCCTCCGCATCTCCCCTGCTCCTCTAGGGCAACCCTTCCTCTTCCCTCCTCCCTCCTCTCCACCGCCGCCGCCGCGAGGTTCAGGCCCCCCCGGACCGCAGCCGCGGCTGCTCCGCCCAAGGTATGACGGGGCAACAACCAAACCCCCAGCCCCCTCGATTCGACTTGGGTGACTGATTTGACTGAATTCCTGCTGTTGGTGTTGGAGTCCAGGGATGGAGGCCGGCGCGCGTCTCCTGCTTCAGGCAGGGGCAGGACGTGCCCACGACATCGTCCTCTGACGATGGCGCCAGCGCCGGCTTTGACCACATCTCGCTGCGGCCGGAGAGCTCGCGGGGCGTGGAGGCGAATGGGGAGGAGGGGGAAGGCTCCAGCGGGCACGGGGAGCGCGGTTCACAGGAAGGGGATTGGTTCGTCAGGGCGCAAAAGGTTACTAGTCTGTTTATATATATGTGTGTGTGTGTATATATATATATATATATTTTGCAGCGGAGCTCCTATGTATTGTGATGAATAGTCAGTAAATTCAGATATGGAAATGCTAGTCTAAAAAATGTTAGCAGTACCAGGTTGATCGTGCGACATACCAGCTGGCTAAACCAGTTTCTTATACTGTCATTAATGCCTGTAATATTTCCAATTAGAATCCGTAGTTGCATTCTCTCAGATATATTTATAACTGATAATTTTACTTTCAAACCGGTACACAGATCATTATTTATTCTTACCCTATGTTGGGACTAAATACAGACTATAATTTCTCAATGCAATTACAGCCACTCCGTTGCCACTAGAAAATAGAACTGTACGTGAACTTAAACTTGATATCTCCTGTTGCATCGTCTTAGCCACCTTGTGTTGCAAGACGATTATAAATATCCTCTTAACCATTACATGGATACGAAAGTTACTACAGTGCATAGTAGAGCTATTCCTGAATACAGCACAGTAGAGATTTTTTATACCCACAGACCACATTGCCCTGAACTTCTGACGAATGATTTTGGGCTTGTAAAGTCATTGCCGTCTGTACAGAAACTTAATCTTTATAGCTGTTAAGAACTATACTTACTTTGCTGAAAACATACCTGTCATATTTCTGCAAACCTCTAGTACTTTTGTGAAGAGTGGGGGCACCATGACCTGGTTGACACTGAGTCCTCAGAAATCTGAATGTTATGTAGTTGCAAGCTTCATAGTCCACATTTGCATATACTGTCCAATTCTTGTAATGCATGATAACTGAAATATGGGATACACATGATTTGGCACGTGGCATGCCCTTAAGCTATCCTCTGTATGTCTGCAATTTTTTTTACCTACATGCCTTAATAGTTGAATAATGCAAGGAAGATAACACAATAAAAAGGCAAGGGAAAGAAGTCAAGAACATCTTTACAGTCAAAGTGAGAAGAATTAGATACCTGCTTGTTTAACCTATAAAAATGGGGGATCTACGGAACAGAACCTTAACTATACAGTAGGAGAAGAATCAGAACAGATACATCCATAATGAAGGAGTTGCTGCACTTCCTGGTGTTGGGAGGATTAGCAATATAATCACCCATTTGCAACTCTTCTAAAATGGCAGTTCAACTTATCTTAAACTAAAGAAAAATCTTGAACTTACCCTATGTAAAGGATTTCTAATTTCATGACCTTACTGGTGATGCTCCACTTCTTAGGCCTTTCTTGATTTAAGTAGATCTAAGCTTATTTCTAAAACAAGCTTAAGCCAAGGACTAAATGCTGTACCTATCCTTGTGTAGAAAGCCAAAGTCTGTGCCTCTGTAGTGGGTTTACAGCTTGAAGCTTGCTTAATCCATTCAACGTTTTGGGATTTACTAAGAATCTTGATTATTAATCTTAAAGCTGAGTTGTATATGTTGCTTTATAAGATGAGCACAGTCAAAGTGCAATTGAGGCTTTAGCAGGCAATCTTCTTTCTTATTAGAAAAATGAACAAAAATCAACATCACTTGATTTAGCAGGCTAGCAGCCTTTCTGTTTACTCTTTGTGCTGTGCCCAGGAAAAAAAATATTTTTATTAAAAATCATCTTTTCATGACTTCTAAGAGAAGGAGAAATGGAAACTTAATAAATTAGCTACAAATCTCCCAAAAGAATAACTTAATCAATAGTTTCAGCCCTGAATTTCGATTCATTTATTTTTATGTAATTCTTGTTGCAGATATTGTCCAGTATATGTACTAGATGTTGTAGAACATATTAATCTTGTTAAAAAGTTACATGTGCATATTGTCCTATTACTAGTTTACAGTGCATTTTTACTATGACATTCATTGTTAGCTAGTTTTGATATCTTATTTTATACTTTTCACTGTTTATCTTTCTTGACTCCTTATCATCACTTACTTTATCTTTATCTGTGGGTCAATATTAATTTCATATTCTGTATTGCAGATAAAGAGAAGTTTACAAGAAAGAATATTCAGATTTCAGACTCAACGATGGACTGTACCTTGGGCTGGGGATACCATTGTGCAGGTTAGTTCTTCACTTTTCTAGCCATGCTCCCAGTACTTCTTAGTCTATTGCAGTAATAGACATTGTCAGCTTGTCTATGTAAAATGTAGTATAGAATACCAGGAAAAATTTTAGTACTTAAACTGTTGCTATTGATTAAATCAAATAATTTATTAGCAGTTCATGTAAAGTGTGGTAAAAAGGTTATGATCAGAGTGTGCCTTACCGCCGGCCGTCCCCTTGTCGCCCGCCGGCACCATGCCACGGCAAGGAACGGTTACTGCGGTAACCACGGCGGCATGGTGAACCCTGGTTATGATATATGTGCCAAATGGTGGTAAGATATGTACACATGATAGATTGGTGGCATATAACAAGAGGCCTTATTCAACTATTCCTTCTCACAGCGTATATATTGTTAAGGACTACCATGTTAAAGTTATCACTCCTAGTATCTCTTAGCGGTTTACATGAATGTGCTAAACTTGGTTACACTTACTGAATGCAGGTCATGATTCTATGGATTGCCACATTTTGGTTTGTGGGTTCTTGGATAGTGCCATTTTTAGCACATGCTGCTGGCTTTAGCAAGGAAACATTGACTCACAGGGGCCAAGCACTCTATAGCCTCTTGACAGACATTACTGAAGGCCTTGCTGGAATTGCTATTCTTCACCATTGTCTTGGTAGATTTCGTCCCCTTCCACCAGGCTGGTTTGAGTTCAGTTTAAAGGGCAGATGGTATTTGGATGTAGCATTGGGGTGCCTTTTATTCCCGCTGGTCAATTTTCTCTCTCACATCAACATCAACCTAGTACCAATGTCATCAGGGCCAGTCGCTGGGGTTTCCAGTGTAGAACAGTCCATTGTGGCCCGTGATCCGGTGGCGATGGTTTTGTATGCTGTGGTGGTCACTGTATGTGCACCTATATGGGAAGAGATTGTTTTCCGAGGTTTCCTTCTTCCATCTCTAACGCGGTACATGCCACTTCCATGGTCGATCCTTGTAAGTGCTGCAGCTTTTGCACTAGCACACTTCAATGCACAAAGGGTGATGCCTTTGGTTTTTCTTGGTGTTGTAATGGGAGGGGTCTTTGCAAGATCGCGCAACTTGTTGGCTTCAATGGTCTTGCACAGCCTATGGAATGGTTTTGTGTTCTTGGATTTGATGAAGTGAGCTATGATGTTGAAGGGCAGCTTTGGACACCTGATATGAATTCCTCACCCATTCTCTGTTTCGAATTTTCATCCTGAAGATAAAAGGTTACTCTGTTAAGGATACAGGGTGGTAGTCAGATATTTGTGGAGAAATCGTGTAGAGTAAGAGAGGAGCGATTTATTGGCGCGCTAGTGCAGGACAATATGCTTTATAGGAGGAAGTAGGGTGTCATGTCATCATCATAGGATCTGTACCCAGAAGCTCTCATGTAAATTACATACGCATGAGAATAATTATTTCATCGTGTATAGATTTCTCATTCCATATCAAATTGTGTATTCGTTTCCCATTTTCTAGGCTCTGGAAAATAAATCCATTGGTACGTCTTGTCTGGTAAATTAGCATTTTAGCCAGACGGCCGCTATTGTATTCTGCCAATTTGTTTTACCCATTCAATTAATAAACTGTTCTTATTTGTATACGTGGAGATGCGTTGAACAAGTTATCAAGCTAGTAAAGCCCTGAGCGTTTTCCTGGCATTTTCACAAATTCTTTTGCTCAACCGTTATGTGTGCTCTTCGCTGCCGGTTTGACAGTAATTTCACGGTTCACCGTTATTAGCGCTTTGCCCCAAGTCCGGACCAGTTATGTTGGTGTGCTGCCTGTTTGGGCGTGCATGCCTGGCATGTGTAACCCCTTCTATGTTTTTAAATAGCGGAGAAAATTCCTTGTTAATTTTGTTTTCGAAAACCTAATCTTATGTGAATGCTAGGGACATACTTGCAAACCTCAAAAGTACGAGAGCATTATCACAAAAATACATCCCCTCCCAAACCAATCACATCTCCTGCTGCTTGGCTGCTACCTATGCCCACAATATACATGCAACTCCTCATATCACCACAACACTCATGTATCTCTGCTCTTGCTAACGCCGCTTCACCCTCACGGCCCACGCCTTTTTCCTAACCGATAGAACCACATATTCCCCGTGTTCCCGTGTTCGACAATGCTAGGTTGCTCCTCTCCTCCCTCTTGATATGATGTGCCGCCGCCATGTGTAAAATCAGTCATGACAGTAGATATTGAACAATCGCGCAATGAGATGGACCTTATGACACTCCTGAAACCTCCTAGGCCTATTATAATGTGGACGCATAAAAAATCAAGTGACATTCTAGTGGACATACAGGAGGCATTCTTATACAACAGTACTTTGACATGGGAAATCTGGAGGTGAGGTGTCAAACTCAGAGAATAATGAGACTAAACATCGAGAGCATGCAACCTGTAGCAAACGTAAACGTTACTACTTTCTTATAAATAAGCTGACATAGAAGAAGTGCACAAATGGATTTTATGGCGACTACCAACATTACTGCAATTCAATCATCTTACCATTTAAGTTGGAGTGGTTCGTAGTATAAAGTAGCGGCCGGTGAAGGTAAATGACCGATGTAAATGAACTGAAGTTCTTCAGCTAACACATTCAGGCATTTAGTTGGAGGTTGAATCAGGCAGAGTCCGCACTAACTCGGTGTTTCATTTGAGATTTGAAAAAAAGTAGGTGTAATTACACGTGGGGCCATACATAATGCTTAGCAAAATACTAGCATCAACCTCCCTGATTAGTACTCTCAGCACTCCTGACTTATCTAATACTGGTTATTAAGGTTAGTTTATCATAAGGGAAACTCAGGGACACCGGAGTTTTTGAGATTAACCTATCGCCATAATTCATTCTATTATGAGTAAGAAGTGAAATAAGGCCTGCC
>CM002484.1:12022408-12033880 GCA_000325765.3 Leersia perrieri
GGGGGGGGTGATACAGAGTGAAACAGGGAATACACCAACAAGATTTGATGATGACAATGGGCGTGATTAATCTCATCTGAAGGATATCTCGTCTGAAATCTTATCTGAAAGAGTTCTAACCAGATTGACAGTGCTCTTGAAAACCATGCACGTCTGTAATGAACACATGTACTGCATCCTCCATCATAAATATTCACGAATGCCTTCGTGATTGATGTGCTGCATGCAGTGGTTGGTTCAACACCTAGCCCTTCGCAAAATATTTGAGATAGCATGCACCTTGAGCGGACTAGCTACATAGTCATGAACAATATAGATCCCCAGCCTCCGGGCTATCCTGCTGTGATTGTTTTCCTTTTTCTGCCGTCCCCAGTCATCCTTGAACCAACAACTGGTGGTGATGGAGCAGCGGAGTAGTGGACGAGCAGCAGCAGCGCGATGGATTGGATTAGGGGATCTCGAGGATTCTCGTTGAGGTTGGACCGTGCAACGGCAACGCTACCTCATTCTCCTCGCGTTTTTCTCGCCTCGAGTCGTTGTTGGGCCGACGTCACCCATAACATAGAACCTGCTTAGCTATACAGCCTTGGGCAATTTCACAAGTTGCAGTGGATGGCGGCTGGCCTTTATCCCAACTAGGGGTGCTCGGAGCCGATGACTCAGATCGGTCTGTGTCGAGCTCGGTTCGGATCGACTTGAACTTGTAGTCGTAATGAGTCGAGCCAAGCTTGGTTTTTAACTTGTTAGCTTAGTGAGCCAACTCGCAAGCTGCTTGTTTGACTCGCTAGTACATAAGATCGCCCTATTAAATATGTACTTATGGTTTCCCAACCTTTTCTGGTGCACCAATTTCATTCACTTTCCATAGTCCATTTTTTCGCAATGTTCTTTATATATCAATATCTATTTACTTTTCATGGCAGGTGATAAATTTTAATCCTAACGGGACCATGTATCAGTTATTGTGTTGCTCAATCTACACAATTTCCATTGTGGCAATATATAAATCTTGCAGTAAGGATACACTTATCTACTTTTTGTCAGGTTGGATTTAATTTAAAGCACCATCAGTAAGGATTTGTTCAACTCAAAATTTTAGCGCGTATGTAACTGGTGATAAAATTATTTGTCCCTGTGTATGTATTTAGCAGTATTTGAGAATTGTCAGCGCCAGACCTCATGTTAAAGTCATATTGGAAGTTAGTTTTGAGAAGAGTGGAATTATTGGTTTAGATTCTGCATTTTACCCCATGTGCTTCCTATCTGATTTTTGTTTGTCCTTTCAATTAACCACCAACTATTTACAGACAACCCTTATCCTAATGGTTTTTTTGCCGGGTCGGCCGAAAGATTCGGTCGACCAATTTCATTAAGAAATAAGGAATAAAGTTTTGGTACAAATTCACAACAGGACGTTGTCGCTAAAATGCAAGGCGAGCTCGCATCTAAGAAAAAATACTGAAGAAAAGGAGAACAAACTTATGAATCTCCCCGCAGAGAAGGGAAGGAGCTCCACAGAAATGGTGAGTGCCCCGCCGACTACAAAGAAGACGACCTAGCAACCACCTCGAAGCCACTGGAGCCACCGACCGTCACTAACCGCGACCAATCAATGACAGGGAAGCTTTGCCTCCACCGTGCGTGATGCCTCACCTATGAAGGCACGGCCTCCGCCGCCGAAGCGGCCTCTGCGCGCCCACTGCAACCATGCGCAGACGATGACGCCTGCAGCAGCCCTGGACCGTTGTGGTGAGGCTGTGCTGCCGCCGAATCATCGCCATGCTGCCGCCGAGTCGCCGCCGCTGCCAGCAGCCGTCATTGTCGCCTGCCTCAACCCTGCACGGTTGTTGTCCCGCCAGATCCCTTCGGAGGCAGCGCGGATCTGGACGGGAACCCCGGTCGCCGCCTACGACGGCTCCCCAAACCACCATGAGCACATGAAGGAACGACGAAGGAGAGGTTGCAGGCGGCACGTCGTCACCTCTCGACCCGCCAGCCCCCGCCACGCGACCCGACTCCACCGCGCCAAATCCGATAGGCGTGGATCTGGCTAGGTAGCCAGGTAACGCCGCCGGGCTGTTCCTCTCCGCCTGGCCGCCGCCAAGCCGTCGCTCGCCGCCTGACGCCACCTGGCTGCTCGCAGACGCTACCGGCTACTACCCCTAGCACTCCTCCCTCCCGTGCCGAGAAAAGGGGAGGGGGCCGTCGAGAGCCTCGCCGCCGCCGTCCTCGCGAACTGCCCGGCTTTGCCGACAGCCCGCTCTGGCGACGGCGAGGGGAGATGGGCGGCGGTGGCGGCTAGGCCCTCGTCGCTCACGTGGGGAGTGACGCGGGGGAGAAAATGTTCCAGATCAAGCTTAGATAAGTCGTGTGTGTGTTTTTTTTTATTCTAATGTTTTTTTTTTGTCTAAATGTATTATTAGTGTGCTTTGTGATCTACTACTATCTAAAGAACTGTACATACTATTTAGTAGCTCTGCAAGACTGCAACTATTATAGTTATTGTTCATATCATTTCTCACTCTCGGTGATTCATATATTATTTTGCGTCTTATTCTTCCTTTCATGCTGTAGCAATGCGCGGGGTATCATCTCGATACATATGGGACTTGGAGACATTAAGAATTTAGAGGTCAGCTGATCATTATCAACATGAACATGCGCAAAGTTTATTGCCAAAATCGACACTACATGCTTATTACTCTCGCAATGTTTCTTAAGTGCAAACAACACAAGGAGTAAGAACTCACGGAGCTGAAGTTTTATTAATGTTTCCACGACTTGTGAAGTTTTGATGCTAATTTTTATAGTAATGTACGCGATTTCTTGGTACATAAAAGAAAATAAAGCCGGATTTGCAAGTACAGCAATATTAAGCTAATGTATCTGAAAGTGAATAAGCATTTGTGTTGTTTTGCTACGCGTACTCCCAGTAGTTGTGGCTATCGGCCTAGCTTAGCTCCTTGAGTTGTGAAAATCCCTGACAATCTCGATTGATGATGCAGCGCATTGTTTCCATAGTAATGTTACAAAATATTGAAGAATTCAGTTTTGATATAACGGGGTTACAATATTAGCAGAGCAGTAATTTCAATGTCAGATGCACGACTTCATTTTTTTTTTGAGACACCAACGGCATGAGATCTGCCGGAATAAATTAGGAGGAGTAGAAATAAATTTTGGGCCAAAGCCCTTACAGAACGGTAGCAAGAAGCATAAACAGGAAAGGGGAGAGAAACTTTCTAGAAAAGAACAGATACATGAAGATCAGACGATAAACTTAAGGCGGCTTAAACACCCAGGCTCGCATGTCTAAGTCTTCTTTAATCTGGCGTGCCACGACGGTTGCTGTTTGTTCAGAGTTCCTGAAAATTCTCCCGTTTCTTTCTAGCCAAGTATGCTACCATGACGACAAGAGTGTTGAAAAAATCTTCATCCTTGTGTTCTTGCCCCCTATGTGAGCAATGGACCGCCACCATTCAGGGAGGTTAGAGCTGGGCGGAAAGGGGACAGTTAAGTTAAACCAGGAGCAGAGCAGATTAGGTTCCAAACCTCTCTAAAGAAGGGGCATTCAAAGAACAAGTGGTTTGTGTCTTCAAAGACTTCCGTGCACAAGGAGCATATCCAATTGCATGGCCAACGTCTTAGGAGGTTTTGCGCTGTTAAATTTCTTTGATGGAGGATGAGCCATCCAAGGAAACGATGTTTGGGTGCCTCTCTGGATTGCCACAACAGCTTGTAGTCCTGGCAACTCGACGGCTACTGGAATTGTTTCAAATAGGCACTTTTTGCTGAGTAGATTCCTGAGCTTGTCCAATTCCAGGTGATATCGTCAGGTGTTGAGTTGAGAACGATGGTCTGCAGGGAATTTGCGAGGAGGACCAGCTCATTAATTTGCTCTTCGGTGGTGATTGTACGGAAAGAAGCTAGCCAAACACTATTTTGCAACTCAAACTGGACCGTTCTCGTTTTCCGTTTTGCAAGCGCAAAAAGGTTTGGATACACATCCTTAAGACAAAGACCGTTGAACCAATTGTCTTTCCAGAACTTCGTTTTCGCCCCGTTGCCCAGAGTTATGGATGTTGCCTGCTGAAACAGCAAGATATCTTCACTATCGCACGGTAGATTGGCTCCATTCCAAGGTTTTTCTAGCTATTTCCATTCGAGCCATAACCAACGAATGCGTAGGGCTCTCGCGAACTTTTCTAATTTAAGAATTCCTAGCCCGCCGAACTCCTTGGGTTGGCACACTTGTTGCCAGTTCACAAGAGAATTACCCCCTTTGACATTTTCCGGATCTTCACCCTTCCAAAGGAATGCCCGTCTGTATTTGTCAATGCGTTTAATTACCCAGGCTGGCATTGGTAGGGCAGACATGTGATAAATCGGCATCGCTGAGAGAGTGTTTGCAACAAGAACATTTCTTCCAGGAGCGGAAAACATCCTACCTTTCCATCCAGGTATTCTGCCACCAATCTTATCGATCAGAGGAACGTAATCGATCTTCCTGAGCTTTCTGACATGCAAAGGCATACCCAGGTATCTACAAGGGAAGGTTTTCAACATTCCTGGGAAAGACGAAAGGATAGACGGGAGACAGACATCCTCGCAATGAATAGGGTAGATTTCAGTCTTTTGCACATTAGTTGTTAAACCGGAAATCCGGGCAAACGTTGAAAACAGGCCAGTGAGAGTCTTGACATCTTTAGCAGTCGGCCGGATGAAGAGTGCAACATCATCGGCATAGATGGAACATCTGAACATGGATAGTCGGCCCCCTAGGGGTGATAGAAGATTGTGATCCTCAGCAAGCCTGAAAATTCTGTGAAGGGGCTCCATTGCTAGGATAAAGAGCATCGGTGAAAACGGGTCGCCCTGGCGCAGTCCACAGGTGTGATCAATTGAGTCCCCTGGAGATCCATTAAGCAAAACCTTGGAAGAGGAGGTCGCAAAAAGAATTGCCATCCAATCCCTCCAACGATTGCCAAAACCAAAGGCCTGTAAAACTTGGAGCAAATAGGGCCAGCTCACCGAGTCGAACGCCCTTGAAATGTCTAACTTAATGAAAAGGGCTTTCTGTTTGGTCTGATGTAATTTTTTAACGGACTTCTGTACGAACAGGAAATTATCATGGATTGCTCTCTTGCGAATGAAAGCACTTTGGTTGTGGGAAACCAAGTCATTCAGCTTAGGGGCCAATCTATTTGCAAGAGTTTTTGTGATAAGCTTTGCAAAGCTATGCATCAAACTGATCGGTCTATAATTTTCAGCAGAGTCCACGTTTTCTTTTTTAGGCAATAGACAGATCAAAGCAGTATTCATCTGTTGGAAACCAGAGACGTTCCTTCCAAAAAACCAACCGATTGCCCTGAACAAATCGTCCTTAATTTTCTCCCAGGAAATTTTGAAGAAAAGGCCTATGAACCCATCAGGGCCTGGAGCCTTTTCGGCGGGCAAGGAATCAATTGTCTGCTTCAATTCCTCCAAATCCGATAAATCGATCTGCGGTAGTCCCAGACAACCCCAATTGAACTGAAGTTGCTGGTCAGACTGAGTGCCAAAGCAAGCAGAGAAAAAACGATGCAGTTTCGTTCTTTTTGTCCTCGGCTGAAATGGCAATGCCAGCTGGTGTTTTGAGCGTTTGAATATGATTTTTCCTCCGTCTAGAATTAGCCCTGATATGAAACAGTTTGGAGTTCACATCACCAACTTTTAACCAAGTCATGCGAGCTCTTTGCCTTATACGAATTTTGTTTAAGGCGGCTAGGCCGAGCACCTTTGATTTCAGAACCGATCGGCAGATTTTTCTTCGTCTTTTAAGATCACGCGCCAATCTAAGCAATTTGAGGTGCAGAATGGAGAAAGGATTTGTTGCACTGATTTGAGGCGCCAATCTAATATCTTTTTTTTTTAGAGGAAAGGCTTTACAGCGCTGCTTTTACTGAAAGCATTAACTTGGTTCTTTTCAGTATGACAAATAATATAGATCTATAATGCTACCCACTAGCCAATGACTTCTACTACGTTATTACTTTCCTATTTCAGGGAGCTTGTTTTAAACCAGCAGGCGATCGCTCGCTCGCTGTGCCTCCTTGGGCATGCCATGAACGAACGGAAGAAGCCAATTAATAGTCTCGTCAGAGAATAGGTTGATGCAAATTAGAGGGGTAATAAATTAAGAGTCTATTCGAGATATTACTATTTCAACTGATCTCTTATTGATTTCTCTAACTGCAAACATGACCTGACCCAGATGGAAGATGGATGATGGATGGATTACCATGCATGTGGTGTGGCCGGCATTTTGTCGCCATTTCATCTCTTTCCGTCGGTTTCATCCCGGCAGCAGCTTGACCAAAACACGGCGCTCTGCTCCCATGTGAGACCATGTTAGATTAATTGTTGTTGTCTCGTTCTGCTGGATGTGTGACTGTTTGTGAGCGGACGAAGAACGAAGAACTTGTGTCCTTTTTCCATTTTCATTGCTAATTGTTGCACTCTGCGAGAGTGCAATAGAGGAAGTAGAAGCATGCGTATGATAGCAAATTTATGTTTGGATATGGGCGAGGTTGAATGGGATATACCCGTCCATATTTTGCTGGGTATAGCAATAATTTTTTTTTGTTGGCTGTATTAGGCGATTTGATCTTTTTTTTTTGGGTTTAAGGGATGAGGTGGATTTGCAATCAATTCTTTTTCGTTGGAAGGAGTAGAATAGATATGTGGTTTTAACCATTTTTTAAGATCCAAAACAAAAAAATTCATTTACATTTTTAATGAAAAAAGCGAATTAACAGAGAAAAAAAAGGGGAGGGGTGCCAGGTCCTCTCTGCCTCCCCTGGCGGCCGTTGTTATCTCCCTCGCCATACCACATGCAGGAGGGGATCCAGACCCACCGTCACCGGTCTTCATCCTCAACGTCGCCGTTCCTCAAGCGGACGCCACCTTCACACACCAAGGAGGGGAGGCGGGTGACACAAGTCATATTGTCCTTATGTGGCCGTATCCGGGATATTTTCTCAGATCACCCTATTGGAATGTTGGATATTCTTTGTTGCTCATTTCATTCTACCTCATCCACCAACCAAACAGACAAGACACCCAAAAAAATTGGATTGTATGTCCTACCCATCCAAACACACTTAGCTAGTTAGCTCGGGGGCTGATCTGTACCAATGGTGGTAGTTGCGGCTGCAATCGATGCTACAGCCTATTGCCTATGTATATTGTTGAGTATTTACCTGGGCTACAGCCGCTATCGCAACCATTAACACTTATCAAGGCCGTAGTATATAGTTGGCTAGTCGACTCGAGAATTATAATTCAAATCTCCAATGCTTCAACCTTTTTAGGGTTAATATCGATATATGTGGTTTTTCTTTGACGGCCATCTGAGTTGCAATCGCAATCTCACACTATTTATCTTTGGGATTCCATTGAAGAAAAGACTAAATTTCTCACTTAGTTCGCCACCACAATCCTGTGTGCAAAAATTGTTAGGAACAACTACATGTCCCTTACCTTTAATAAAATATATGTTTTCATGAGAATTTCACATGATATGTGCATGAATAGCTTAATTCCTATTTATAAAAATAATATTCACGTTTGAAAAGAGAACTTGCTACATTGGCCGCTAAACCTCTTAATTACGTCGTACTAATGAGTACACTTTCATTTGGAATTGATAAATGACCTTCGCCCATATGAAGATTAATTCTTATGAAAAAACCACCTTATACGAAACACACGTATGAACCTTTAGTCTAAGGTCTCATCTAGATCTACTTAGGTTGCGTTCGGCAGTAGATGAAAAAACAGTGCCCCCTAAAACTCACATTGAACATGCTATAGTGACGTACGTACGCAAAACAAGGTGCTAAACCGTATGTTTTTTGAAAAAATTTTCTACACGAAAGTTTTTAAAAAAATTCAAATTAATCCATTTTTCAAGTTTAAAATCGTTAATATTCAATTAATCACGTGCAAATAACATTTATCATTTTGCGTGCGTCAATTATTGTAGCGATTTACTGTGCTGAGTTGCTCCTACTGTTTTTTTCACCAGCAAACGAACGCAGCCTTACTAGCATTCATACAAATTTAGACGTGCAGATGTGGATAATATGGATACCGGGTATTCACCGGACCATTGTTAGCCCACGAAGAAGGTATGTTCTAGAAGATCGAGGCGAAGAGGCCCGACCCATCAGTGCCTTGATTCCCATAGCATGATCCAAGAGATAAGGCATATCCCGAGTCGTATGTAACTCGGAGTTCATATATGTAAAGAGATAAATCATTTGGTTGGGCCTTGCCTTGTATTCCACGGCAATCAGCAGGGTAGATATTGTAATAGATAGGAAAACCCTAAGCCGTTTAGGGTTATGATTCCTAGATGATTCGGTCCCTTCTCCCTATATAAGGAGGGGACCAGAGAGCCCTTAGGGGTACGAAAACAATCACCCACATACCACACCATACATCATACAAACTCGGCAGAATACTTCCTCCGGACTAAATTACGGTTATTACTCCATCGGAGGGCCTGAACCAGTATAAATCCTTGTGTTCTGTCACCATCTAGCTTTCGAGTTCATGCGTAGCCCCATATAGTTTATTGCCGGTTCAAAACACCGACAGTTGGCACGCCAGGTAGGGGTAGCACTGGATTCCTCAACGAAAAGCTAGATGGCATCTTCGTCAACAACCGCACTCGCCGGATCGATCGTCCCACCTGGGACGGAACTCCGATTTGGCTCCTTCAGCTTCATCGCCGATTCCAATGGAGAACTCAGGACTCGGACGGAGGAGATCAACTTATCTGATGCCTTCACCCTCCCAATGGGTCTTCCCAACATCGCTGAGCAAACGACTCACCTTTTGAGTCGTGTGATTTCTCAAGTCGACGATGGCACCATCAAGATCACGACATGCTACCAGCCCATGCCAAGCAGAGTCGATCTGCTAGGCGTCGTGCGTTGTGCGGATCGAGAAGCAAGACGATGGAGTTCGAGATGTTGGAACCAGAATCGACTCCGACTCAACCTCGGGATCCGACATCCAAGGCAACCATCCAAGGCAACTCCGACTTCGACTGCTGGTTTAGAGTCGACTCCGACTCGGCTTCAGCAACATGGATCTACATCAACCCGGAATTAATCTCCCAGGATTACTCCAACCCAGATGCCTCGGAGTTCGGTCTTCAGCATTGACAACAACCCTGAAGCGTATCGCCTCTACGGCGAGTTATCTCAGGAGCTAGGTGAATCTTTCGACAGATTTACTCGGCGCTTTCTACAAGCACTCGATCTAGTCGAGCCTGTCTCAGAGCAGTTGGCCCTATCCATCTTCTATCATGGCCTCAGAAACCAGGATATGATCCGACTGTGGTATCGTCACGCGCCCAAGAGCATCAAAAGCCTGATGCAGCTGGCCAACATCCACGGAGCACCTGGAGTTCAGTATTCGGGGCCAAGAAAGGAGGACAGTCTCATTGCTTCCATGCGAAGAAGTCTGCGGGAGGATGCTGAACTCAAAAATAGCGAACGCGAGGAAGCGTACAAGCAACGCAGGGAACAAGCCAAATGCCAACAACCCTCAACACCGAGTGAAGGACATCAGTCGCCACTCTGCAAGAAGGTTTGGGTGCAGAAGCGGAGAACTTCTCGACCAGTACTAACACCCAACCAAGAGTTGGCCCAACTGCTCCAAGGAATTGAAGAGCCTTTTCACCTTTATCTTTGACGTTTCAACGCAATCATGGAGGACAAGCCAGCCGTAACCAACAACCAGGCCATGGACGCGTTCTTCAGGGGATGCAGAGATCTGGAATTCAAGGAGGATTGGTACAAGAAGCCATCAGCATCACTCGACGCAATGCTCTTTAAAGCGGATCTCTATGCTTACCACAGCCAAGGGTCGGGTGCGCAAAATCTGAGTGATGATGACTCAGATTCTGAGAACTCGGTGACGTACGAATAAGGAGAGGAACGCCAAGTAGCTTTTCTCAACGAATCAATTCAGTTTCATGATCTCGAGCAGAGCAGTTCCAGCAGCTTTTCCCCGGTACACGGGATCTTCATGGCTGAGGTCATAGATGTACCACTGACTGCTGAACAACTTGCCCAACGAGCAGCGAACATCGAACGACAAGCTCGCGACCTCGAGCAAGCGCATCGACAGCTGGAAGAGGCAAGGGCTGAGGATGAACGGCAACGGAAAGAGCTCGAAGAAGCAGAAGCCCAACGACTCCGTGAAGAGGAAATACACGCCCGTGAGGATGCGACCCGACGACTCGCCAGCTCAGGCAGGCGAGTGCAGTAGTGACTCAGCACAATTCATGAGGGGGAGCAAGTCTTCACTACTCCCCAACAGAACATAGTGGCTGCTCAAACACTGTTGACTACTCTCATGGAAGATGTACCAACTGCGGCATCCCTTACCCCGCAGCTAACAAAGGCCCGAGCTCTCGTTTCGGCAATAGGGGTTCAACATCACAACCAGGCAGTTGCCGAGTCAACCTCGAAGACAACTCCACCCCCACGGCGCCGAGAGCCTTCTAAATCATCACTCGGCTGAACATCTGCATTACAGAGTTATTCAGTCTCCACCTCGAGTCGAAGAGCGGAGCGAGAAAGGAATCTTATGATACTCGAAGAAGAACAACAAAGGAACAATGAGGAGCGGCGCCGATTGGATCAGGAACGCGAGAGGTTGCGACAAGACCGTGACCGTTATCTTCGCCAGCCTCACTCGGACACCCGTGATCTCATTCACCACTACTTGCTACACGTCATCAACAACAAGAGACGCGGGCGACAGGAGTCAGATCAACGGTGGGACGAATATCATCATCGACAACTCGGCATCTCGCCTCCCAGGCGCGATAATTTTGATGAAAGCGTCCTAGCCTTCACCTCTGATCTTCGACAAGTTACATAGCCGATAGGATTCAAGCCCACTGGGATCGAGAAATATGATGGCAAAACCGACCCCAGTGCTTGGCTAACCGTTTATACCCTGGCGATACGAGCTGCAGGAGGAGACAGCAGAGTGATGGCTAATTACCTCCCAGTAGCGCTATCGGACTTGGCTCGTAACTGGCTCACTGGTTTACCCCGTAGATCAGTCGGATTATGGACCGAGTTACGGGAGCTCTTCATTGCCAACTTCCAAGGCCCTTATGAGCGCCCCGGGGATCAATACGATCTCTTGCACTCCAGCAGGGGCCCACCGAGTCCCTTAAAGACTACATCAAAAGGTTCTCGGAAGCAAGGAACAAGATCCTCGACGTCAAGGACGAGATCATCATTGCATCGTTCAGGAAAGGAGTCAGAGATGTGGAATTCATCCACAAGTTCACTCGCAAGCCACCCCACACCGTCAGTCGACTGTTTGAGATGGCTAATAAGTATGCAGCATCAGCCGAAGCCGTTCGAGCAGTCTGCGGAGACAAGTAGCCGACGTTCG
>CM002484.1:12033980-12097123 GCA_000325765.3 Leersia perrieri
CTGGCCTATTATCCAAATTAATTGGGTGATTGATGCTAAGCTATGGGCCTTGATAAATATCAAGATGAGGATACATGCATATCCGACTGAAAAAATCGTATTTGGCAACAGCTATGCGTATTGTGTTATAGCCTCTGGCCTATCATTCAAAATGATCGATGCTAAGCTTCAAGGGTTCTGATTGCCTCAAATGGACTCTAGTTTAGTTGTTTTCCCAACTAATTCTAGAGTCGGGGGCTACACCTATTAGGTGCGCCACTCGGCACACCATTCAATCCCTTTATAAAGGTGTTTTTACTTAAAAGTCTCGTGTAGACTCTAAGGTTAGTTGTTTTTCCAACTAATCATATAGTCGGGGGCTACACCTAATAGGTGCGCCACTCGGCGCCCCAATTTTTCTCTGGATTTTATGGTGGAGCCCTTCACAGCCTCTTTGCGAGATGATTGGAAAGGATGAAGGAAGATTGGAGACTCGAAGATTACAAAAGGAGAAGAAGCAACTTAAATGTGAATGACTCGGGGGCTACTGTGGAGAATATGGGTACCGAGTATTCACTCGGACCATTGTTAGCCCACGAAGAAGTGATGTTTTAGAAGATCGATAGAAGGAAGGCGAAGAGGCCACCCATCAGTGCCTTAATTCCCACGGCATGATCCAAGAGATAAGGCATATCCTGAGTCGTATGTAACTCGGAGTTCATATATGTAAAGAGATAAATCATCCGATTGGACCTTGCCTTGTGTTCCACGGCAATCGACCGGGTAGATATTGTAACAGATAGGGAAACCCTAAGCCGTTTAGGGTGAGGATTCCTAGATAACTCGGTCCCTTGTCCCTATATAAGGAGGGGACCAGAGAGCCCTTAGGGGTACGAAAACAATCACCCACATACCACACCATACATCGTACAAACTCGGCGGAATACTTCCTCCGGACTGGATTACGGTTATTACTCTATCGGAGAGCCTGAACCAGTATAAATCCTTGTGTTCCGTCACCATCTAGCTTTCGAGTTCGTGCGTAGCCCCATATAGTTTATTGCCGGTTCAAAACACTGATAGCAGATATATTGATTTATGCATAAATCTATTTAAAAAAACTAAAACATCTTACGATATTAAATGTAGAAAGTAGCTATAGTAAATCATTCCGATCACTGTGGCTCGTAGCAAATGACCAAGCATTTGTCTCACATCCTAACTTACCGTCGAGACATGGTGAAAACCCACTCATACCGCAGGCTCATACTCATTGTTTTCTTGGATAAGCTAGCACGACTAGACACAAATAAAACTTAAAATTGGTGTTAATTGGGGCTTTTACTGTTGTCTTTTTTTCAGCCCTAATTTTAATCATAAATAAAACTTATGAAAAATTCTCACAAATTTCTTGGAGCAAACAAGTGGTTTTGACAGCCTATGCCAATCAATCTCATCTCAACGCTACAAAAGAAATGCTGTTGCCACCCATCGATCGGCCATCCCCTATAGCTACGATACGAATTGGGATCGGCTGAAGTTGGAGTTACAACCTCAGTTTAGGACTGCAATAATCTTAGCCGTTCATCTTGATAATATACGGTCCAGATCTACCGCAACAATACAGTTGCTACACTGATGCAAATAATTTTCTTCAGTACGGCATTTTTGCTGCAGTCTCGGGTTAATCTCAGCCTTCGATTGAGATCCAACGGCAGGACTACAACTGCAGAAGTTGCGGTCAGTACTTTGACTTGAGCTGATCCAAGTCCCTACGCTACGATACGTACGCCCCTGCGCGCGTGGTCCCATGTGTCCCCACCCACAATATGGCCGGCCCCACCAATCAGGGACGACCAACGCCGTACAGCAGCGCCGCCCGGGGTGCAAATCTGCTTGGCGTCCCCACCGAATCGCGCGGGCAGTCGCTGTTTCGCTGGCAGGGTGGTCCCGGGCGTCATCCGCACGGCGCGGGAGAGTCGACCGCATCCTGGGCCCACGTGTCATCGTGACATCTACTTCTGCTGCCTGCTTCTGCCCCGCCGCCTATAAAAAAGGCCGGCGCGCGCACGTTGGTGGCCTTCCCGAGCCCGAGATTTCAGGGAGAAAAAAAAAATTCTCAGCGTCGAGACTAGAGAGGCGCTGCTGCGACTGCGATTCCCCTTCCCTCTTTGCCTTCTCCGGTGGTGGGGTGGCGGGGGAATGGCGGCGGCGTGGACCTCGCTGGGGCTAGCGGCGGTGGCCGTGGTGGTCGTCGGCATCGCAATGCCAGCCTCCGCCGTCGCCGCCGCCGCCGAGCAGCCGCCCGCACCCGCGCCGGCCAGCGACGGTGAGAACCTATTCTTCGCAGCTTTGTCTTACTTTTGTGTGGCTGGCGCGTGGGCCCAAACTGGAATTCGTATTTTTTTTTCGTCCTTTCGCTTGAAGAAAGAAACCGGCACAAAACAAGAAAATAAGCTACTTATCCACTCGCGATTAAATCCTTGTGCTGTTTGCAGACGCGGTTCTTATTGTAATTTAAAGATCCTCGCTAACCAGAAAATGTTGCCAGACAAAATGATTTCGGGCAATTTTGTTTCTCTATTTCTTTTCCTTCCATTTGTGCAGCGTAGGTTTGTTTTTTGGGAACAAGTTTTGTCGAGCTCATCCACTAGCGCTAGTCGACAAACCCTGATAGATTTCCATGACCATGAAAAAACAGAGCATGTGAAGTTTTTTATCTTTCGGGTAAAAGTTAACGTGGAATTCTAACTCAATTGCTTGGAGTTCATTGAAAAAAAATATATGTTTACATTAGCCCTTCAAAGCCGCAGCTTTGGTGGCATGGAAAATATTTTGATGCTTGACATCTCTGACTGGTGCATGTTGATTCGTTAGGCCTACATGGGTCATGCTTGTTTACGAATACTTTTATGATGGTAAACAGCTCAGTCATCAGTCATTAGTCCTTTAGCGTGTCAAATTTGACAGCAATGATCAAATAATGTTGCTTAAACACTGTTTTCTCTAAGATTATTATTCATTGTGCTGTACAAAATGAACATGGCATGTGCTGTAATTTGCTGAGAGAGTTCAATTTTATCACTATACTAAACCTGGAAGTCCCAAAAAAACGTCTCTATCAAGTTTTTTCGGGTAAGTTTGATTCCTGCCAGATGTGTTGTGCATGTTCATTGTACATATTATGCTAATATCCTGATGTAAACATATTGTGAGTAGTAGTGATTGAAAGGACAGCTAGAAGAATCCTCATAGCGTGTCCATATGTGTGAAAGTGTTTTTCATTGATGAGTAACGAGCACAAATTCTATGATAGATCACACTAGAAAGGTGCTTGCTGTCCATCTGTCAAGAATCTTGTATTTTTGTTCTGTTGTACTGGTTCAGGTTGTTTACGCTTCACTTTCGATGGTAGTATTTGTGGTTCATTGAGTAGCTTCCACTGAATGCATGATACCCTGCTCGGTTACTTGTATTTGAAGGATGCCGGGAATTTTGTTTGCCAGAAAGAAACTTTCCGGTTCTCCAATTTTCCCCCCTGTTTTACATGCAAATATTTGGTTCATTTTCTTGTAGGACCAGTTCTTCTTGCAATGAATTATGTTGGTTTTGCCTGTTATTTAGACTTTTGATAAAATACTTCATTTTATTGATTTCTCGTTGAAACTTGAATTGTTATTTCTTTAGAAGACTTGGCAGAGGATGGTGCAGAAAATTTCAAGCAGCTTGAACCCTGAAGTATTTTTTCTAAGTTATTTTTCACAAGGAACATCTAGATGTTCATGAAAAGAAGCTGTTATTCGTATACATGTCTTTTCCAAGCCTCCCGATTTCAAATGCTGTGTTCATTTCCACAAGACTAAATTGAACTTAGTGAATTTCTAAATTGGTGAATGACCCAAACATTCTTGTTTTGTCCTTACATGGTCAGATTTTTTTTTTCTTCTGAGGCATTAGACTAACCCAGGAAATATCTGTTGGTAATCTATTCATGCAGGCACATCAATTGACCAGGGAATTGCATATGTGCTGATGTTGGTGGCCCTTGTGCTCACCTACCTCATTCATCCACTGGACGCTTCATCCCCATACAAGTTCTTTTAAGTTCCAATCCTAATCCCTGTACCAGTAGAGCTAATGATGTAAGAATTTGAGGATGAAGCAGAATTTAGATGAGGGTGAGGACGGAGGAGTGTTATAACTTTTTTGTACGCGCGCCATAATGTTTAGAACATGTTTTTTTTTTAGGGAATGCGCAAGAGTCTTATGTTTAGAACATGTTTGGTGGTGATTTCACTGGCTGTGGGTGAAGGTCTTGCTATTTAAATTTATGTGAGCATTCCACCTGCTCTGTGCTACTTGCCATGTGCTTGTGATATGGAGTAGATTGGGTTTTTTGCATTTGCAGGCTGCATGACCTACCAACCATGTGGTTGCTTTGTCCCACACCTGACATGGTTGATCTCTGTTGTGGGCCAAAAATTCTTCAGTCAATGTTCCTGTTGATCGTTTTCTTCTGTTTGCCTGTAGTAAGTCTGTAACTTTTGTGTCGGAGGTAGCCAGCGTAACTATGAATCATATTTTTATTATCTGCACTTGTGTTGTGCGGCAAAGTTTTTGCACTTGTTTGGCTATCTGCAATTCTGTAACTTGAGAATTAATTTTATCTCGTGTTAACATGACCCTTGAACATGAATCAAAGTATTTTGTATTAAATTTAATGAGAAAATCCAAAAAAGAAAACAAATCGCCGTCCGTGGGGATCGAACCCACGACCACGTGGTTAAAAGCCACGCGCTCTACCACTGAGCTAGGACGGCTCCGATAATTTAGTTGAAGTGTTGCCTTTATAATCGTTATGTCACTCCGACATGTGCTGCACCCAAATACTTGTATTCTTAGATCAAGGGAATATCTTTTAAAATCAAATTTCTAATTTGAACGCAGCAATGAATATAAAACTTCCCGTTCAGGTCCATCTAGATTTTATTCCCGCTTTCAGTTTGATGGTAATATATGCAGGCGGAGACACCCTTTTGTCAAAGATCCAAAAGTACTTGAGTTCCTACATTTTTTTCTTCTCTCAAACCACGTTGATACAAATGTTTTGTGCTCACCTTTTGATGATTTTCTTTGTCCTTCTTACGAGTTTTTTTTTCTTCCACCACTCTTGCAGGAGGTAAGGAGCCAAATCTTGCTAGTGATAAGCTTAATTTGCATCTCAGCAGAAGCATTAGCAACAGCCATAGTACATTTGTTTGTTTTGGCAGGGCATCCCGTCAAAATTGGAGACCTATGCAAAATCTACTGAACTGAAACAACAACAACAACAACAACAATAATCAAAAAGTGAATCATCAACCATTTAATTAGAAGCCGCTCATACAACAACATTTAAGTCAATCCTTCAGCCCTTATTATTTAGTCTAGTTGTTGGAGGAAATGCGCCTTGAACATATTGCTGAGCTTTCCCCCTAATCATGACTCGTTGTTATTCGTTTCGATCAATTGACCCCCTAGCCGGCAATTCTTAGCTTCTCAAAACCTAGAAAATAAGTTCTTTGGAAAAAAGTCATCATTATGAAAAGATACTAGCGCTGGATGCTACTTTTGTCTAAGAAAGGAATAAAACTGAAAACTAAAGAAAGTAATCTGAAGTGGGTCTCGCGAGTAGTTTCGGTCCGTACAAGAAGAGACTTAAAGGGTTGCAAAAAAAGGTGCAGACCTATCTATTGGTGGTACTAGTTCGTGGGAGGGGCAGGGTTCGGTGTCGTCAGCATTGGTTTAGCTATTGATCACAAGGGTCTCGAATGGAAAAGTATGCTACATATTGCTCTGCTGCAATTCCCTCTGCTTACACCTGATCAATTTTTTTTTATCATCCCGCTTATTTCTTATTTCCAAAAGGGCCCTACTCTCGTCTCTGCCGACAAAACCTTTATATGATATCAGCATAACATAATCTAAAAAATGTACCTATTCATAATCTTCACCTGAAAAGCATCATTCTTTTATGTATTTCTTGGAATAAAATCTTCAAAACGGTATTTTTTATCAAATCTTCGCTAGCATAACACTCTGAAGTGTCATTGTAGCCAATCCATTAGGTCTTTATTGGTCATTGTAGAACGAAAGTACAGTTTCAATAGCTTCAATTTTAGAAAAAAAAAATCATTGTGCCAATGCAACAGTAATATAATTACCAACATAATTCTATATGCAATAGTTGCACTAGGAAACAATCATGCTTTCAAAATTTCAACATGGCCTAATTCTAGATAGACACATATACACATACGGATGTAAAGAACAAAATTTAGTTCTTTCGTACACATACTAATTTAAGCTATGCATTATGAACACAAAAATCACAAATTAGTACTTCCATTACCAATATCACAAATTAGTATATTACCGGCGCATGACTAAACTCTTCTCTTTATCTTTTGGACTTCAATCTAGGTAGAGGGTAGGCACCGGGTAGTGCCACAGTGGGCACAATCGGCCGAGAGAAAGGGGGCAATGGGTGGCACTCGGAGTCTCGACTGGAGTTGGAGAGACTGATCAAGCGGAGTGATTTGTGGCTAGGATAGGAGGGGCGCAAATGGAGATCGGAGCAACAACGATTGAGATCAAGATGGGTTAGTGAAAACAGTTAGACTTTTCACCTTATATATTTGACTGGACTTCTCATGCCCCTAGAAAAAGGGGTCTGTGCAATCGCTCCTGTTGCACTCCTAGGGACGACCCTAGTATGACAATACAGTCTCTATCACAATAACTTGATCGATGCATCATGAAATGACACATCAGCAATTTAGCATATCATAATATGAATAATAATTAAATAAAATTAGTTTCTTTTTTTTGACACGATAAAATTGGTTTCTTTAATATCGTGTGTGGCCAGGTGTGGTGTGGCCTGCTAGTGCCAGTGCTAGCTGCTCTCCCACCACCTCCCCTCAACGCCAAATCTCCCATTTCCCCCTCCCTCCCTCCCCAACCAACGCCGGCGAGCCATTCCATTCCATTCAGTTCCATTGCTGGGAGGGATGAGATGAGATTGGCAGCGCCGCCGCGGCCGGACGAGGCGCTGCTGGAGCGCATCCGCGACCTCCACGACAAGCTCAGCCACGCCATCCTCTCCCTCTCCCTCTCCTCCTCCTCCGCCCGCCGCCGCCGCGCCGCCGGCAAGCAGGGACGATGTGGGAGCTGGGAGCATCAGTGTGAGGAGGCGGCGGCCATGTCGGACGCGCGGAGCCTGCACGCCGTCCGCGCCGCGCTCGAGGACTTCCACGGCCACATCCGCTTCCTCCGCGTCAGTAGTGCAACAAACCCACCTCCTCCTCCTCCTCAATTCGCGATTTTTCTTTTGTTTGCTCGTGCAAGAACCATCTCCATTCGATTTTACTACAATGCAGCGATCCTTTGTTAGTTCGTGGCCTCGGATTGCCATGATAGGTATTTTTTTTTAGATGAAGATGATAAGTTTCTGACTTGTGAGCTAATCAATCCGAGCTGATTCTACCATCCAAATCCATCATTGCATATTACTAGTTGGTACTGTTCCATGTTCGCTCATTCAAGAGAACAAGCCAGTTTGTCCCGATTGTGCAGATGGAAAGAATCAATAATAGGCCACAACTTTGTGAGCTGTATTGTATGCCGACCTTTGTTTGTTCTTGTTGTTTGCTTACTTATGGTTCATTGCCACCGGTCTTTGTGTTTTCTACAAACCATTTTGTCCTCCTGTGGTTTGTAGGTCCACAACTCCAATGTGTTGGTCGTCTGTAAGCACATCTCACTGTAGAATGTACATGTTCATTAAACACTTGTGTTGGCATTTTCTTTCATGTTCTGCAAGATGCCAATCTATGTGGGGGGATCTTATCTGTTTGATAAGGACATTTCGTTCCTTTATAGCCAATAATGGTATGTAAACATTCAATTGCTAAAGGTGATTAATCATGTACCTTGCTGATTGTTCTCTTTTGGCTTATGATTGTTAGCCATGTATTCCCTCTGTCCTATAATATAAGAACTTTTGTCTTTTGAATTTGTCCCATAATATAAAAACTTTTAGGTTTCAGACAATCAATTTGTGGCCCACATATATACCATTAACAGTCGGTCCTTCCACGTTGAGCTGCATGCTTCCATGCATGTCCTCCAATAGCTATATTTCAAACCTTTAAATTATGGAACGTGTTATCTATAATTCCATCTATCAATTGAAATGACAGTGGGACCACATATTATAAACCGGCTCAATCTTCATAGGGGTAAGGTGTGCGTGTGTGCGTTCATAGGGGTAAGTGTGTGCATTTGTGGGCGCTTTTGTCTATACTAGTGTTTCTAAAAACAAATGTATAATTCATTCGTTTTTGACCAGGTCCTTTAGAATAGGTTGATCTGTAACTTTAAAAAAAAACTCATGCATTTTATTAGTAGAGATAAATACAAACATGAGTTACATCCCCTATGGGGAAAGGACACACCCAGTTTTGCAGGACATCCCTTTGGGTTTGGATAAAATACATAAAGGTCCTGATTTTTCTGAAGAAGAAAAACAAAAACTGAAAAAAGCGATCCGGTCTGTATCGTACGGTTAGTATAAGTTGATCCATAACTTGATTTATCATATTGCTCTTGGTAAAATAAAAACTATCCTCATTTTTACCTGGTGAAATTAACCACTTTTACATGATTAATTTTCATGCATGTAACTTATGAGCTGTTAGGTGCTATCTTATACAGTTCTCTAAGACAATCTAATTAAATTACCCAAAAATAACCTGGTGCCTATTGTGTTAACAATACTTGCAGAACGTTCAATCACGTCATGTAGCAGAACGAGATGCCGCGGTTGCTAGGTTGCAGCGAAGTCGTATTCTGCTTGCTACAAGATTGGCTGAACATAGATGGAGGAAGCATGAAGTTATTGAGGAGACCTTAGCTTTTGTTGATAATGTGCTTGACAAAAGCCGATTTTTCTCACCAGAAGATGTCTGTGGGAGTGGGACATACACACGCAGCCAATCTGTACCCAAGGGACATGGTTCAAACTTGTTGGTGCGTGTTTTATCCTGCACTTTGGCTATAGCTAAGAATTCTTTAAGATTGGAGAAGATTGGTGGTGCATTTGGTAATACCGCAATGTTTGCAGTAAGTATGCTTGCATTCTTGCAGTTGCATCAAGTGGCATTTGGTAAACAAACTCCAGCAGTCCAATGTAGGCGAGTTGATTATTTCCATTCTCGGTTGTCTGTAAAGAACACTAAAGAAAAACATCTGGAGGTATTATTAGCTAGAGGTTGATGAAATAATCATTGTTTGATGTATAGGAGGTTTGTTCTATTCACAATTTTGGATAGTTTTGTCAAGGCCATAGTTATTGCATTCTTTCGGATGGGATGGTCTACAGCATGTTTTTGTTACGAAGTTATACCCCACGAGTTGTAAATGGTTTTAGACTATGGGCAATATATTCGTCCAATGAGGAAAATCATCAGTGCAAAAGGAGCTTACTGACAATCTTTGGCTTCGTCCAATGAGGAAAATCACAAATCTGGAACAGGCCCAGGAATTTGTCCTCCTGTGGATGAAGATACAACAAGTGGAGCTAAATGCCAACTCCGAAGATCAGATTGCTTGGAGATGGACACAAACAGGAACATACTCAGCTAGATCAGCTTACAGGATCCAGTTCATGGGAGGAATAATTGACACAAAATACAGCTTTCTATGGGAGGCTAAAACAGAGAACAAGTGCAAATTTTTCGGTTAGCTAATGGTGCAGAACAAGATTCTAACGACAGACAAGTTGCATATCAGAGGTTGGCCTAATGCCGTGATTTGTCCAATGTGTGGACTCCATGAAGAAACAGCTAAACACTTGATGATGGAATGCACCTTTGCCCGACAAGTATGGTGTACTGTCTTGTTCAGATGCCAAACATCAACAGATACTCTGTTTTGTTCAGATGGTGGGAAGACTGTCGCAAAAGAATGGATAAATGCCACAGAAAGCTGTTGGATGGCCTCATCATATACACAGTGTGGTGCATCTGGTTGCAAAGGAATAAGAGGATCTTCAATTCAAAGTATGGAACGGCGCAGGGAGTTGTAAACAATATCTTAGATCTCTGCAAGGCGAGAAGAGAAGCTATGGCGCAAATCTAGCTGTATCTTGATCTTTTCTTCTTTTCTTAAGTTGCCTCCCCTGGATGGGATGTAAACGTCTCAGGATGTGTAATTCTCCAGCGTTGTAATTACACAAAATTCTTTCTCCTTTTATGATAAAATGGCAGTGCTCCTGCCAATCCTTCCTCAAATAAATAAATAAATAAATAAATAAATAAGAAAAAAAAGAAAAAAGAAAAGAAAAAAGGGCAATATATGAACTGGCAGAGCTTGTATGTAAGATTGTTACTAATTAATCTACAGCTTTCCATGTTTATGTGATATCTGAGGTATCAGATGTGTTGTTTGGGTTGACATGTATTTGCAACTAGGTGATACTCCGCGCGTTGCTGCGGGACAGTGCAAATTATATAAGAACATTTGATCCTTCACATTCAGACATGGAGCATTCGGACAAAAGAAAGTGGTATTGCATGATGACATTTGACCCATCACTGATAACATATTTTATTGATTGCATAAATCCAAGTATTATCCAACAAAGATAAATCTTATTTGATCGTACAGGAAAAAATTGACTACAAATTTTGTAAATAAGTAAGAACTCACCTTCTGAGGAGATCATCAAATTTGAACAATATGTGATAAAGGACTAAAGCGCAACGATCGCTGTTAATTGTGCTCTGCCACAAATGAAATGAGGATGCTTGCGGTATCTTTCTGCTCAATGTATATATATGAGAGGTTGATACATGCAATGGTCAGCTAGCTGCACACAAACCTCTTGGCTGTGCAAGCATTGCTTGGTAATGGACATGATATAGTGATTTAATCGACTATAGGTATTTTTCATGGTGCAATCTAATGCAGAGGAAATAAATCACTGTGTAGCATGTCCAAGGTTCTCGTCGTTTCGTCATCGGATTATAATCCGAAGTAGTGGCATATCTAAGATTTTAGGTTTAGGTGGTCCGACTTACAGATTTTATATTTACCGTAAGTGTAACATACATACATACATATATATATATATATGATACAAGTATAAATTAATAAAAATTGCATCATAAAATATTAATAAAGTATCTACTAACATTTTAAAATCAATAAATAAATTTTACCGTCCAACAGCGAGGACGGTGCTGCATAGTACCATTTCCTGGCCGTTCGATCGAGCGGATCCAACGGCTGTGAGTGCGTGGTACCGCTCGGATGGAAGGGTGGTTGCGTGCGGTACCGTGACCTTTTACTTCCTGCGGAAGGGTAAGTTCGACTTTTCGCGTTGTAATGGATGGATGAGGAGCTCGGAACTTACAAAATTGTTCAGTTATGTACGGCCCAAACAGTCTGAACGAATGCCGCGACAAACATAATTGTTCCTCTCAAACCAAAAAAGAAGTACACAATTAAAATTGTTCCTCCTACTACACCTCAAAGAGCTAGGGCCAAGTGGAGCACCCCGAATCTTTGCCTCATGATCTTCCGACGAACCTCATCGATTTTGATCTCTTGCTCCCGTTTGCAGCAATACCGTACCACTCGACGGCCACAGGATGCGGCAGTTTCTATTCCATTGCATACCTCGTTGTGCGGCGACGGCATATGTTTCAAGAAATGAGATGTCCTGATACCTCCTAGCCCGACAATGACCGTACATGCATGGCTTAGCAGAGGTGTACATCTGATCATTCTTTGATCATATTCTCTCTCTCGATCGGCCTATACAATTTATTGCTCCATCCAATCATTATTGGTGTTTGCTCCAGTGCCTAGCAGGGGGGTGATGTCGGTGCCAACCCGAATGCTGTTGTCGTCATCCTCCAGCAGTGTCATGGATCGGAAGAAGAGCAGACGGAAACATTCATTGTTGCCTGAGCTCCCGGTGAACCACATTGTTGGTTAGAATAGGAGAAATGAGATGTCCCAATGCCTTCTAGGCCGACAATGAGCAGGCATAACTCAGCCGTTCATTTCTGTTTCTCAGCGTGTACAATACATTTGTTTCTCTCCATCTGATCATTCTTCTTCATAATTTCCTTTGACTCTATATTTATAAACAAATGTACGATTTCTATGCAGCTTTTATTATGATGAAATGTTGTTCTGCCCTTGAATGTCCACGCAACACCTGCCACCTTACTTTGATATCCAACAGTGATAAAGGATAACCAAAGACCTCCATAAACATTTGAGCAAGAACAACGAATGAAATGATCAGTAGTTTCATTAGAAAAGAAACAGAAGAACTCTTTGTTTCAGAAAAATATATTACCTGTGCACGAGTGGAGCCAATAAGACAAGAGGTACTTCTTCTATCCTAAAACATCGCAAATTTTAGTATTTACACGGCTATAACATCGCAAATTTTAGTATTTACACGGCTATTAGATAGAGAGGTAAAAATACTCTGTTGTCTTCTCGGGATGGGCAAATTATATATTCGAACCAGTTGTCTACTATAATACAGATGAGAGATAGTAGGGGTAATATGTGTAGTTTTGAGATAAAAGTTATCTTTTAGTGTATTAGGTTGCTAAATTTTAGGACAAAATCTAACAATAAAGTTGTTATATTTTAGATTGGATAGAGTATATATTAGAGCCATTGCCATCACCAATATGGCACTGCCATCGGCAGCCAAGCTTACGGTTTGACCAAGCCACATGTTTGGATCGTCTAGCTCCGTATGTCCTTCAACAATGCCAAGTCTTAATTAAACTGATAAATTTGATACGCTCGTCTCATCTTATAGTCTTCGTGCCTCTTCTCACTATAGTCATCTTCTCGACTCTTCCCCACTCTCTAACTATGATTTAGTCCGCTCTCTATCTATCAACAAACTATCGTTCTCTTTTTCTTTTTATGCTGTTACTTCACTCTAGTATACTTACATGGTCACATTGTCTTTATTGTAATGCAAGGATAATTTGCTACATAATGAAAAAATTCATTAGGGTAGAAAATTCCATTTCCGGTAATATATTTATAACACAATACAACAATAAATATACTTATAAACTAACCAACGTCAAATGAAGTACATCAAATTTAGTCCAAATATGGGGTGCACAAAATGCGCGCTACGCGAATATGACCCAAACGAGGGGGAGATCCGTAAAAATCTCACATCACGTCCCTTCTCTCCCGATCCGACGGCTGCTAAACCATCACAGCCGCAGCTGAAGAAGCCACCGCGGCAGTCCGCCACCGCCGCCGCCGCCGCCAATGCAGAATCCGAACGGCACAATCCTCCAGCTCTACCACGCCGGCCGCCTCGCCGCCGCCCTCCGTGCCTTCGACTCGCTCCCCTCCTCCTCCTCCTCCACAGCCCCTCTCACCGCCGCCACCTATGCCGCCCTCGTCGCCGCCTGCTCCCGCCTCCGCTCCCTCCCGCAGGGCCGCCGCGTCCACCGCCACCTCGTGTCCTCCTCCTCGGATGCCGGGAACACCGTCCTCAACAACCACCTCATCACCATGTACGGGCGGTGCGCCGCCCCGGACTCCGCCCGCCAGGTGTTCGACGGAATGCCCGCCAGGAACCCCGTCTCCTGGGCCGCCGTCATCGCCGCGCACGTCCAGAACGGCCGCGCCGGCGACGCTCTCGGGCTGTTCTCCTCCATGCTGCGGTCGGGGACTGCTGCTGACCAGTTTGCGCTCGGGAGCGCCGTGCGTGGTTGCACGGAGCTTGGGGATGTTGCTGCAGGGAGGCAGGTGCATGCGTACGCTTTGAAGTCGGAGAACGGTGGTGACTTGATTGTGCAGAATGCGCTTGTTACAATGTACTCCAGGAATGGATTGGTTGATGATGGACTCATGCTCTTTGAGAGGATTAGAGATAAAGACTTAATTTCCTGGGGGTCAATAATCGCCGGCTTTGTACAGCAAGGTTTTGAAATGGAGGCATTACAGGTTTTCAGGGAGATGATTGTTGAGGGCATGCACCAGCCGAACGAGTTCCATTTTGGTAGTGTGTTCCGCGCGTGTGGGGCTGTGGGGAGTTGGGAGTATGGGGAGCAGATTCATTGCTTGTCTATCAAGTATAGGTTGGACCGCGATTTTTATGCAGGATGCTCACTGAGCGACATGTATGCGCGATGCAAGAAGCTGGAGTCTGCAAGGGCAGCATTTTACAGGATTGAGGCACCTGATTTAGTTTCTTGGAATTCCATAATAAATGCATATTCTGTCGAGGGTCTGCTTAGTGAGGCCTTGGCCCTGTTCTCTGAACTGAGAGACTCTGGTTTGAAACCTGATGGTATTACTGTTAGAGGCTTGTTGTGTGCATGTGTTGGCTGTGATGCTCTATATCATGGTAGATTGATCCACTCCTACTTGGTCAAATTGGGTTTAGATGGGGATGTTTCAGTCTGCAATTCTTTACTCAGCATGTATGCAAGGTGTTCAGATTTACCCTCTGCTATGGATGTTTTTCATGAGACAAAGGATCGGGATGTTGTGACCTGGAACAGCATTCTTACTGCCTGTGTTCAACACAACCATCTGGAAGAAGTCCTGAAGTTATTTAATCTCTTGAACAAATCTGAGCCGAGTCTGGATAGAATTAGCTTAAACAATGTACTGAGTGCTTCTGCTCAGTTGGGTTACTTTGAAATGGTGAAACAGATTCATGCATATGCCTTCAAAGCAGGACTAGTGGATGATGCAATGCTTAATAATTCTCTAATTGACACTTATGCTAAATGCGGAAGTTTAGATGATGCCATGAGGCTCTTTGAAATAATGGGCAACAATCGTGATGTATTCTCTTGGAGCAGCTTGATTGTTGGATATGCCCAATTTGGTTATGCAACGGAAGCGCTTGATTTATTTTCGAAGATGACGAGCCTGGGAATCAGGCCGAATCATGTAACCTTTATTGGGGTGCTCACAGCATGCAGCCGAGTCGGTTTTGTTCATGAAGGCTGCTATTACTACAGCATTATGGAGCCTGAGTATGGCATTGTTCCAACACGAGAGCATTGTTCATGTGTCATTGATTTGTTGGCACGTGCTGGGAGACTAACTGAGGCAGCAAAGTTTATTGACCAAATGCCATTTGAGCCTGATATTATAATGTGGAAAACCCTGCTGGCTGCTAGCAAAACACACAATGATATGGAGATGGGAAAGAGGGCAGCAGAAGGTATTTTGAATATTGATCCTTCCCATTCATCGGCTTATGTTTTGTTGTGCAACATATGCGCTGCTTCTGGCAATTGGAATGAGTTTGCAAGATTGAAGAAGGCGATGAGAAGTAGCGGTGTTAAGAAATCGCCTGGCAAGAGTTGGGTTAAACTGAAAGGGGAGCTAAAAGTCTTTATAGTGGAGGACAGGTCACATCCAGAGTCTCAGGAAATATACACAATGCTGGAGTTAGTTGGAATGGAAATGATAAAAGCTGGTTATGTTCCAAAGCTTTCATGTAAACGATTTTTTGTTGATCATATTGATAGTGATTTTCTGAATGAAGAAGAGCTAGCTGAATATGGTTGAGTAGGAGATAAAGAAACAGTCATTGCTCACTCTGGGGTATTTGCATTTCTTCCATGTAAGAAATACTTGATCACCAAGAGAACTATTAAGGCTTTGTCAGAATTGCAATGAAAAACCTAAAGAAGCTACATAAGCTTGGCATCATGCACCATTTGAGAACTTACTGGTTTATTGTAGATTATATTTTGCCTAAACAATTGGAAAAAAGAAGCTAAGTCTTTGACCTGGAGCTGTTCCTCTCAGTTTTGCTCATTTGTTTGGCTTCCAGATGTGAACTTCCCTAACATGAGGAAATATATTTTACAAGGTGGGTTTGACAAATTGTATATAATGGGCCTGCAGAATGAATACTCATGTTCTTGCTAATGATACATGAAGCACAAATGTGGCTTATTATTAGTTTGAGTTGCCACATAAGATTCAATCCAGTGAGCCATCACACGGTTAGAGTTTGACCTATTCTTGAATGGTCAAACACCTGTTACAATCTTCCCCTGAGAAGGTGTGCATTTTTACAGGTAGCTACTTGTCAATATTGATATTGTTAACAGGAGCTACTCCTTTTCCTCATCCAGCTTGCTGCTCCTTTCTTGGCTTCAAGATATGAACTTGCCTAACATGAGGAAATGTGTTTTGGAAGGTTTATTGGACAAACTGTCAATAAGCTACTCAAGTGATCTTGCTGTTTGATACATGAAGGCCAACTGGGCAGCATATATTTGTTGCCAGACTACTAGGTTTGAGCTTTTTCAGTGCAGTAAAAAACTGCATCTTTTTATCTACTACTGAGAAGACTTGCCTTTTAAGATAGCAGCTTGTCAGTATCAATTTATATTTGATGAAAAAAATGAGCATGTTATGTTAAGTTTAGAGGTACTACCAAAAACTTCATAACAATAGTTCCATGCAAGCTGGTTGTGAAGATGAATTTGCAGCAAGGATTCGCAAACAGCAGGATGATGGAGGACTATAACAATTCCAACAAAATGAGTTGACAATATTCTTCATCTCAGAGGTATGATGACACTAGCAGTATTAATACAGACTTTCAAAAGCTAGAAAAGCAGTGGTCTGTGGAATAACATGGAAATTTTATTACTAGATTTTGTATTAGGTCACCTGAACAATTATGTATGCTAAAGAACATTTTAATATCTCAATTTTAGTAACTTTGCTTTATTTGTGCTACAACACTAGCGTCCATAATTGACTATTGTGTGGTTGATACTATTCTAGAACAGTGATGAGATTCTTTTTTGTAACTAAAGGTAGATTCAGTAATGAAGTTAAACGGATGGAAATAATAAAGTACAAATACAATCCTCATTATGCAACACTATTTGCAACCGGATGCTATATGTTGGAAATAGGTCCTGTTAGACATGAGTGTGTTATTAGTAAGACGATCTGCAACTGTAAACCCTTAGTTGCAACTGTTGAATACGAAATGTAGGATCAAATGATAATTTTAATGTCAAAATATACACTCTCTACAAATATGAAATTCCTTTCTCTTTTCTACAAAACAAATCAATAATGGAAAGAAATGGCTTTCCTGGTCCTTCGAATCTGACGAGCAGGCATGCCGCATGCATATACTAGATCTACACTAAGCAAGAGAAGTCTTAGCAGTCGTGAGATACACCATTTGCTTTTTTGGTATCACTGTTGTCTTTGGTTGCCAAAAGTGGTTCAGTCTCCTTTTCTGGCATCTACAAAGATATGGAAATCATGAAATGGCTGATACCAAATTTGAAATGTACTCCAATGGAAGATTGCCAACTTAAATGCATTTACCATGTGAAAACTATGCTGGAATTTTGTAGCTCATGTTAGAAAAACTCATAACTCATACACATATGATGTTAATATCTCACAAGACTGTTAACTATAATTAAATTTACAAGCTATAATTTGGTTCCAAGTATTGGACGTGTCTAGAAGTAAAATGATGTAATCAAAATGTTATAAAAGTTAGGCAGGATTGCACTTGAGGTGCCTGAACTATTTACTAAATTTGCAGTCTAGTGAAGCCCATCTAATAAATTTGTTGATCTTTTTTTTTTTTTGCGGGGAATAAATTTGTTGATCTGAGTGCGTGGACTCTTAATGTTTATCTCTTGAAATGCTATACTTTAATTTTGTTGATAAGTGCCTCAACTATTTTCAATATTTTATTAGGTCCTGCATTTTTGCTACATGCCTACACCTGCCATTAGATCAAATCAAATTCATTGTGCATATTAGAAACAAAAGAAAGCTAAAGATTTGCCTCAACAACAATATTGTTTATGGCATGTAGGCCCATTTTGTCATCTACTGAAGGTGTAACAGAACAACTAAATTAAATATTTCAAAATAACTGAGTACTGAAATCAACAAATTTGGAGAACGGGGACAGTAAAGAAAATAGAAATTCAGACACTAATATCCACAAATTTAATTAGAGGGATTTATTAGATGAAATGTAATAGTTTAGACACTTAGGGTGTAATCTTGCTAAATGCTAACTACTCACGTCTTTTGACTTGTGTATACATAACTTGCTCCAGCTTACTTTCATTAGCTAGTATGCATATCAATGTCTTTCTGCATCACATAAGTTCTTTTTTTTTTCCGTTTCTTTTGCCACCAAAAGCAATTTAAAAATACTAACTCTGCATCTCAGTATGCCAATTTCATTTCATTTGCAGTTTCAGTTTTCAACCATCATTATTTTTTATTGTTGCTGCATAATGAGTTCCTAATTGTTGTTGCTGAAACTAGAAAGGGGAACAGCTATTGGCATGATTGCCATATGTGGATTAGTTTTCTTTTATGTTATACAGTCACTAATGTCATGTATGTAATTCACATACTTTCTTATTGGATATTATAGAAGGGCTGAGGAAAAATCGAACCTGTGAAACTGGGAGAGGATCATTTATTGCTTTCTTCTTGCTCTCCTTCACTGAGAAGTAGGAGTACAATGCCATCCCAAATATGGCGATCAAAATTCCTAATATGTTCCTTGCGTTGAAAGGATCGCGCAACAGAATGTATCCAAATGAGAGAACCAGACATGTCTTAAGGTGGCCTAGGACCTGGTATGTAACTGGAGAGGTTGTTCCAATCACAAGAAATGTGCTGAAGTTCACAGACACCGCAATCAAACAAGATAGCATGATGAAACCCTGCAAATAATTCATAATACAAAACATCATTGCATGCCATTTCCCTATCCAAATTTGTGGTATATCTGCAATTTGCCAATGCAAAATGGATGAGGTATGAAGAAGATACCAAAACTGGAGTGGTGTACTTGTGGGCGAAGACACTGCGGCCTGTAAGGAGCTGATCCACAAAGGGGCCAGTCGCAAACAAAATTGCTGCCTGGTAAGGTGCAGATTGGTACAATAGTTGCGTTGAGGAGACCTTCAATCTCTTCTGTATTGTATTTGTGAGCTTCATTCAAATTTATGAGGTTAAGGATACAGCATGGTCATGATTAGGAAGGTAGGAGCTCAGCTAACTCATTTTTATGTTGACATTGTCGCCGATGCAAGTTGATGTCACATTATTCAAAAGGAACTAGTAATCTGTACTAAGAACTTGGATGCCTAGCTATACTCATAAGCATATTCATTGTGCCTGGTTTATTTAACAGAACCTGCTTTGCAGCTGGAAACTGCGGTTAGAACATAATATTTTAAAGTATGTTTTCTAATCAGTTTGATTTTCATTTACTTCCCATTTTTTTAAAGATGTGAACATAAACACTGAAGGTAGGATACAATTTGACCAACACAAGTGGTGGCGATGGCAAGTCCAGAAAGGACGGATCCAAGTAGATTTAGCTTGAGATCAGTAACTGAAGCAATGCCCACTCCAAGAAGCAGGACCAGTAGAGAAAGCTTGATACTCTCACTGCGCATGTTTGAGTTTCATTAGTTCAATGATGTTAGAAGTATAACAAACTTCAAGTAAATAACGAATTCAACAGATTGTGTTTGTATCAGTTTTTTTACTACCTCTGTTACACATTCTAAGGCGTCCTACCCCTCTGGTAGGACGCCTTACAATCTGAAATAAAGGGTAGTATTTAGTCTTTTACGTTCAACATTAACTATCTCCTACCTTAGACAAGGTGCAGTGGATAGTTGTTCACTTGTTAAGAGAAAATGCTCAGTTTACATTTCAAACCTGAATCTTTTCTTCAGGAAGATTGTCTCCAACAGCACAGTGAAAGGTATGATCGCCAGTTTTGTCATCTGCAGAATATACTGATGTTGATGTACTTGCTTTATGTTTTATAGGAAACAACCAAGATGATAGTACACCTCTAACCTGGTAGAATCCAATGGAGTTGAAGCCTAAACTAAGGTTGAGGAGGCCAATTGAGGTACCATTCAGCAACCCAAAGAGAATAACTGTTTGTCCATCAATTGCCTTGGGTTCAAAGAAATGCAAGCGCTGTGCCACATGGAGGGTGCAGAAGGTCATCATGAGATGCCAGCTTGTCAATGTTGTAGCTACATGGGTGCAAAAACAACAGAATACAGCATTAGTAAGTATGCTTAATTGCCTATTTGTATATCCATTGACTGTCATTCAAATTATGTTCAACTGTACTAACCAAAAGGAAAACCAAGGGTACTGATGAGAGCTTTGTTGCAGATGACAATAGCAACTGAAGATGCAACTGAGAGCGCAAGAGACCCGATCACACCGAGCTGGAAGCCGGGTGACATCATAGCTACTGTTTATCTGCTCCTCTGGAGTCACAGTACACATATGAACAGGGTCAGTGCAAGGTATAATGCAACTCACTGAAGATGAAGTACCAAGTCATTTTAGAATGGTGTATATTTATTTCTGCAAGGAGCAGGTGACTACATCTTTCCTTTTTTTTTTCCTCATGTAAGGTGTTGTGTGCATTCTAGCTATGCAGAGCCGCAGAGGCCAAAAGTGGTCTTGGAGCAATTATATTATCTTAATGTAATAGTCTAAGATCAATAAAGCTTCATTTATATAAAAAAAGGTACTCGAGCAAACAACTTATTAGTATTAGTGTTCAAGCATCAACAAGAGTACCTCATAATGGTGAATGGACAAATTTCTGGTTGACAAATAATATCATGACATCGAAGTAACAAAAAATCTTAAAAATGACATCAATTATATTGAACAGTTAAGATATCATATGCTAGTTTTCAAATAATTTATCGATGCTATGACTATATGTAATTTAATTTAAATGGTGGCATTTGTTTCACTCATTCTTTCTAAGGGAGACAGGTCCTGTGTTATCTTTTCGGAAGCATAAATGCTCTGTTTGTGATTTATGACATGGATATTTTAGCTTCGATTCCTTTTACTTGGAGTTAACCGTGTTCTTGAGTGGATGATGAAATCTTGCTTCTAAAATGTTTGGCCATAGATGGACCCAATTGTTGTTAGGCAGTTAGGTGCCAGTTTGGCTATTTGTTGCAACTGCTTTTGAAGAGGGATACTGACAAAACTGCAATCAACCATTAGTGCACATCATGCTATAACATGGTAAGGGCCCAATCCATGGACAAGCACCACAGGAGGCAGATGGCCCTAGGTATTTCCAAGGTTGTTAGGTCATGGTACGACTGAAGTTTGTCAGTCACAGCACCTTCTTGTACAATTAGCACATTAGCAATTGCAAACTAACCACATCACATCATACCACCAAGACTAATAGGTGATGCTTGACTATACATTGGCTTTGGCTCAGTCCCGACTATGGTTATTGCAAATGCTGGAAGTCTTTTTATAGATTAAATTGTTTATTTAGTATGAGCAAGCTATCCATGAGCCAGTAGCCTGTCATGATTCAACCATTCGCTTTTGTCCTAAACAAGGAGTTGGTACCTGCTACGTGCTACCTACCGGGCTGCTTCTTGGAGGGTACAATCATCGAAAAAGGTGGTTCAAGTCGATGTCAAAATGGTTGATCAGTTGGCAAAGTGTCAATAAGAAACCAAACACATGCAAGAAAACATGAGTGAAATCCAACGCAGGCTTCATGTGTTTGGTGGTCACGTTGTAAGCAAAATGATTGCAAGATGGGGCTATAGGATATGGATCAATATTGCAAGGGAAAATTGTGAATTAGTATATAACCCATTCCATGGATACCAGGGTTACGTTTCTAAAACTAAACTTCAATGTATCTTCTCTTGTGCAAACCAAGTTTAAAATGGATCCAAGTTTAAACTCCTCGTTTAGGATTGACAAAATTAAAGAAATCGGTAGAACAGTATAATTGCCGAGTGTCTCTCTCAAGCATTTCCTTTTTGGATGAACTTATGTCTGTCCTTATTTATAACTCTCTTTCAGAAATATTTTGGTTTATACCAAGAGAGTCGGCAAATCGGTAATTCACTTTTGGACAATATGTCAGTCTTCATTTTTGTCCTACTTTAAAAAATAGTATGAGATAGTTAATGCTGTTTCATGTAAACTTGATCAAGATCGATCAGATTAAAGTTGCCAGCTCATATGCTCATGCCGGTGTACAGAATCAAACTCTCAAGCTAGTGATCCCTACTATATCTAACAATGCCGTAAAGGCAAGGGTAGACAGCTCGACTAGAATCTCAACCATGACATGAGACACGATAGTGTTTTTCATACACTTTCCTCAAAATTAAAGATCAAATACATGATCGATGAACATTATAAATTGCAGATAGTTTGACATACTGAAAAATATATATTTTTTTGGCTAGAATGAGTGGAAAATTTAACATAGCAACAAGCAAAAACCTAACAGTAGACAGTAAAATGCCTCTACCTACTTATTTGCGAAAGTTTAAATTACAGTCCATATACACAAAATGGGATAAATATAAGAAGGAAAAAGCAAGACCAAACATAAATAAGTTGAGTATAGTAAGGAAGAGCATACCTTACTGAAATTCAGAAGCAGCAATCCTTCTTCTTCAAAGAAACGAAAGAAGAGTATAATTAACCTGACAAGAAAGAGATTTGCATTGAGATCATCAAACTAACAACACGATGAGACATGAGGAAATGATCTGTGCAGATCACAATTCACACCTTCCCAAACTTCTGCTTCTACTGATCTCTACTCCCTGTCCCTTCCTCTTCTAACCGTCGCCGATCTAAGCATCTACAGAAACAGAAATAAAGAGAGATCTAGAGAGAGAAATCTCTAGAAATCTAGAGAGGGAGGGAGAGAGGTTATATGGTTCTCATTCCTTGGTAGAGAGAGGAAGTGGAGGGAGGGAGGAAGAAGCAGTTTTTATGTTCAAAGTTTTGTGGTGTATGGTGGGCAATTAGGTGCATTGCATACTACTACATGCTTGCTTTGATGCTGTCAAGTCAAGCGGATGGATGGATGCTTCCTTTCCTCCTTTCCTTTACTTTCCTTTCCTTGAGGAGCTGGACACAAAGGGCATCGTGCGTCGTGCTGCTGCAACAGGAATAAACACACACACACTTGCATACGTGGTGGCCATGAATTAATTTTATGATTATTTACTAGTATATTTTATATGTGCTGGCAACATGTGTTACAAATCCTAGGAAAATCCTGTATTCTGGACACGATTTGACCATGTATGTGTCTCATAAGTAAGAATTAGCTCTTTTTTATGAGCTACATTGTCGGTTGCACAAACAATGGCAGACATAATAGGGGTTGGATTGAATTACATTATTGAAAGTATAGTGCTTCAAACCTAGCATGCATTTAGGTTTTATTTTGTCTCTGTTAAAAATGTTGATTTATTTTTGTCCTGATCGTCTAGGCTCAAGTCAAAATAAGCAGGTGTGCAGTGTTTCTCTGTTGGGTTGATCTGCCTTGTGGGGGCATGACAACCACTTGGTTTGTTGGTCGTCTCTAGCCATCATCCCTGGTCCCTTTTGCTGAACCAAATCCACATTAGAGCAAATCTTTTTTCTTATATTTCAAGGACCTTGTGAAAAGGTTGTTTGATCTCAATTGTATGTGGAATCTTAACTCAAATGCTCATTTTACGTTAAACAACTCACATTAGGGTCAGAATTGAAGAGAAGGTTTAGTTTCTGTCAATTCTGTACCATTTTATTAGGTCATGCATGTGCCTTCAATTCTACATGTCACAATTTATTTCTCATACAAACATAAAATTACAAGAATCGTAAGTCGGCAATTCACTAAAATGGCTCATTGGTGAAGAGTCGAGACAGCGACATTTTTTTTAGTTATTTCCAGTTTAGGCTCTGCAGTTTCACGTGAATCAAGGTCTTAAAAAACATTAATCAATTCAATTCTCACGTCGGAAAGAGTTTTCTTGCATTGCAGAAAAGGGAAAGAAATACAATGCAAGTAAAATGTTGTGGGCAGCCAAAAAAAGATCTCCAGACGACCTATCAGCTGATCAGGCACTGTACAAGTACAACACATCAACCTGTTGTCAGATGCATCATGCCGGAGATCTGTTGGCTGTTGCATCGACCTAACAAAGGGACATAACATCACATCTACTCATCCAGTTAAATCAATCCAAGCTAAAAAGGAACCACCAAAACTCGTTGTTATAATAGACAATATATTATAATCTGCATAAAAGAATTGCCTGCCTGCATTGCTTTTGTCACTTGGAGCACAAGGTTGGAAGGAGGGAGGTAGTTGTAAAAGCATCAAAGGCTTCCCAGCAATGCAAGCAACGGCAATAGCCCAACCACAGCTGCAAGTACAGCCGGACGTCCAGATGACCAGAGGTCCAGAGCAGCGGCTCCATTACATTTAGATTTTCTCAAACTGTTGCTTGGTAACACTTTGGAGAAAATTCTTTTAATCCATTGATGAGATTCCAAAATTATTTAAATGGTTTCGCAAATAAAATCTTAAAGGGAACTAAGTGCAGCTCAATTGATTAAATTTCTTGTGGTGAAATATGTTTGATCCGGTATTCCGGTTCAAATACTAGGCTTGAGAAGGGTCCTAACTTATGCCTTTTCCTTCTGGAGATGTTTGGATAAATTTTAGTCCATGTCACATCGAATGTTTAAATGTCAATTAGGAGTATTAAACCTAGACTAATTATAAAACTAATTGTACAAATAAAGGCTAATTTGCAAGACAAATCTATTAAGCCTAATTAGTCCATTGATAGGGAAATGATGCTATAATAATCATATGCTAATCATGAATTAATGAGGCTTAATAAATTCGTTTCGTGAATTAGCCTTTATTTATGCAATTAGTTTTACAATTAGTCTATATTTAATATTCCTAATTGATACCCAAATATCCGATATGACAGGACTAAAGTTTTTTAGTCCCTAGGATCCAATCACCACTTAGTGGCAGATGCCGTGTCCATTGAGAATAAAAAACGTGTGGGATGACTTCGTTAATCTCTCGTCCAGTCTTTGTAGTTGCTTATATAGGACACGGTGTGTGTGAATTTATTAGGGTTAAGTATACTTTACCTATATAAACATTTGCGTTTGTATTATGTTTTCTAACATAATCTTATAAATTTGATAACAATTGTAGACATACGTATACTCCTTTCTCGGGATGTTAAGTATCAAATCAACCAGCACGTTGAGAAATAAGAAGGGCAAATACAACATATGGGCAATGAATATTTAAATCATTTACACAATTTTGTTTTTGTTCTTAATGTGTAGTTGAGTTTAAACTTGATATCTGCTGGAGTTCTGTTGTAATTTTTTTCACAACCATTTACATTGATTTTAGAAAAAAATCGACCTTATAAGATTATAAGATAGAATTCATTTATCAAAATTTAGCCCCGACCCTCCAATTTTTCTAAATCTCCAACCTGTTTTCAGGTCTGATATATGATCTATTTTGCAATACAGTTTCAGATTTGATTGGAACACCAGAAAAATTCCTGAATGGTCTATAACTAAAACTACGGATCGGCCCTCGACCATGCCTGCGCCACGCCCCCACGGCGATCCCCTCCCCTCTTCCTTCCAGCCTCCTCCTATCGGCGACGCCCTCCTCTCTTCCTCCCCTCCCCCCGCGGTCGGCGACGGCAGAGCGCTCGGCGATGACGGGTGGCGGCGACTTCGACGGCGGGCGACAAGCGGCCGGATCCGACGTTGCGGCCCTGGGGCGGCTGGATTCGGCTGTTGGCTGTGGCGGTGACGGTGGGCCGGCGAGCTTGACAACGGCGGCTGGACACTGACGCCGAAAAAGTTGAAGAAGCATCAGGTAACTTCTTTTGTTCGCTGTTGCAGATGTGGTACCTCAGGTTCTAAATCTATAACTGAACAACCTGTTTTTGCTTACGTCAGCATATCCATCGGAACGGACACCCGTACTTGGGCTCATAAGTCATAACTAAATTGTCTTATAACGTGATTAAAATTCATACGTTCTAAACGTGTCTCAGTTGGAAATACAAGCAAAAACCTTGTGACTATTCTCTTGCTTCTAAAAACAAAGTATTACGGCCAAGCCGCCAACCTGAACAGTGAACATAAATAAGATGCTACAGTAAAGGAGATGCCAGTACTGGCTGTGAGAGACTTGCCTTCCTTTGTTTGCTCGTCACTTTGGGCCAAAGCAAGACCAAGCAAACGTGACAGTTACCATTCGCCCAGTTAATTTGGACTCGAACATTTCCGTCACGCGGCCCTCAATCATATATTTCAACCAAATTTTGGTAACGTTGGACATATCCCCAAATACTCTACCGTACCTTGCATTATATGATTTTGATGGTTTCCTGGCAAAACTTCTTCACATAACTTCATACATGAATATTTTGGTAAGATATCAAACTAAATAACATCCACATGTCTCTACCTACTAAATTTTAGCATTGCCAAACTTTTACCAAATTTGGTGTTGACAATATTTTGGATGGTTAATTTTGACATCAAATTAGACAAGCCCTAATCTTAGATGCTCCCTCCGTCCCAGAAAACAGTCATTGTAGGATTCAAATTTTGTCTCATAATTCTTGTCATTATTACCCTTTTAAGTATATGCATGTGCATGTGATAATTAATAAATACCAAATATGAAAAATAAATAGGGAGAATCAATGTCATTTTATATCTTCTTAATCTGTCTGAGATTTTCTAGAAAGATTTTTTTATGGGAGGAGTAACTTGGAACCAAGGTAGAGACAAAAAATTTACCACAGTTGAGACATAAATAAGGGGTTGTTTGGATGTTATACATCATTTGCCAAACTTTTGTGCTATAAGTACTATTTTGAGTAGATGACATGTTGGACCATAAGAAATAAAAGAGAATATTGCCACAAGTGTGTCTATGAACCAGGCTAACTTGGTTAAAATTGGTTAACATGAGGTGTGGCAATTTTTGGGAATGAGCCACACAGCCGATCATCCGCAGCTTAGATTCTCATACACCAAAGCAAGAACATCGCACCACACGAAACAACAAAATTATCTAACCAGTGAGAAAGCAGCTGAAATACCAGTAAATTGAATTTTTTTTTCCTCAAGTCCTTCTATCATCAATCGAGAATTTGACTTAAAATCCAGTGACAGAAGACATTACACCCCAGGTAGGCATGTAGCATGACATTCAACACTAGATTAACAAGATAATATATAGCTAGGAATCACCATCTTCCCTACCGTCTATGTTTTCAGCCCATTGCATACTTCTGGGTCCAGGCCCTCGCAGATGTTTCATATTTGGTCCTGTCAGTCTTGTACATGTGTGCAATCTCCGGAACTAGCGGGTCATCAGGGTTTGGATCCGTCAACAGAGAACAAATTGAGAGAAGTACCTGAAAATTGTGACAATGTGAGAATCAGATTAGTGTGCAGAGGATTTTATTCATATATGGTGTTTGTTAAAGCTGTAGACTATGACAGCTCCAACTTCCTAACAATTTTATGGTGCCGAAGTGCCAAACTTCTTAAGTCAGTAGCTTCTATGAGTTAACTTCAAAGAAGCTAGCTTCTGCACAAGCATAAGCGGTCATAAAGGGAGCTTGAATTGACCTTTGCTGGAAAAGGAGGATCAAGTTACCTTTGACACTGTCAATGCAGGGCTCCACTGTTCCTTCAGGATATCAAGGCAGATGCTTCCGTTACTGTTGATGTTTGGGTGAAAAACCTTTGTCTTAAATGCAACCTGAAAATTCCTTTTTATCAGAACGAAGCAACAGAAACTGTTGATCTGAAGTCAATTATATTTTGAGCGTGAGAAACAAACATTTCATAGTTTCTTGCATCAGGAACACACATTGTCAAATTGCAAAACTAAAATTTGGACAGGTACTTAATATAGCTTTGTAAAGAATCAGTTTAGAAGCGTTTTGAGACCAAAACTAACAGGGGGCATTTAACTAAGAACACTTGGAGCAGAATTCTCGGGGCCTAGACAGTTTTGAGCTTTCTTGACAAGTAAATGTCAACAGATAAAAATAGCAGAAGAGAAATTACATGCAGATAAAGTAATCAGTTTCTGGAGAGCCTTAAGATGGTATAAAATTGAAGCAACCAATGCCCTTATAAATTCTCAGAACACAAGTGGAATGAATGTGACCCCATACCTTGGGCGGTTTGAATGGATAGTCCGGAGGGAAGTGAATAGAAACCAAAAAGACGCCACCTGCATATGGGCTATCTGTTGGACCCATAATCGTTGCTTGCCAGTGGAACATATCCTCTCCCACAGGGCCTGTTTGGTGTATATTCTATATGTTAGTCGACATTCAAACTCCAATCACAATTGAATGCACTTGAACAGACCATAGCAGAAAACCAACATATGCCACTCAAAAGTTCCAAACCACGCAAATTGAGTACATTACAAGTGAATTCTAGTGAATAACATTGGAAGCGCATTAAATTAAAAATATCAAAACATGTTAACAACATCCACATGTCTCTTCTTCAGGACACTAGCATTGTAGACAAGAGCAATAATCAACAATCACCACCACCACAGATCATCACGGTATTATTTCAGTACTCATGAGTCACCACCACAGATCATCAGGGCATCACTAGTATACAGCCAATTAGTTGCAGTCAGTTGTAGTTACATATTTGTGGAGTTGTTGACTGCTTACACAAATGATGGTTGTATATATCTGTGGAGTTTTTGACTGCTTACACAGATAGTACTCGTACTAACTAAGCCAGGTTAAGACACATTAACTTTGTAATAACACAAATAACATCCAAAAACTGTAATACATCCAACACATTCACCGTCCCCCGCACCTCTTTCTCAGCTTCCTATTAATACCCTCTCGATTTTCAAAAGCAGGTAGTAACACACTAATACGCGTCAGGCGTCAAATTTGTGAATTTACATCAACAGCTCAAAAACTGTAGCAGAACGCAACTCTCGATTGGAAGTTTGCAACAGCAAAATTTACACAAACTATAATTAAAACCGTACGGGCACAATACTGAGGATAATATACGACATCCCCCCCCCCCCCCCGGGCTCAAATTTTCCGAAACCAAACAAAGATTAACAGGGGGAATTATCTAATCTAGCTCCAGCAGCATGCTAAGAAGACGGCAGAGGCTAGTTTATTTATATACCTGCGCTGCAGGAGGTGGGGGGATCCTTCTGCAGGTCCTTGAGCTCCTTGAGGATCCGCTTGGACGCCATGGCCGGGGACGGGGAGCCGCGCCGGCGAGAGAGGCAGGTTGAGGCGGAGGAGATCGGCGGAGAGGTCGGCGTCGGCGCCAATAAATAGGGGAGGAAGGAGATGAGGGGATTGGATTTTGCGAATCGGAAGAAGCCGATGGTGGGCTCTGGAAGCTTCGAGGCGTGTACGATACGACGCGGGCCGTGGACGGATTCTTCCTCCGTTCCGTTCCGTCCAGTCCACGTCAACTCGTTCAACCGAATGGGTTTCGAGTCGGCCACCAAGAAACTCTCCCTCGTATCGCAGCGTGATGCCAAAATACTATCAGCCTGTTCGGCTGGCTGGGCACCCAGCCCAGCCAGTTTTTAGGTAAAAGGCACTCAGCTCAGCCAAACTACTATTCAAAAAACCTATTCAGCCCAGTCAGCTCAGCTCAGCCAGCCAGCCGAACAGGGCCTATAACTCTTTTGTATTTATTGGTATACGTGATATAATATTTATTTCTTGTAAATGTTACAACACTAAAATATATGTTAGAGTCGTAAGGATTAAGGTTACGAGAAAAAACGAGGTGCAAGAACACGCCAAATACTAATTTATGTTGTTGAGTGACGTAAATATGATAATAGCTTTACTTTTCTTTTCTGTTATCTTATATAACATAACATGAAATTGTAATGCTATCGTGCACGTTTGTTCAAATTTATGTGTACATTCGTGTGCCGCTAGGTTGGCATGGGTTATACAACCGTTGGTCATTGTTTTTTCCTTTTTTCAAATTTTTCTTAAATAGTGATTTATATATGTATCTAAATAAATAAATGTTGCATAGTTTAAATAGAGAGTTTATTTAACAATAGCTGGTATAGTTGGTAAGATTTTGAATAAAAAATTGAAGAAAATTTGTTTTTTTTCAATTTTATTTAAATAATTTTGAAAAAAAGGAGTTGAATAGAAACTAAGTAGAGTAGTTATTAAATAACTATTTTTTTACAAGTTATAGATAGTTTGGTGAATTTCTTGCTTTTCATATAAATAGACTTTTCGTCATTAAATTCTTGTATCCCCCATCAAAAGATATTTGTATGGAAATTTTAGAAAAAACTTTCCTAGATATATAAATATTTCATTTTATGTTTATCATGAATTTGTTCATAATTTCTTGAATAACTTTCTTTCTAAAACTTTCGACAGAGAATTTCGGCAATATCCTTTTGTAGCCTCTGCATCTATTGTGCACTTCCTAACACAACTCTCCGCCCCTGTGTCGCTCTCCCCTGAGGGCGACCTGGGGGGTGACTAGCCGGCGCGCCTCTTCCTCCATCCCCCATCCGCCTCGCGGCGGCCGGCAAAGCCGGCGGCCTCAAGGACGGCGGCTGCGGGGCTTCCCCCTTGTTCGTCGACCCTTCAGCGGGGGATGCGAGGCGACGGCTTTCGGAGCGAGAGGGTCCCTCTAGCAGGAAATCGTAGATCTCCCTTTTTGTTGTTCGGCCAAGGGGCGCAGGTGAGGTTCACTAAATTCGCAAAGAAGATTATAAAAGGCGAGAAGTAGCAACGCAAAAGGGGGAGGTTGGGCCGACCCCCTAAGACGCTAGGCGCTTTTTTAGATAGGTTCGGGCCACGTGGTTGCGTAATACCCTACTCCTGTTATCTGTGGCTTTTCTCTAGATGAATTGTACAATAACACAAAGGTGCTAGTTACAGCTTTTTCTGTCTCTCTTCTAGGGCTAGCTGTGGAGACTAGTACTTCTACTCTCCGAGGTTTTCAGCTTCCAATCAGTCCCGTTGAATGTTGGCTTTTTATAGTACAAGGGACTACCATAAATGCCCACATTCTTCTGTAGCAAGGAACTGAAGTTCCACATCCTTTTTGCCTCTTGTTGTCTACGGAGGTGACGCGTGGATGCATGCAATCGTGTGCTGTCGCGTGATTATATAGGGATGTGTTTCAGTCCCACGGTAAAGGCGGGATTTACCGTGGGCTGCGAAGCGGCGGTCTCACAAGAGGCCGCCACATAACACGCAACCCAGCGGCTAAGTGGTGGCTGTGGGTTTCGCGAGGAGGCAGGAACCCATGTGGGTGAAACCCCCTGGCCTCGCTAGCCCTCAGTCGCATTAAATGCGACTGTGACTGATGCGTGATAGGGCATCGCCTGTGATGATGACCCTGTCACAGCGTGGATACCGGGGGAGAAGCTGTTCGCTCCCCCAGCCGTCACAGAGTAAAGTGTGATGATGACGACCATGCTCACGCCGACGTCGCGGGGTCCAACGTGCCAGCACGGCTGTTAGAGCCTGACGGCCCTCTTAAATGTGGTGGTTGGGTGTTGCGGGGAGGAGCATGAGCACCGCCTGCTAGGGGTTGGGCCACAAGCCCACCCCTAGTAGTCACAGTCAAGCCTCGGACCACCTCCGGGCCCGACCCCTCTCGGGGTGGCCACGTGGCTCGTCAGGCTTTGATTTAGCCTTTGTGACTTGGCTATTTCTTTTCGCGTGGGGCCCAACCCCTAGAAGGTGACCTCGATGGTTCGAGAGAACCATTGCCCACATGCTACTGGTACCCCCGGGCCCACAACACTAACAGTAGCCCCCGGCATTGGTGGGGCCCACTGGGTTAACTAGGCGTTACCGATGCCCAAAAAGTAAAATGGGGCCTCGGGCTTGCACACATGTCTCACATTGCCAACGTGGCATGGTTTGGTGACAGCCACAGCGAGGTGTGTCCTCTAGCTGGGTGCTTTAAAGGTGGCACGGAAAAAGGCTAGTGGGCCCACTCCCCTCGGAAGACAAAAGGGAAAGCCCTATCCAGCCTACGTGAATAACGCTCCCACCAACTGCGGTCAACTCGGAGAAGACGAGGCAACGCGCCGCGGTCGTGGGGGCCCCACACTCGTGATTCAATAGAAAGTAATGATGCATGCGGAGATCGTGTGGGGGCATGAACCGCGGGCGGTGCGCGTGCGTGGAGAAAACAAGGGGTCGGCAAGGGCTATAAAACTGGAGCGCAAGAGATGCGCTCCGTTCTTTTTGCCTTCCCGCACACGCGCACTTTTGTCTTCCACTACCATCGCCATTGCCCTGCAACCTTTCGCCATCCCACTCAATCTTCTCCTCTTCGCCTCCATGGCACGCGACTCTACTCCCTAGGCAGCGTGCTTCCGCCGTCGCGCATGAGGAGCATGAGGTGGTCAGGGCTTCCTTGTCAGTTCCTGGCTGGGCACCCCGGGGAGGAAACCGTTTTCTTTGGCGAGGACCGGTCGAGGCCGGACTACCCGAGGCGGTCTGTGCATTTGACCTCGTTCACCTTGGTGGGGCTTGATCCATCATTTTGCTCCTTCGTGTTCGATGTGCTGGAGTTCTACAAGGTCCAGCTGCTTCACCTCACCCCTAACTCCATCTTCACGCTGGCCACTTGCGTGTACCTCTGCGAGATGTTCATTGGGGTAAGGCCGTCGCTCCCCTTCTTCCGGTATTTCTTCTTCCTCAACTCGCAGGCTAGTTCGACGCCGATGGGAACCGCCTTCTTCCAGCTGCATCCCAAGTGCACGCACGCCTACATCACATTGATTCCGCGCAACAAGTGGGACGACTGGAAGCATGACTGGTTCTACACCGCCCTGGACGATCATCCCCGCCTACGACTGCCATCAGAGGAAGCAACGCGCGCTTGATTGCTGGGTCGAGCACCCAGCTCTTGGGTTCGAGTATGATGGCGCGTTCGACCGCCTCGCCGGCATCCGCAGGGCGAGGGTGATGAGCCACGTCATCTTCAGTGATTATTTGCGCCGCCGCATCGCACCTCTACAGCACCACGATGAGCCAATGTGGTGCTACCGCGGGATCACAAATCCGATGCAGACGCACCCCGGCGTTGATTGGGACGAGGCGTCGATCGCCAACCTCCTTAAGAGGGTTCTGAACGAACCCAACGTCACCGCCACCCGAGTGCCGGAAGAGATGTCGCCGCTATGCTCCAATCCAGAGCGGGACAACATCATTGCCGCAATACAGGCGGTAGCATTGGGGGGAGGTGGCGCCAGCAACGCCCGGAGCAGCGACAGCGACGCCGAAGACGGGGGCGGCACGGCACAGCGACGCGGGCTGCTCCCACAGCGGCGGTGGCGACGATGATGACGGCAACAATAATGACGACGATGACGATGACGACGTGCCCCTCGCACAGCGTTGGCGCCGATCCGCCAATTCTTCCGACCCGAGGGGCGTTGGGCGCTCGACCGCACCACACGAGAGCAAGGGCGGGGCTCGCCACACCACGGGTCCCGCAGGTGGGGCTCAAGCCACCGTTCGGGCCAAGGGGCCAAAGCGGAAGCGGGCCCGCCAGGGGGCCGAAAGGGAGGAGGAGCGGCCCTACCGCCGGGCTGTGGCCAAAAGGCGGAAGCCGGCGGTGACGGCCAACGAGCCCCTCCACATAGAGGAGCCTACGTGGCGCGTCGACCTCGCGGGAAGGTATGTTGTTTCCAAGATTCGATCTTATAGTTGGATTTCTTGGCGTTTTTGTCTATTGTTGTCTTTTGACATATCTTTTGCGGATGCGTTTTCTTCTAGCTCCCGCTGTCATGGCCCCGAGCCGGTGATCCTAGAGGTGGATGCCTTCAAAGGGTCAAGCTCCGCCACCGCCGCCATCGCACAAGGTGCAAGCCGTGGGGCAGAACGGCCGGAGCACTGCCCGAGGCCTGAGGGGGGCCACCAAGCCCAGCAGGGCCATCGAGCCCAGCCGGTCCCCCTCCAGAGGCCCCACCCACAGAGAGGGCGACTGGTGTGGTGGATCCATCCATCGCCTGAGCATTCGAAGACACCAGGGCCACAGCCAGTCCTACCGCGGAGGTCGGGCCGTCCACAGCGCACGCCGAGTCGTCCCCACGGGGAAGTGGTATGACCACGGCGTAGCCGGGCGCTGCCACGCCCCCACGCCTACTGCAACTGATGCCGGCCCCTCCTCGTCAGCACTCTACCCCATCCTCGAACCGCTCCCGTCGCGCCACCAACTCGCCAGGCTCCACCCCCCTTACCAAAGCCATGCAAAAGGCCAACAGGATCATACTGCGTGGTTAAAGGAATACCACGCAGGACATCGTGGTGGATCATGCCGCGTTGAACCGGGGGTTCCGGGAGTTGGCGGCCCTGAGGGAGGAGTTCAAGGGCAAAGTGAGGGCAGCGGAGGCAATCCTCTGATTGAAGAAGAGGAGGTTGGAGGAGCGCGAGGAGCACAAACGGGGGATCTTCGAGGCTGTAGAAGAGAGGGTTGCCACAGAGCTTGCTTGCCGTGCCATGCGCAGCACGACCCAGCGCCTGCGTGATGAGCACGCCAGCCTCTCCGCCAGCATCCAAAGGAATCTGGAAGCAGTGGTGGAACGGGAGCGCGTGGTGGTGTGAGCTCAGATCGTTGGAGCAGCGGTCCCGCGAGCTCTTCAACGCCGAGCGGGCGCATGCTGAGGCTGAGGCCTCTCTTCAGCACGTGCAAAGGGAGCTTACCGAGTAGCTCCATGCCACGGAGGCGGCGGAGGAACGCAACCACCTGCTGCTGGAGAGGGACACCCAGCACGCCATCGAGCTGGACAAGGTGGAAGGAGATCTCTGGGACGCCGCCCGCGCTGCACGAAAACGGTCCCGAAAGCTGGACCGACGCGACCAAGAGCTGCATCGCCTATCCCTGGAGGTCACCAGGCACGAGGAAGTGGTGTAGTCACGCGAGCGCAAGGTGGTGGCCCAGGAGAAGAGCCAGCTAGATGCTTCCAAAGCCTGGTGTCAGGAGATGGCTGAACGCGAGCGCGAGCTCAAGCGCCAAGAGCAGCAGGCGGCCGCTCTGGAGACTCAAGCCGAACAGCTCGAGGCACGGGAGCGGGCCCTGTTGATTGAAGGGTGGAAGCTGCGCACAGCCACCGTGCAGGCGCCAGTCACTGCCACGACTTCCCTGGAGGCCATTGCCAGATGGTCAGAGATCTGATTGCGGCCAACGACGAGCTCCGGTAGAGGCTGGAGGTGTCAACTGACATGGTCAGGACCTCACTCCGGCGCCTTCTTGACGCGGCAGTGGCGATCGGGATCCGGCTGACGTTAGATGACCGCCAGGCCAAGGCGATCACCACCTGCATGCCCGTGATGTACACGCTTGTGAAGAAGATGGGGGAGGTATGCAAGGCGGTGGACGAGATGACACAGAGGTCTTCCAAAGCGCTCGGAGAAGAAATGGCGCGCTTTATCCTGTCCAGGTACCGTGTTTGCGACCCCAACTTCAATCCTTACTTGCCGCTGAACCCCCTCCCTGAATGAGCGGACGTGGAAGGAGCCCGGACCGCCGTGCAGGATGTAGTGCACGGCCTTATTGATGCCTTCAAGGGGACCAAGCCCAAGTTCACCATCGCCGCCTCAGAGCCCATCGGAACTGAAGACGAGGCTAAGGGGAGCGGCAGCGAAGGGGAGTCCGAGTACGAGCAGATGGAGGACGACTACTCCAACACCCCTTCCCGCGCCGCTGACGCCGACGATGATGCTTGAACCCCTCTCGTGATTTACCTGCATGCTTTTGGTCTATATATATTTATCACTTTTGTGTCGACTCACCTGGGACATGAGGCAGGACAAATTTTATGTCTGGCGCGGTCCATCGTGGCCGCCTTATGCCTATTTCTACATTCATAACTTCTAGGTCAGTTGCTATATTCATGTAACGTGCAACCGTTAAACTTTACTCGTCCTGGTATGCATATTCAGAGTGGTTGGGGTTTGTCCCTCGTTCCTGGCCTGGGCTATTTGATTTTGAAATTATACTGGGAAGAACCGCGGGCGAGGCTGGCCGGCGGAAAGAGCACGATGGGGGCCCGGAAGCCGAGCCCCCGGGCACCGAGCTCTTTCAGGGCAAGGATCGCGACCGAGTTTCCCCTTGTGGTTTGAATTTGAACATTGCATGGGAGGTAAAAGGCAATGCCCAAACAACCGTTCTGAATAAACATATGCAGGGAGAGAAAGGCATAACAGCACCACGCAAAAATTTTTCAAAATGGATTGAAAACTGAAACAAGGTGGAAAAGACTTATGCTTTTGCTGGAGATACGAATTTAACATTACGCAGCGTATTCACATATCATAGATATATGTATATGTTGGGAGCCCACGGCCAACTAATGTGCACAGCAGGGCACAATTGGTTGGCCTGAAGGTTTTTTACATCGAGATATAACTGCGTCTTATGGATAGAACTTGCGCAGATGTGTGATGTTCCACGGATTTGGCAATGGTGTGCCTTCCTCTGTTGCCAGGCGTACCGCACCAGGTCGAGGCGTTCCGATCACTTTAAATGGCCCTTTCCACATGGGGGAAAGCTTGTTCAATCCTGTTTGAGACTGAACTTGACGTAGGACGAGGTCATTTACCTGGAGCGATCGGGCCCGAACATTACGCTGGTGGTACCGGCGTAGGCTTTGTTGATAACGCGCTGCGCGGAGAGCCGCACGGCGCCGGCGTTCCTCAGGATAATCCAAGTCATCGTGCCGGAGCTGATCCTGATCGACTTGATCATACATCATGGCTCTGGGGGATCCCAGAGTAAGCTCAGATGGAAGAACTGCCTTTGATAAATCTAAGGGCCGAGTTTTTATCGATCTCTCTGACCGGGTAAGCTTCGGGCCATTTAGTAAACTTATCAATAGCCACATAAAGGTGCTTATAGCCCCCAAGTGCTTGCTTGAAAGGGCCGAGGATATCTAGCCCCCAGACTGCAAATAGCCAAGAGAGCGGAATATTTTGAAGTGCTTGTGCAGGTTGGTGAATTTTGCTTAGCATGAAACTGACAGGCCCAGCACCTCTGCACCAAATTTTGAGCGTCTTGGAGCGCAGTGGGCCAATAGAAACCCTGGCGGAAAGCTTTTCCCACCAAGGTCCAGGAGGCTGAGTGTGACCCACATTCGCCCTCGTGGATCTCGGCTAAGAGCTCGAGACCTTGCTCACGAGAAATGCATTTCATGAGGACTCCGTTGGCACCGCGCTAGTAGAGGGTCCCTTCCACCAACACATACCTCTTGGAGATTCGAGCAATACACTCACTTTCCTCATGTTCTGGGGGCAGGGCCGCATTTTGAAGATATTCCTGAATTTCTGCGATCCATGCCACTGTCCTTGAGTCGCTTGACACAACATCATCAGGATAGTTGCCATCGCCCGATCCCAAAGGGGTGGGCTCGGAAATGCACGGGGCCCATCGAGTCCTAAATGGGGCTAAGGCCTCGCCGATGGCTCCGCGAGAGTTTCTTCGAAAGTTGCAGGGGGAGTAGGGGCTCGTGAAGAAGCAAGCATGGACAGCTCATCCGCTAGGGTGTTATCCTTGCGGGGCATGTGCCGTACTTCCATTCCGTCAAAATGGCGTTCCATACGTTAAACTTCTTTGACGTAGGCATCCATTTGAGGATCGGAGCACTGATATTCCTTGGAGACTTGATTCACGACCAGCTGGGAGTTGCCCAACACCAGGAGGCACCGAACCTCAATACCATCTGCAGCTCTAAGCCCAACAAGAAGCCCTTCGTACTCATCCATGTTGTTAGTCACTTGGAAATCGAGACGGACCAGGTACTTGAGGACATCGCCAGATGGTGATGTTAGAACAACCCCCGCACCAGTCCCCTGCAAGGTCAATGAGCCATCGAAGTTCATCGTCCAGTGCATGGTCCATCAGGCACTCTCCTCATGATCTCCAGGTCTCGCGGCGGGGGTGCTCGGGACTGGATCTGAATCGGCCGATGGGGTCCATTCTGCTATGAAATTTGCCAGAGCTTGGCTTTTGATTGCATGGCGTGGCTCAAAATGGAGATCGAACTCTAAAAGTTCAATCGCCCATGACCACTCGCCCGGTTCTGTCCCGATTATGCAAGATTTGTCCGAGTGGGTATGAGGTTACCACCGTCACCGGGGGATGTAACGCCGCTCAAAGAGGAGAGGGGCCTGGGGCCACCCCCCGCTCTAGAGGCGTTTACCGCTTCCACTATCCCGGGCTTAATCTCGTTCAACGTCGAGGGCGTTAGGGCCGGCTGGGCCCCTTCGCACTCAATGACTAATGCCGCGCTGATGATTTGGGGGGTTGCCGCCAAGTAAAGGAGAAGATCTTCTCCAAGGTTCGGGGCCACTAAGACAGGGGTGAAGAGAGGTAAGGCTTGAGTTCCCCAAGGCTCGCTCTGCTTCTGCCATCCATTCAAAGGGCCCGGTGCATTTCAGGAGCTTGAACAATGGGAGCGTCCTCTCACCCAGCCTGGAGATGAAGCGACTCAAGGCTGCCATGCATCCGGTGACACACTGCACGTCCCTAAGTCTGCTGGGGGGCGCATGCGCTCAATAGCTCGAATCTTCTCGGGATTGGCCTCAATGCCCAGGGCAATGACCAAAAACCCGAGAAGCTTTCCTACTGGCACTCGAAAGACGCACTTTTCAGGGTTCAACTTCATGCACGTGGATCGGAGATTATCGAAAGTTTCCGATAAATCCGAGAGCAAGGTTGCTCGATCGCGCAATTTGATGACAAGGTCGTCTACATAAGCCTCTACATTACGCCCTATCTGATCTTTCAATGTAATGCGTGTAGAACGCTGAAAAGCAGAGCCTGCATTCTTTAAACCAAAAGGCATAGATATATAACAAAAGGTGCCTATCAGCGTAATGAAAGCAGTTTTTTCCTCATCCTCTCTAGCCATACCTATTTGATGGTAACCAGAATATGCATCTAGGAAACATAAAAGGTCGCACCCTGCAGTATAGTCGACAATCTGGTCTATACGTGGCAAAGGGTAAGGGTCTTTGGGACATGCCTTGTTGAGGTCGGTGTAGTCGATGCACATACGCAACTTTCCGCTAGCCTTGGGAACGACCACCGGGTTCGCAAGCCACTCCGGGTGCACCACTTCTCGAATGAATCCTGCCTCCTGAAGACGTGCCACCTCCTCCCGAATGAAGGCTTGGTGTTCCGGAGCCTGCCGCCGCACCTTTTGCTGGATGGGTCTCACATCTGGCCGCACTGCTAGACGGTGCTCGATCACCTCCCTGGGGACCTCGATCATATCCGATGGTTTCCAAGCGAAAACATCGGCATTTGCCCGCAGGAAGGAGACGAGCGCGTCTTCCTATTTGGGGTCCAAGCCCCTGCCAATCTTGGCGGTCTTGGACGGGTCGTCATCAAGCTAAATCAGCTTGACAGGGACGTCCTCACTGGTGGTGATGTGCTTTTTCAAGGGCCGGGACCCAGACGGCCCGGGGGACTTGGGATGATGGTCAACAGGCTCCGTGCTCTCAGTGGTGGCGAGGGCGTCAGCGCGCATTTCTACGCACGTTAACGCCGACTTGAGATCGCCGTGAACGATGATGGGGCCACGAGGGCCTGGCATCTTGAGCTGGAGATAGGCATAGTGGGAGACTGCCATGAATTGGACCAATGCCGGTCTGCCGAGAACGGCGTTGTAGGGCAGATTCACATCCACCACATCGAAATTAATCCGCTCGGTACGGAAGTTGGCAGGCTCACCAAAGGTAACAGGAAGGGCGATGTGACCGAGCGGCCAAACCTTCCCAGGCGTTAACTTACCCCTATGATGGGGAGCGATGGCTGGAGCTGAATCCCTGGCGCCTTGATCAACTCATAAGCCTTGATCAACTCATAAGCCTTGGGAGGAAATCTACTATTTTTTTAGTAGTAAGTTGATTCACTTACTATTTATTATAATAGGACAGGGAACATTTCAGAGTGGAAAATGTGAAAGTTTTAATTATCAATCATTTCTAGTTTATTAGTTTTGTTTAATGATTAAACAAGAGGATTCACCAGGTCATTGATACCAAATACGCTCACTATGCGATCCACAAAAAGAAAAATAAGTTGTTTTGGCAAACATCAAAGAAAAAACTTGCTCTTCTTCCGTAAAAAATTCTTCTAAAAATACCGAACCCAACCATTGCATAAAAGCTCGTACCGTGCTTTTATGTTTACGAGCTAAAGTTCTAGCGCACGAAAGTTGAAGTATATACTTTAGAGAACTAGCACAAATGCACCAGCACATATGGGATTTTTTGTGGTAGTGCAAGTATGAAAGGGGCAACATTGTTAATTTTGAAAGCTAAATGGCATTCATGAAATGGAATAGTAGGCTATAGGCAGTTAAAATGAAAACTCAGGTTATATAGCTGATGAGGCAAAAAATAAAAAAAAACAGGTGTATGAAACTAATAGAGTGAAAACTCGAAGGCACGTAACAATTCACTTTGTGCTCCATCAGTCCCAAAATATAAATTCTTACTATCTTTTTATTTTTATGTGGCCTCCAAAATTATACATTAACATTATTAATTAATTTAGTTATAATATATAATCAACCCTACGATTTAGCAGCATACATGCAAGTTCTTTAAAATGTGACTCTAATGCACATGCATGGCATTAAACCTTGTCAATAGTTACTATTCAACATTTATGAAATGCTGAAGTTTTTAAAGACGTACTATATTATATATTTTAGGATGGAGCAAGTATAATCAATATAATTAAGCCACACATAACCTATGCATTAATTTGAATGGTTATTCTTTTTAGTGACAATAATCTTGTATGAAGATGAAGATCAATCGATTCCATCTATCCTTAGGTTGCAGTATAAGTTTTTTCTCTGATTACGTAGAATAGAAACTGCGTACACCTCCAAGTACACCCGTAACATACTCAAGTCTCAAGGAGAGGGAGACCAGTGCCATATTCACAGCTCATTAAATTTCTATTGAAAATAAACTTGCTTGTGTAATATTTGCCAGTACTTGGTTTGAAATCTAGGCCATGTTCAACTGGTTAGGCTGGGCTGAATGGTTTTTTATAGGAGTTGGCTTTTCTCTTAAAAGTTGGCTAGGCTGGCTAGCCAGCCAGCCAAACAAGACGCTAGTGGGTAAAAGTCATGCAATTGTAGCTCCACTACACCACTTATGCTTGTCCGCCATGTGGACTCATAACCCGTTAACTCTCATCTTCTAGAAAGTTAGTAACTTTGCATTTTGATTTTCTTAGTAGGAATATGTAAAAGAATATGCTGATATCTGCGTGCGTAGAGACCCCCTTTGAAAAGCAGGATTGGAAAAACGTATAATGCACATGATAGAAATGCAAGTCCAAAACAGATGATTGTAAAAGGATATGAATTTTGTAAAAAGTAGATGTTTAATAGGGTGGTCGAAAAAACGAAGGAATTCCTTTGGATTATTGGAGTAAACCATCTATCTTGTGTAGCTAGACCCATGTAACCTTACATTGATTCAATGGACAAGTATCTATACTAGGAGATTTGCCTCGATTCTACGCAAATTAGCAAAACAACGGGTTTATAGTAGATGTTAAATTTCCAACGTTTTCCCTCTGGAATCACATGGAAAGGAAAAATTCCTTTCCTTCTCTTTTTGCTCCTTCCTACTAATCAAATCCATATATACAATGATACATTTTCCCTTAGATATTCCTTCAATTCAAAGAGGCCCAAACCATAAAATGTAGCTATTGGGTCTGCATGATGTCAGTTGATTCAACACACTGGCGGCTAGGACTGTTTTACATGCAAACAAGTCGTTCAGATCTGCATGAAATTTAATTTTATTCATATGAATATTATTCCAAATTTTCATTACAGGACACACATGATGATGTGTGACACTTTATTTATCCCACAAAATCGCAGGTATGCTAGTGCACTTTACCAAGAACCGCAATGACCAGTAGCAACGGTGCAAGGAGTGATGCAATATCTTGGGTAGACACCACACATGGACGGTAAGTTCAGAGCCAGCTGTTCTTGAGTTTGAGGCTCGCCAAAACGACGGCCACCATACTGCAGTTGTTGCACGATTGACTGCACCATGTTGCAGATATCCTTGCAGCGATACTGCTGTGCCATCATCCTCATCTGCTGACAACACTGCCGCTTCATCACCTGGCAAGTGCTTAGCTCCAACCTGCGTGACTGCTCCCACCAGGGCATAGCCACCGGGCTACACTGCTGCCTCACGAACTCCTTGCACGGGTTGATGATCGGTTGCTGGAATGGTTGTTGCTGACATTGTCCGAAACCTTGACTACAGGCGTCGAGCTGAGCTGAGACGCTACTCGCTGCGAGAGCGAGGAGAGCGATGACAACAAAGATCTTCATGGATGTGAGATGCTAGTACCCTTCTTCCTTTATGATGTTTGTGATTTTTCAGTAAGTGTGTGAGGAGCATCTTCATAGTGCATTCCTATTTATAGTTGGGAAAGCATGATCTCTACGCTCAATACATCGGTTGCTTTTGGTTTTGAGTAATTTGCATTGTTGCTTGTGTGTATTGGGATACTTTTATTTTTATGCCTTTCATGAGGATCATTTGGGATGTTGCGCTAGGTGGACCTACACATGTACTTGGACATGCCATGATCAAAGGTACTTTACTGCATATCACATCTGATTGCTAGCAATTGTTGATAATAAATATGAGTCATTACTCACTTTACATGTCATATATTCATTACATTGTTAGCAATTGTTGATAATAAATATGGGCTACTACTCACTTTACATGTCATATATTTGTCTGCATACATATCTTTTTATGAAACGTGGTCTTGTAGATAGCGTTTAACTACAGAATTCACATATGAAGGAGTCTAGACTAAAAATATTTCCGACAATTTTAGCTGTAAACATGAATCAAGTCCAAGCTTTTTTGTCTTTTGGGGCTTTCGAAGGTGAGTTGAGATCTTTTCTTGACTATTTAGTAGAAGCAATATAGGCAATTAGAAGAATTAGTTCAAGCAAAGAGTTTTGAACAGTCAATTCACGCCTTTGTTAGATCTTGATCCTTACACTATTTTCACAACGACAAGCAAAATATAAATTTAATTCTGCAAAAGGATAGCTTTATAACAAACCTTACACATTATGTGGAATTGATTAGTCATGAACATGAATTGATTTATTCCAGATAGGATGGAAGCATATGGGTTGAGGTCAAGGACATTTTCCTATGGAAAGGAAGACCTCCAAACATCGGAGCCTGTCATGCCAACAAACCGACATAACCATTTTCCTCTTCAACCCCACGGCATGTACATCACTATTAAAATGCATGATTAATATGTTTAGCCACGGTCAAATAAAAATATTAGTTGGCCAGCAAAGATTTGTCCTTTCCCTTCATGATTAAATTTAGCCTGTAAACGTTCTAATTGGTGTGAATGTTCTGATTACCACTGCAGAATTTAAACAAGGTTAGAGCAGAAACTGGAGCATAATTCACAGCAGTCACGTGCACACAAGCTTGCCGTATATACTCCATACACACCAACTAACAAATATCACCAAAAATATAAAAAAAATTGTACATATACTTCCAATAATGTTACCTATATATGCAGTCTCATTTTAAAATTCATTATACACAAATAGCAATAAAAATGATAAAATTCTAACAGATTTTTACTTAAAAAACTGTCAGATTTTTCATCTTTTTATTGTGTATATAACGAATTTTAAGATGAGACTTGCAGATATGTGCAACAATATTGAAAATATATTTATAATTTTTTCTATAATTTTCAGTAATATTTGTTAGTTGGCGTGTGTGAAGTGTGTATGGAAAGGTTGTGTGCATAGGATACCTTCTCATGCAAATGATCTTCATTTAGTATAGTTTGTGTGATGTGCGCGTGGGGTTCTCCTTGCCATGACTGCTTGTGGGGGACTTTAATCGCATCCTTCAAGCCGCCGACAAAAACAACTCCAATCTTAATCGGCGCATGATGGGAAATTTCCGTAGATGCATTGACGATCTTGAGCTGCAGGAGATACACCTCAACGGCCGAGCTTTTACCTGGTCCAATGGCTGGGACATGCCTACTCTTGAAAAACTTGATCGTTACTCTGCGTCTATCGATTGGCACGGGCTTCCTTTCTGTTTTCTCCGTGCTCTTCCTTCTGATATGTCTGATCATTGCCCACTTCTCCTTTCCTCTGCACACTCAGTTCTCCGCAAACGCCGCTTCCATTTTGAATCCTTTTGGCCTAAGCAAGAGGGTTCATGGAGGTCGTCTCCTCTTCCTGGTCTTTGCCCTGCAGCGTGCATGATCCAGTGCGCCGGATTGATTGCAAGTTGCGCCGCCTTGCGCGTGCACTGCAAAGTTGGAGTGACTCGAGGATTGGCAATGTCAAACAGCAAATCTCCTTTGCCCGCACCCTTACTGGTCTCTTCGACGTGGCTGAGGAAAATCGCCAGCTCTCAGAGATTGAGCGCCAACTTTTTCGCGCTCTGAAGAAGCGGATCCTAGCGCTCTGTTCTCTTGAGCGAACTATGGCGCGGCAGCACTCGCGGCTAAGATGGCTACGCGAGGGCGACTCCAACACCAGATTCTTTCATCAGCATGCCGCCTTCCGAAGAAGGAAGAATCACATTCAGAAAATTTCCCTAGATGGGGTGGACGCTATCACGCACACTGAGAAGGAATCCTTACTATCCCATTTCTTCCATGACTCCTTCGGTGTTCCCGCCTCGCGCGACCACGGAATCAATCTGGATTTCTTCATTCCGCGCACGCCATGTATGCGCGATCTCTCTGTTCCGTTCTCAGCAGATGAAATTTGGGCGGCAGTTTGCGCCACGCCTCCTGATCGTGCGCCGGGTCTGGACGGATTCACCAGCCTTTTTCTCTACTTGCTGGAGCGTAATTAAGGATGATGTCCTCGCTGCATTTGATCAGCTCTTCCGTCTGGATGGGTCTTCCTTCTCCTGTGTCAATGGTGCCTTCATCTCTTTGATTCCGAAAAAACCTGATGCAACATCGCCCAAGGATTTTCGCCCAATTAGCCTACTACATAGCTTCGCTAAGCTCTTCACCAAGGTGCTTTCCTTGTGCCTAGCTCCTAAATTGGATGCCTTGGTGGCCGCAAACCAAAGTGCTTTTGTGCGCACTCGGCGAATCCACGGTAATTTCGTCTTGGTGAGGCAATCTGCCAAAAAACTTCGCGCTGCTCAGGTCCCTTCCATTCTGCTTAAGCTTGATCTGGCTCGAGCTTTTGACTCAGTCTCCTGGCAATTCTTGCTAGAAGTTTTGGCTCACCGCGGGTTCGACCACAGATGGCGTGAATGGCTATGCTTACTGTTCCGATCTTCTTCAACCAAAATCATGCTGAATGGAATACCAGGCAGACATCCAGCATCGGCGCGGGGTACGCCAGGGTGACCAATTGTCACCCTTAATCTTTGTGATTGCAATGGATGTTTTGAATTCTATGGTCAACAAAGCTGAGTCCATGAGTCTTCTTTCTCCTTTACCAATCCCGAATAGGGTTTCCATGTATGCGGATGACGTCGTCATCTTCCTTCGACCGTCTGCGGATGAGATCGAGGTGGTGCAATCTGTTTTGGACATCTTCGGAGAGGCCTCTGGTTTGCGCACCAACTTCTCCAAGTGCTTTGCGATCCCGATCAGATGCGGCGATCCGGAGTTAATGGTGGTCACCGATTTCATGCCATGCCCGATCACAGCTTTCCCTTGCAAATACCTGGGGATTCTCTTGACAATCCGTAAGCCTTCGCGCACAGATCTACAGCCTTTGGTTGATTCAATTGCTCGTCGGCTACCACTATGGAAAGCGGAGCAATTAGCCCCAATTGGCCGTGCGAAACTGGTCAAATCCGTTCTAAGTTCTATTCCCTTGTATCAACTAATTGTGGTTAACCCGCCTTCTTGGCTGATTAAAGGGATCAATCGGCTCAAGCGTAACTTCCTGTGGAAGGGAAGAGGCGAGGCGAGGGGCGGTCATTGTCGCCTAGCCTGGACGAAAGTATGTGCGTCGCGGGAGCACGGCGGTTTGGGAATTCTTGATCTTCGTCTTATGGGGACTGCTCTCAGAGTAAGATGGATCTGGGCTCATCGGACTTCTGCTCGCTGCCCCTAGCGCGGTTTGTCGATGCCTGCTTCACAACATGAAAAGGACCTAGCTGCTGTGGCTATAACCTGTCATCTTGGTGATGGAGAAAAGCTCCTGTTCTGGGAAGATTGTTGGCTCGAGGTCTCTTCTCTCCGATGGGTTGTGCCTGACCTGCACTCTCTCGTGCCTGCAAGGGTGAGAAACCGACGAACCGTGGCGCAAGCTCTTGTTAATCGCCAGTGGATCAAGGATTTGCGTGGTGCCCTGGGGAGCTCTGCTCTGCTCCAGTTCCTCAACCTCTGGCCCCGCATTCAAAATGTTGTCCTCCTCGATCATCCTGACGACTTCACTTGGAGTTGGGAGCCTTCCGGGCAGTATTCCACCAAGTCTGCCTATTCCCATTTGTTCTGCAGCCGAGAATTCTTTCCTTCACAACAGGTCTGGAAGAATTTTGCACCACCGCGCTGCAAATACTTCGACTGGCTGGCGATGCACAACAGATGTTGGACAGCTGATCGGTTAGCTCGCCACGGGTTGCCTCACAATGATGAGTGTGCGCTCTGTGATCAATCTGACGAATCTCTTGATCATCTGCTGATTCAATGCCCTGAAGCGCGGCAGCTGTGGTGGTTCATCTTCTACTTTGTTGGCCAACCGAGTCATTACCCCTCCGGGGCAAGGAGCTTTTCTTCTTGGTGGGCAAAGGCTCGTCTTGGAGTCCCAGGCAAGCAACGTCGAGGTTTTGACACAATTGTGATACTCACTGCTTGGTCTCTCTGGAAGGAATGGAACTGAAGAATCTTTGATGGCTCCTCCCTCACCATTCGCGAGGTAGCCGAGCTCCCTGCTGGAGAGGCAGATCTTTGGTGCCAAGCCCGCGCCCTGGAAGCTCCTAGCCAGTAGAGCACCAGTTGCTACTCATGTAGCACAATCGATGTCGCGAGATATCACTTTCTAATTTAGGTCTTGTTTTTTCTTTTCGGTTCTTGTATAGTAAACTCTTGTATTGCTGTTTTGGGCCTACCACTCTTGCTTAATACAAAAAGATACGCGAAGCGTATTCTCAAAAAAAAAATGGTGCTTCTTTTACGTGTAACTCTGCTCTCAAGTGCAACACTCCATCGACGAAGAAGACGCTACCATCAGCCATGAAAGAATCCCACGGAGTCCCAAACAGATTCCGGTATCCAACCGCCTTACCACCTCTGAACTCGTAATACCCCATGTACACGCTGACGAACTCATCATCACCATCTTCTCCCGACGGCCGCCTCGTCCTCGCGGCGAAATCGTAATCTACAGTGAGTGGTACACTCGCTGACGACGAACCTCCCTCCTCATCTTCTTTGGCCATGGCGAGGAAGAGGCCGAAGCAGTGGAAGGTGTCCATCTGGTCCATGTTGCAGTGCGCCGAGAGGAAGAATTGCCGGCCGGCGAGGCGGAACGTCTGCGAGATCAGCCGCCCTGATGGGAAGAGGCGGAGGCAGTCGTCGCGCGTCAGGTCCATGTACGCCGCCACCACATGCCGGCGCGGCGACGACGGCGACGACGGCGATGTCACCTGAAGCGGGTGTGAGGTCGCCATGGTGGCGTGCTCTCAGGTTGTCTGACGTTGATTGGATACTGCTTATAGTTACAGGAATTCACTTGAAAATTTGCACACAAGCAAGCGCTGAAAGATGGATGGAGATATTGTGTATTTTATAGTCAGAGTTAACCGACTTAAACTCGACACGTCACAGCTCACGTTATACTTATGCTAGTCAGTCAAAATTGATGGCCATTTGCATGCTAATAAATTAGTCACTCAAGTTTGACTCAATTACCCTGTTGATCAAGGAACTCATATATAGTGAACTTTGGTAAAGGAACCTGAATGTTTTTCGAAGCTTGGTGTCATCCATATGCCGGTGAATCTCTCTCTCTTTTACTCTTCCAAATTCCAATTATATTTTTTACCTAATCAACACCCAACTGAATATATTAGAAAGCACAAAGGTGGGAGTGGTTTTTACAGATGATCCTAGCATACAAGATTACGCAAGGAATAAGAAAAAAAAATATACACCGACGACGAATATTATGTTTGCTATTGCTTGCCAAACCTCAAATTATTACTATGGAAATTAAACTTAAAACTTACATTCTAAGTTAATAAGTCTCATGAAAGAAACTATTATCAATTTAGTTACAATCCAATTTAAAGGCAAATATTGAATCCACATTAAAAGATTAATTTGGTGTTCCACCAAGTTACTAAATAAAAGTAACTAAATATAATTAATTAGGAATTATGACATCACCTTTGTATATTTTCATTTGGAATATTCTTGTCAGTTTGTATTCTGATTATGATAATCAAATCCCTGATTATAGGACCACATACCTATTTAAACCATTCAATTCAAACATTATTTGATTCCCTATATTTGTGTGAGCCCAAACAACCAATTTGAATTTAATCCTAAATTCAAATTCTATTCAAATCCCATTTGAAACTTCTCTAAATTTAAATCCAAAGATTTTGAGAAAATAGGAAGAAACACTATTCATTCGGCAAGTGCTTTTCTTTTTCTTTCTTCCCAGCCCAGTATTCTCTCCTTTCCTTCTCTCTCTCCCAAGAAAGGGAATTAATCATTTGCCACCCTATTGAAAAGCCGGTTCCCAAATACCATTCTCCTAAATTTCCGTGCTCAAATGCTACTTGTCCTACTTATCAGCCTCATATCTTTTTTTTCCGCCCTTTTTTTTGGGATGGCACTTTAGAGACCGACAAGTGAGACCGAGTGGCATTTGAGCATGAAAATATAGAAGAGTGGCATTTGAGAACTAGCTTTTCGATAGGACGGCAAATAGTTAATTCTCCCCAACCAAGCAGGCCGACCCACCGAAGCCAGAGCGGCCTAGCCCAACTCCCCTCTCTCTTGTCCTCGTGCTTGCCGCTCGGCTGTCTCTCCAACGCACACTTACACCATACGCCATCCGCTAGCCGGTGGGCCGTGCTAGCGCTAATCCAACGACAGTCCACTCCACCTGCTCCCCTGCGCCCATCCTCTTCCCCAAGCCAACGTGGATGCACGCCACGTGCTCGGCAAAATGCTGAGCTGGTCAGGGCATATCGTTGCTGCGCCATGCCGAGCCGCGCCACCGTACTGACGCGCTGGCATGCCGTCCGTGGCCGTTAGTGATGTCGTGTGGCTGCCTCGCGACCTTGTCTTGTCGATGCAATCATCACCGGATCCGTGGCCACCTTGCGCACATGCGCCGGATCCGGTGCATTGTCGCATGTTCGCCTCCCATTCACGCCGTACCGGAGCTGCCGCAGCTTCAATCCATCACCGCCGACATCACCTGGATTGTGTCACCACGCTGTCACCCAATCCACTCGAGTGGCCTGGAGACGCATAGCCACCGCACTTCGGCGTGCCATTGGTCCCATGCCGCTTTTGCACTCGAGAGCCGTGCCGCCAATGTCATCCTGTAATGTTGTCGCCGTCACTCTGCACCGACCGCCGCGAGACAGATCTCGTGAGCCCTAGGCTCTGAATCTTTACCCCAGCGACCTCATGATTACGCTCACTCAAGCCCCAGAATCCCCATCTTTGTGTTCTCGGTGTCGCCCTCACCGTCGGTCGAGCACTTGGCGAGCACGCTGTTTCTGGATGATCCCGGATAATTCCAACCTCTTTGTCCACACAGGCATGTGTCCCGGCCAGCAAGGAGTCCAAGGATACCCCGAGCGAAGCACGCCGAGGTTGGGAGAGGCCTGTACATTTCATCGAGCACCTGGTGGGCGCGATGTCGTCGGCCACCCTCGACGACCATTCCACCGTACTGTCTCTGTGTTTCTTGGTATGAAATCATGCTCATTAGCTTCCCCTCATTGAGCCAAAGCTTCCCCTTCATTTTATTTCACATTTCAGAGTCATTTTTTGTCGTCGTCGTGTTTCCACCCTCACCGCCGGTGAGCTTTCCGGTGAAGTCCACTCCGGGGGCTCGCATGCTGGAGTTGATATACCTTGTTAGCATCCCTGCATCGAGACAATGTTGTAAAGCCCTGTATCTTGGCTGGACCACCCTAGCTCTCTGTCTCCGTCGACCACGAAGCTCATCACCGTTGTTGTTTTGCCGCCGTTGGTGAGCCGACGGCCCTCGGCAAGCTCGGGAGAGGGCCGCCATCGCTTTTTCGACTGACGCAAAGCTGCCGCAGGTCTCGGCTGGCCGTGCCGAGCGCGGCCATCACTCACTCTCGCTCCGGCGAGAGGTTGAAGACGACATTGTAGCCCTAGTGGCTGATAGTGGGCCCCACATCATGAGTGATAATTAACCCCTCTGTTAATTGAATGAAGTATATTAATTAAGGTTAATCAAATATTAGTACTGAATGCATCTAAGTTTGAATTAAAAGAGGCTGACATGTGGGCCCTACCCAAGGGTGAGGTGTCTAGGTTGACTAGGTCAACTAGACCGAGCTCACATGTCAGTGACCGTTAGGTTTTAACTAATAAAATTAATCGAAACAAACAAATGGACCCTGGCCCCACCTGCCAATCTAATATGGTTTAGTTTGACCGAATTCAATTCTCATTCAACTATGAACAGTGAACTTTCGTAATTAATTGATTTAGTTCAAATTCAAATATTAGAATTGTTATAACTTGAGCATCTGAACTCCAAATGAAATGAAACTTAAACATAAATTCAAGATCGACCTGTTAGTATCAGTTTTTTTACAATTTTTAGACAGCATTTGAAAACATGAACAGCAATATTTCTCAATTAATTGGTTTAATTCAAATTTAAATCTTTGATATCGAATAACTTCACCATCTTAGGTTTAAATGAAGTGAAAATTGATCCTAAATTCATCTAAATTCTAGATCTATTCTATGGCATACAAATCATTTATCAATTATATTTTTTTTCATAAATAAATAAGTTTAAATGTACTAAAGCTAGATATGGATGTAGTATATTCTAATCCTATTAAGAAACCATGTAAAAAAAGATGTGATTATAAATTAATTCAACATAAGAGTTGTGTTTAACGAAAACAAATAACAACAAACACACAGATATGGAAAACCATGTATTTTTATTAATTCAAGATGAATGATTACAAATACAATATGGCCTCTCGTAGGAGTTTGCCTTTTGCCTTCTGCGAGTTTGTTTAACAGAGAGATATCTAACTGGAAATTGAGTGTAGTCCGCTGATTCCCGGCGCCTAGTGATGAGGCGACCGGTTAATTACATCCGTAGGACGAGCCTACGAAAAACCTCCGATTAAGCTGCGTTGGAGTCGTCGTCTTCAATGTTCAATAGCTCGTAGTAAGACATGTTACAGATTCAATAGAATAATTGTAACGGGTGACTTTGCACCGTCGAAACTCGGTCACAATAAACCATCACCACGTTTGTGGTTGGACGGAGTATCTAGATGAAAGGGATGACTATCGCCTTGTCGGTGCCTAGTCATGTATTTCCGCCTTCATCAGACATGGACGTAATCTTGCCTTTGCTTTGTCGGTGCCCAGCAATTGAATTGTCCGATCCTGTCCATTTTGGACGTGTTACAGTTTAGTGATCAAATTTCATCGGCACTTCGTCATAGTGTAATAAGTTCGGCTATAGCCTTGTCGGCATCTAGCCATGGTACCGTCCGGCCTCGTTGGTCGCGGACATATTGGTTTGTGATGTTAACTTCGGCCGTTTTCAACACGTCGATACCCGGCCAAGATGTCAATGTCTTTTGAATCTGCACCGTCCGTTCTAACGGCTAGCTTTCTCAAAAAGATGATACTTGTTTACTTCATTCGACCGGCCGTGCCGACAGGAGTTTTTGCCTATTGATCTCATCGACATCCGGCATCATGTCGATGGTATAGATGATGATATTTAGAGAAAGAATTTCTCCTGTGCGCGACACGCATGAGGCAAATTAATTTCGACCGGCGCACCGGACACAAGTTAGGCCTTTTGATCTCATCGATACGAGGCCATGATATCGACGGCATAAATAATAGTCAAATCTCGTTCTCACGGACAAATCGATTTGCACGGCATAGGTGATTCGTACCCATCATAGCACACGCAAAAAACTGTTGTTTTAATTGAATTATCAATACTCACTACAAAACACGTACGGCGTTCGTGGATGGCGTGGCGTCATCATTGATAACGAGCGCGACGCTGGTGGATGAAAACGCATTTGCGTTGTTCCTCTTCTTTCCTTCGAGCGGTGACGGATGTATATGTGTATGAGAAAGGTGGTGTATGCGTGTGTGCAGACTTCTCCGTGGGTTTGTGTCTCTGTTCTAAATGCCGGGTTGCTCATCCGAGCAGCACTGCGGCGTGCATGCGTTGCCACCGGCGTGTACGTGTACGTGCTGTCTCCCCTGTTTCTGCGTGTGTGCCCCCTCCCACGAAGGAGATGGTCTCTTTTTATAGCCAGCCCACCGTGAGCATGCTTGAATCACAAGCATTTAATTCTTTGGAAAGCAATCCTAACGTGCACATGCCTGTATCCTTAATTTCCTTAACTATGGGTCAAATGTTAATTAACTGCGGTCAAATGTTAATTAACTGCACAAGATATCTTCCGGTAATCTCAATCCCATAAATCAGCACACGGCCATGTAAAGCACAAGAAAGAAAGAAATTTGGCAGGCTTGATCTTAATACGCATGCATATATGCAAATGTATATACAAGGCTACAGTAGTAGAGTTATTAAGTAGCCTGCGATACTCGCAAGAGAGAAAGAGAAGATTGGCAAGCCTGCTACTGCAACTGACAAGCATGCATATAAAAGAAGTCAATTTTCATATGCTCTCACCGAAGCCATGTAATTGGCCTGCTCATTCCTTATCTCTTAATTTGATCTTTTAGAGTTCCAAATCTCCTTCGCTGCCTTAGGAAATTCATATTCCATCTATACCATCATTTTTTTTATAAAGACCACCGTTGACTACGTTTAGGCACTGCAAAATTATTTGGGCCCACATGTCATATAATATATTTAACAGGTGAATTCGTGCACCAAAATACAATATATTATTTTCTGATTTTCTGGTACAAAAATTCATCCAACAAGTTGTTAAAGTCCCATCATCATCCTATCATTGGTTAAAATTATGACTTATAAATTATTTGAATATTGTAATGGCCTCACAAAAGTCTAATTTAAAATCTGAATACACATAGATTGAATTCAATCCTTCTCGTTGGGATAATATGAAAACCAAGCTACCATACGAGGGTCACATAACTTAAATTGTCGGATTAATGAGGTATCCCATTAAATAAGTGTTGATGACTATTAATGCAACATTTTATGCCGTCAACACCTATAAAATATAAATGAAACCAATCATCCAACATAGTGGTAGGGATTATTTCTAATCATTTCCACAAGTGTTGGTGAATATTTGTATACAAGGAATAAATCATCAAAATGGAGAAGAAATGGAGGAAACCTCACTTCCAAGGAATTGGGAGACCCACCTGGAAGAGATGACGGTTGAGATAATCGTCATTGCATGTGAATCTAATACATGGACCCACCTATCAGAACGATGTCCAAGTTTGGAGTAGGTGGGCGGCCAGAGTGGTTTGGCCGAACCAGAGTCAGCGCCGAACCCACCGACCTTTGACGTGGCGCTTCCTCATTGGCTCTTGATGGCGGTTACAAGGGCATTCTGGACATTTCCCATCAGAAGTTGCCACCATTAGAGCCTATATAAGGACTTCTCATTTCACACTTAGAACACACACTAAAAACTTAAGCTGAATTATAAGAGGCTCTTTTGTACACTTTGTATACTAGATTAGGGAGAGAGTGGAGTAGAGCAAATCGGACGAATCCTGAAGTTGTCGGTACATTTCTTCCTTATTTTATTTTATCAATTACTCTTTAATTGAAATATTATCATGAGTAGTTGAGTTTATTTTTATAAGATTTATTTCTCAGTTAGTTCCTAAGTTGAATACGGGATTTACCGTTTACAATAAACCAACTTATAGTAATTGCTTGAATGCTTTATAACCACTTAGGTAGTAATTAATCTGCTTAGACGTGGTGTATAGGTAGTTAATTTCCAGTAGTTGCTTTTTTAGGCAAATTTCCAGTAGTTACTGCGCATCCCACATTTAGCTTAAGGCAAGTGTAGAGGTGGTGACAACCCTTAAGATCATGTAGTTCCTCCCTGTCAGGTGCGTAGTAGAGCTGAAACCTGGGGCAACGAGCTGCCAGTGGCCAAAGTATCCCACTAGGATTAAACTAAGCTTCCCGTAGACACTGTATTTTATGAGTGAATCTTCTCTATCCTTAGCCTACCATTAGCTTTGTGTCTTTGGATAAATTAGAGTAGGATTAGTCACACATGTTCCCTGTGGATTCGATACCCTTGGAATACTCCGTATGAGAAATGCTACAGCGGTATTTCATTCGCTTGCGGATTTATTCTGTGACAATAAGAAATACCAACAATAAGTTAAATATCGTAAAGTAATAGTTATAAACAATTAATAACCTAACCCATGTATATCGGTAGACTTGTACATAGTACATCTCAATTCAACTCGTATAGAGAAGATTGCGTGCTAATATAATTTATAGAACTATAGACCAAAAGAACCAAAAGATGTTTAGGGTCCGTCACTTTTTTGGTCCGTTCGTCCGTCATCTGGGGAGTCCGTGCGTCGCGCGATCGATCGTTCCCTTCTCCGTTTGGTATTCATGCGGTTTCGTATGCATGTCATCGCTCGTCAATCGCGGCAGATAATCGCTCGCAGCGATCTCTCACGCGTCCCGCCCATGTCCGATTTCTTATGCGCTTGTGCGCTTCAGCACGCGTATGTGAACCCGTGAGAGTCTTGCGTTAACGTGCCAAACTGAATCAGAGAGAGACACCCCACCATGATGGATCGAATCTAATCCAACAGGGACAAAGATACCCAGACGTGGGCCATAGCCTAAACACATGTTGTTTTCTTCTTTCAAATTTAATTATTTCTAGCTAATGGGAAAATTATTTATGACTAGACATAATGCTATTTCATGTCATTAATTGTATTAATAAATTTCCTTTATTATTATTTTTTTAGAATTACACAGTATAACGCAGACACTCACAACGCACGCACACGCACCCCTATGAACGCACGCACGCAAACCCTATCCCTATGAGCACCTCCGAAGACTGGACCGGCAAATTCTTGAGATTGAAGAAGTCACCAGGGATGCCTCGCTGTCGACGGGTACGCCGCTTACCACTGAAAACACAAAGCCGTTAAATTCTTTATTATTTTTGCACAACGGGTTTTGAACTAATACCAAAAAACTTAGCAACAATTTTTTTTCTCCCGTTGCAACGCACGGGCACTTTTTCTAGTAAATTTAATATATATTCTAGTATAAAATCACCACAAAGTGATAATTTGTCGAGTGCACATTAAACTAACATACAAAGCATGGATAAAATTAATATACGGTATTATAACAAGTAAAATCCTAAATGCCATCTACATGTATGGACAATTCTATTTAAATAATTATGTTAGTAAATGAAAAATGATAAACCTCTACCATATTAATTTCCTAATTAAGTTACTATGACAATATTAAACCTTATCTCGTAAGTTTTCTTACCTTGCAAGCAACCTCGCCACCAAGGAACATTCCTTGAAGCTTCCTTAAGCTTCCCTCTCCTGCAAGTCACCCAAGTTCCCATGCCTATTTAAGGAGATGAATCTCATAGTTGTCATCCCTTAGAATTTTGGAGCCATATAGCATGTAAGAGGGTGTGAGCAGCCCTAGGTTGGTTATTTTTCCATTTTCCATTTGATTGCTTCTTTTATGTGGTTGTTGCTTGAATATTGGTTTTTCTCACGTATTATAGAATATGTATGTCCGTTAGTTGTGAGGCAACGTATGCAACTACTCAGAGAAGAAGGTTGGTCAAGATCTATATCAAGGATAAGGATTGCTTGAGCATACAAGTCATCATCCTCATCCTTTTGTCATGTTGATTCTATTTGCAAAGTTGTGTTGTTTACAAATAAACTTGCATGCTATGAGATGAATACCTACTTGAATTATGCCTTCCTTGAATATGAGTCCTCATCCTTTTGTAAACTTGCAAAGTTGCATGCAAGTCCTCATCCTCATCCTTTTTTCATGTTGATCCTTGAATTATCCCCTTGTACCCTTCAACACATGTGAGTCCATATTCAAATATGATAATTCTTACTTATGCTATTATAGATGTGTCAGGGTTAAAGACAAGGCATACCTCCTACTCTATGATCTACGGAGTAAACAGAAATGGTATACCATCACACACATGATATGTTTCCTTAAACAACAAGGAAATCTGCAGGGCGATAAAGAAAGTATTCTCACGGGCCTGGCGACTACCGAGTCCTACTCGGAGAGGATTAGGTCTTTCTAGATGCCGTGCTGAGTTCTATGACCTAGAGTCCTACTTGGAGATGCGGGCAGCCCACGGTACAAAGGGCAAACCCCAGAGGGGTTCATGGATCGAATCAGACCACAACAAATCCACCATAGTTTACAAAGCCGGAGCACGTGATGCCAAGTCACCGAGATATTTGGTCGATCCCCTTGACTACAATCTCGTCGACACCATCAGGATCTATCTACTACTTTGTACTCTGTTGATTTCCCCAACATCAATTCCATATAAAGTGGATTAGGGTATTACCCGCTCAGGGGCCTGGACTAGTATAATCCTTGTCTCTCTATGCATGATGTCATTTTGTGTAGATCCTTATACCAACAGACCCAAATACCCTATTTATCCAGTCTATGGGTATCACCCGTCGATAGTGGCACGTTAGGTAGGGGCACTTGGTGTTCAAGGATAAGCAAACATGACTTCATTATATTCCGACAATGGTGTCAACATCAGCCTCATCCTAGGATCCTCAACCTCCGCACCATTGATGTGGACTCATTTCGGGTCTATCGTCTTCCAAGTCTACACCGTGACAACAATCTCGTCCAGCCCAATCCTTATCAGGAACGAGAACGGTGCAGTTATGACTTAGAGGAACGGTGTCATGTCGACAATCCCTACCGCCCAAGCGGAGGGCTCTGATGAAGAAGGTGGCTCATAAAATTCGCCCCGTGGAACAGATAGCTCGAGAATGGGCTGCTCCATAGGATTTTGGAAAAGTATTCCCGGAAACTTTTCTGGGTAGTTTGGGTAGGAGTAAAACAAAAAAAAGAAAAAGATATGAGGATGAGTAGGGCTCGGAGATGATCAGAAACCATTCCCCGACAATGGCGCCAGAAATGCTTGTTGGTATTTCTTACGATCACAGATAAATCCACAAGCGCACGGAATACCGTTGTAGCATTTCACCCAGGAGTATAAGTCCAAGGTATCGAATCCACAGGGAACGTGTGTGTCAACTCCTCCTCCAGACCATCCAAGGACACGAAGCTAAGGTCGGCTATGGGTAGAGAGATTCTATCTAGTAAGAGACAGTGTCTACAGAAAGCTTAACTTTAATCCTAATGAGATACCTCGGGCACTGGCCAGCTCGCTGCTCCCAGATGACACTCTACTACACACCCGGACACGGAAACAATAAATGATCTCGAGGGCTGTCACCACCTCTACACCTGCCTCAAGCTAACTATGGGATATGAAGCAACTACTGGAAATTAATATACCTAGACACCTCATCTAAGCAATTAATTACCACTCAAGTGTTTATAAGGCACCCAAGCAAACACTATAAGTTGGTTGTTTATAGTGAACAGTAATCTAGTATTATACTTAGGAACTAACTGAGATATAAATCTTACTAAGATAGACTTGATACTCAGAAATAATATTTCTATTAATATTAGAGTATTCAATAAAGTAAAAGAAGAAAGAGGAATTACGACTCCTCCGACGCCTTCTACTCTACTCTCTCCCTACTATTCTACACTTTATAGTGTACAAATGGGCCTCTTCTAATTTAGCTCAAGCTTCTAGTGTGTATTCTAAGTGTGGGATGAGAGCTCTATTTATAGCCTCTCAATGATGGTTGTGACCGTTGGAATTGTTACCCATGCCCCTAGTAACCGCCACTGAGGAGTCATCCTAGACGCACACGTGGAAGGAGGAGATGATTGGGCACAAGGTTGGTTCGGCCGAACCAGGGCCTGGCCCATCTCCTCTGGCCTTTCTCCAGTCCTTCCTCGGTGGGTTCAGTGTGCCATATCTTCGTGCCATAGCCTGTTTTGATGGATGCTCTTGGGCTTGTAGGCTTTATACTCCATGGGCTTCACCGAAAAGTACAACTTTCCATTTTATAGCACATTTATTCTTGAAGTTGGTAGATTATTTCCTGCATGCAAATATTCACAAATGGTTAGAAATAAACCGTACCACTATGTTGGATATTTTATTCTGTTTCAATTATGCAGGTGTTGACAGCATAAAATGAGACATTAGTAGCTGTCAACATGGAATCAAGTTACAAGCATATGTGGTGTTTTTTCTGTGCTTCTGCCAATCCCTTTTCCATCTATGACATGGACCTCCTTTTATACTCCAAGGGGTCACCACAATGGCCTTGATAACTCCTCTCGTAGAAGACGGGGGTTCATTATCTCTAGGACAGCAGTAGGAACCGCGTATTGTTGGCGTGCTCCCCCACGTCACTATGCCTGGCGGCAAGTCTTGGAAATGACCACCGTGTACAGTTGCTGATGACGTCATGCCCCGTATTGGATTTCTCGGTCGCCGCCTGGGCCCACTGGTAAGTGGGTGGCGAGGCCATCCCATGACCTAGCATTCCGAACAGGGGCGCACCGTCCGTTGTTGTGGTCGTCGCTCGTATTTAATGTGATGACGACCCGTGTGGTGACAAGCAATCCCTGCGGTGACAGCGCTGTCACCGCGCGGTCATCGATGGGCGACTTTCCTGCCTCCCCTTTACCATGTGGGAAGGGGAAATGATGGGGTGAGGCGCACGCCTGCAACTGCATTAAATGCGGCGAGGCGAGCGCTAGGCGCCCTCCCATTGTTATAAATGCGGTGGTTGGGTGCTGTCCGTGCACCGCGCCCACACACGTGGTGGGGCACACATGCGCTGCCCGATGCTGCGGGGGTCGGGGAAGCCCGACCCCTTCAGTCTTCAGCCTTTGGGATACCCTCCAGGCCCGACGCCCCCCGGGGGTTGGCCACATGGTTCCCCAGGCTTGATTTCCTTTTAGGGACTTGGCCTCCTTCCTAGGCCTGGGCCCAGCTCCCTTGGGGAGCAGCCGCATGGGTCCAAGGGACCGTATATCACTTGTGCGGGGTACCCCGGGCCCATTTTATCAACATTGTCAAACTTGTATTACTAGAATAATGCATAGTTCTATTTTTTTGTCTTACTAAAATTGTATAGAGTTCTGTTAGTTTTGTTTTGTTTTGCTAAAGTAATACGTAGTTCTGTTAATTTTGTAAGCTATTAAAATACTTTTGCAAGTTTTGTAAGCAAGCAACTAATTAGTAGTAATATCACATTATCACACCAAGTTTGATTGCTTGTGATTTACAAAATTCAGAGAATATTTATTGCTATAATCTCTAAAAGCTACTCCCTCTGTCCCAAAAAAAGTGTAATTCTGGGTTTGAATCTGGATATAGTGTATGTCGAGTTTCAAACCCAGGATTGCGCTTTTTTTTGGAACGGAGGGAGTCCTAGTTTTGTCCCCCCTTTATAGCTAAGCGACTGAAGTACTAAACATTATGATTTACTAACCAAAGTAAGTTTTGTCAGGTACTAAAAGTACTTAATTTTGTTAATTTTGTTATTAGTTTTGTCAGTTTTTAAGGCAATTTTGTTAGTGCCTATGTTTTTCCACAAGTAGATAGTGCCAACCATCTAAGGCAGCTAATTTATTCCTTTGTTTGTGATAATAGTAGTAAATTGTATTTTGTGTTTGTAATAAGAAATTGTGTTCCTTTGTCAGAAACTAAGTTATTCCTTTGTTAGCGATTTTGTTTCTGTTTACCAATACTGCAATATTTGATGCTGCAGTACCACATCCTATCTGTTGGTTTATGTTGTCATCTTCATGGAAATAATTTTATGATTTGCCCTTTTAGCAACCTCTCTATTTTGAACCTACCATATTTCTCTGCATGCAAGTGTTTTGTTAGTTAGTATAAGTTTGTCACTTATTTTGTTAGCAACTAGCATCACCTACTTTTGTCATTTTATCAAGATTTTAGTTTTGTAAGCAAACAACTAATTAGTAGTAATATCGCATTGAGCTTGATTACTTATTTCGTGTTGATTTGTCTTTTGTTAGCAATTGGATAGCTTGTCAAAACTAGTTAGATAGTTTTGTCCACTTTGTTACAGCGAAATGGAGCATGTAGCTTGCCAGTACTATGTTAGGAGTTTTGTCACTTATTAAAGATTTTGTCACATTATGCATAATACACTCCTGATATGTTGTACACAATATTGTTTTTCGGCAGCTGCATTGATGAACCAATGGTCATTTTTGACCAAATATATTGCATGCAAGTATGCAACACAAGAGGAACTGAAACTCGCAATCACAGAGATTTTTATGGCTGGTGAATCTGAAGCTCAGTTCTAATACTCAAGAGAACCAAAAATTTATGGAATTGAAACATGAGAGGATGGGATCATTGGAGGCAAGGACAATTCATCTTTCTGGATACCTTGGTGCCAATTTTGATTATTATATCTGCCAAGTGCACAGGGGTCTTTTTCTCCTTTCCTTTCTTGGCTCCCAAGTGCTGCTATGTGTTTCCAGTCAAACTATGTAACTTAACATTTGCGTTTCCTTAATGGGAATTGAAGAGGTAAGCTCTCTTCGACAATAGAGAAAGAAAGTGTGTTGTTTGTACATATTTTTGGTTGGCGGTGTTGAGAACTGGGAATGGTAAAAGAAGTGGCTGGAACACAGGAAACGAAGAATGTAGACCTTATGAACTTGAATCACCTACACTCCTACACATGACAAAGTCTTACATGCTTTGATGCATAGTAGATGGCTGAGCAACATACAAGAAGTGGGTTGGAATAGTGAGTTCCTTGTCTTGAATTTGTTCACACATGATTGTTCTGTAGTTTCAGTTAAATTTTTTTTCTTTGAAAGGAGGGAAAAAGCTTTGCCTCGTATATATTGATAGAGCAGGAAAAAAGAGATACAAGACTACAGTCCAAGAAAGGCCTGTAATCAGGAAAAGAAAAAAAGCCACCCCACGACGCGTTTACAAACAGAACCCACTACCGAAGAAAAGACAGAGAGCGACACCCCTAATGGATCTTCAAAACGACGCCTCCAACAAGGTTACGACGTAAAAGCGCCGCCGTCGTCCGTCCAAAGACATGGTTTTCACCAGAAGAGTCCAATAGGGAAAGGCGGGAGTACTCAACAACGCCCCAACATGAGAACGACGCCCGCAAGCGCCGTCGTTGCTAGCCCAAAGGCAAGGCTTTCGCCCATAAAGTCCCACCCTAACAAGGCGCCCCTATCAACCTCAGTAGCAACCACCATCCCAAAGCCTTCAATGCGTCGTTCCATGCACCAGCGCCCCACCGCCGGTCATCCATCAAGCAGGTGCTCGACATCCGACGCACACCAGCTCCATCCACGCGTTTGGGTTGGAAGGAGAGAGGGTGATAGAGAAGAATGGATCCCCTCTCCCCCTAGCCCACCGACGTGGCAATCTCGTGACGGCAAGGCGCCGCCACGAGAGGACGAACGTCTAGACTAGAGTCCACCGCAGGCCTGCAATGCCCGCCTCACGGCGCTCCCGTCGCCTCCGCCTCGGCTTGGCAATCCCACAACGCGTCGTCGCTACGGGTCGCCCGACCGCGTCACTGCCGCTTCACCGCCTTCTGCACATCGCCGCAAGCCGGGCGGCGAATGTGGACTCCTCGCCGCCGGAGCAGCTTTTTTGCCGTCGCCGCAGTCGGGGTATTAGAATATGTTGTCAGGGACTTTTATGTGTATTGCTTGAAATTATTTTCATTTTGGCTATATGCTATTGAGGAATAAAAATTACAGGGAGAGCCACCTAAGAGATTGGACATGTGTAATGTTGCCAGTCGCTGATCAGTAAATATTATCAGTCATGGTTATTGTTTGGTGGAGGAGAGGAGCCTTAGGTCTGTCACCATTGCATTATTTGTTCAGAGTACGACGAGACTATGTTCTTGCTTGCTTAAAACATGTTTCTCCACAGTTACGTTCAATGTTTTTTTTTTCACATTTGACATGAATGTTCAGGAGTGCAGCAAATAAGAGACATAGATGTTTTCAGATTTTAGGTGTTTTTGCTATAATCCTAATAACGAATCACATTATTTTTGTTTCATCATCTGCATTGATGAATGGGTGAGCCTTTTGTTCTAGTGACATCACATTTTAAGATCTAATATATACCAGCTTTGACATTTTATTGCATCTCATGTTTTAAGTTAATATCTCCCCACTAAGGTTTCTTTGGTGGTTCTGTACATAGGGTTGGATCTGAATGTAAGGCTCCGGTGCTATGTCAAATTAACTACCCCTACATTGATCAAATCCAAGGTTATATTTATGCATTTTTGGCTAGTTTATATTTACAATAGATGGTTCACTAGGCCAAATTCGTTTATACCGGGCGTCACCAAATGTCACTGCAGACGGGCTATTTAGTGGTCCGCCTGCAATATTATTGCACGCGAACCACTAAATAGCATGCCCGTAAAAAACAAATATTATAGGCAGGGGAAGGGGTGCCCCGCCCGCAACCCGCCGCCCCGTCCTTATCCCCTCCCCACTCTCAGCTCTCTCCCTCCCGTGTCCTTTTCCCCTCTCAAGTCCCAACTCTGTCTCTCTCCTCACGAATCCAAATCGACAACGGCAGGCGGCCGCGACGACGGCAGCAGCGGCGGCGACGTCGACGGGCAAGCGGCAGGCGGGGTGATATCTCGATGGCCAGGAGCGGCAACGCCTGCGACGGCGC
>CM002484.1:12105842-12120504 GCA_000325765.3 Leersia perrieri
TCTCTCGATCCTCTGGACATCAACTTCTCCCAAGTCGACTCCGATCCATCACCGGCAATACTCTCTCGAGGCCTCAAGCGATACCTACACATGAAACAACCAACAAACCATAACCGAGCACAAATTTTCACAAACTTGACTCATCATTAGCACACAACAGAATTATCCACGAATAGAAACTATAATCAAATCATATCCACGAAGAAAACTTGCAATCCAAGAAAACAACCCGAAATCAATCCTATTCAGGCTCAGCCGGTCTGATCGGGCACTACACGCCGGTCGGACCGGCCCAACAATCCGAGTCCGATATCTCTTCTGATCGCCGATCAGACCGCACCAGCCGGTCTGACCACCCGGCCGGTCAGACCGCAGGTCACTGACCGGTCTGACCGGCCTCATCCCGAGGCCACACCTCTTCACCAAATCAACTCAAAATCAATTCGAAATTTAAGTGCCAATTGTTCATGACATAATTATAAATCAAAACCTTGATTCTACAGGGCCAATGCCAAAGCTTCAAATGCTCGAGCTTGACTTCGATGCACATAGCAGGTGGAGGAGACATGTTTTGTTTGATCATCACAATGAACATGATTTTGATTTTGGCATAGAACACCTCTCCTGCCTCTCCAAGCTTAATATCATCGTTGATTGGCCTACATGGATGGGTGCGTGGGAATATATTGAGTCTGGCATTAAGAAAAAACTCGCCAAACATCCCAAGCATCTGTCAGTGCAAATCAAAAGAAAAAGGGTTACTCGTTGAAGTCGGAAAATGAAATGTAGGATGAGAAAACTGTATGCTTTTTTCTGGCTGCAAGATGTTCAAAGCTAATGTGAAACTGTAAGGTCCTCCGACGAAGGAACATGGTTTTGATTTTGGCATTAACTATCTCTCCTGCATATTTTGATGGGTAGCAAGATGCTGAGTCTGGAATTAAAGAAAAAAGTTGGTCCTGGATATTTTTATGGGTGGGAAGACGCTGACTCGCCGACGCTGAGCATGTCATCAAGGGAAAACTCATCAAACATTCCCACCATTTCTCATTGGAAATCAAGACAAAGAGTAGGGTTAATCGTTGAAGTCAGACAATGAAGAGTAGGGTTAGAAACTTTAAGCTTTAAGTTTCTTCTCAGCACTCACTGCAAAATGTTCGAATTTCTTGGTAATTGGTATCTATACTGCTCTTCCTTCCAAGGGGATTTCCTATCTTTTTCCAACAGATCAGGATAGCTGGTCTCTAAATTCTGTCAAATTATTGTTTGTTCTTCGAAGCTTATCATGTAATCATTTTGTTTCGAGATACAAAAAATACGGAGACATTTATTAACTTGTCCGAAAGATCAAATCACAATTTGTATGAACCTAGCATTTAGCCAATTTAGCAGGTGATACGGTTAATGCACCAAGGACGCAAAATCCTAGATTTGCTATCTCAAAGTAGAGCAGGAATCTCCTTGCCACGTGACCAACCGGTACGAACGGTAATGTAAACGTAACGTAAAAGCAACAGATATCCACAGACAAGGATCTAGCAGAAACATCCACCGACCATTAAGTGATGTTCTTTTCTTGAGTGTGTAAAACAACGCTCAGGCCTAGTTAGTTCCAAATTTTTTTTTTCAAAAACATCGTATTAAATCTTTAAACTCATACATGAAGCATTAAATATAGATGAAAAATAAAAATAATTATATAGTTGGGCCGTAAACAACAAAACGAATCTTTTGAGCCTAATTATACAACGATTAACTAGAAGTGCTACAGCAACTCACATGTGCTAATAACGGATTAATTAGACTCAAAAAATTCATCTCGCTGTTTTCAGACTAACCATAAAATTAGTTTTTGTATTTGTGTCTAAAAACACGTCCCAACATCCGGTCAAACTTTTAATGTGATGTTTTTGCAAAAAAAAATTCACCAACTAAACGCCCCGTGAATTCCTCTGATTAGAAGAATCACTTTTCACAGTTCGATAACAATGCATACATGTCCTGATCCTCTTTTGATGTGAAACAAAAGGGATTTTACCTGTCGTTTCCAAACTGTCTATTCAGGTGCTCAAGTAGAAAACAGAGGTAAGTCTGAACACACAAGTTTTTTCACACTAAGACCCACCATCAATTTGGACACATCAATTACACAGACGCTGTTAGTAAAACGCCGTCGACTATCTAGGGTTGTTTTATGGTTAACTCCGCTCTCAAGTGTAGTACCCCGTCGATGAAGAAGAGGCTATCATCAGCCATAAACGATGACCATGGAATTGCAAATAGATTCCGGTATCCAACCGCCTTTCCACCAGTGAAGGTATAGTAGCCCTTGTACTTGCTGACAAACTCGCCTGATGGCCTTGTCCTTGCAGCAAACTCATAATCTACAGTAACACTGGTTGAACCTTTCTCTTGCATCCCTAGGAACAAACCAAAGCAGTGGAAGGCACTTTGCTGATCCATGTTACAGTGTGCTGAGAGAAAGAAGCCCTGCCCTGCGAGATGGAATGCTTGAGAGTATATCCGTCCAGATGGGAACAGTCGACTGCACTCTTCGCGCTTCAGATCCAAGTATGCTATACACTGTGGATAAGGTCGATCAAATTCCACCACCTTAAGGGGACGATATTTGTAAGCTCGCTCAGCATATTTCCTACAAGTCGAAACATCTGCAGCAAGGGCACGCTGTCGATGTGGTGCATCAGCTTTGTATAGAAGTGCCTCAGTGACACATTTGGTTGCCTGTTCATGATCCAGATCATTGCATGCAAGGACCTTCCGGAGTTTTCTGCAGGTCATATGACAGAACCGAACAAGTGGCAACAAACGAGTACCCAAGATCTCACGTCTCTCCTCCAATTTGGGATACTGAGAACGTGCCCACTTGATTACAAAATCATAGATGGCATCCTCTGAAGCCACCTGCAGATCATTACTCCATAGTATGGCTTCAATACCAGCAAGAGGAATGTTCATCGCTTCATCTTGAAGCCTGAAAATATTAAGTGTTCATTTTAGCATTTCGTGTTGTTTTCATAAAATATTTCTACCTTCATTCAATAGAACGATACTCACTTGGTCAAATCTTTGTACTTGTTGGCAAGAAATTCCTTGGCAGTGTCCGTCAGTGGCTGAACTGCAGCAGCCATTGAGATGCTGGAAGGGAGGTCTAGATAGAGCAGTGCAGATTCTGTAGTCATAGGCAAGCTTCTTAGTAATTGACTGCAATGCCTCATGCAAGAAACAACCTCAAATTTATCAGCAATCATCAGGATATCCAGCAGAAGGGTTGGCTGATTTGTCGTCAACTTTCCACTGTACATAAAGCTTAAAAGCTCCATGAGGGCATTTTCCTCTGTTTCAAATAGGCATATAACAATGAGATTTCCTCTGTTTCGAAATAGGCAAAAAAATGTTGAGATCAAAGCTCTCTGTTTACTCGAAAATCAAATTGCAGAAAATCTCCCTCCCTCTCATCTCAAAGGTTTTTGAATGAAGCATTTTTTTTCTTAATAATTCTCAAGAGACAATAGAGGAAGGTGCACAACAATGGATTCTACACAATCAGTCTGAATAATATACTGGGGTATAAATATCATATAGAGAGATCCAATAAGTTGTAAGCACCACTACAACTGACCATACTAATACAAAGAAAAAGAGACAAACAATCATAGAATAGGGCAGAAATTTTTTTTTAGTTAAATAGAAAGAAACATTGAATATATTGAACTCCAGAAGTACCTGAAGCAGTTATTCTAAGAGTTGCGTGCCTCTGATCAGATTCTTTCATGCCATTTGAGAAAAGCTAACAAGAGTACAATGATGTTATGAGCTAGCTTGCAATATACAAGTACAGTAAACAATAAATGCATTTCAGGAGCAAAACTATAATTACCTTGTAAAAGAAAGGGCTTTTCGCAGCTAAAATTGCAGAACTGATGTAAATAGACTTCACTCTCAAGACTTGGGTACATTCCATACTCCAGGATGAATCGCTGCTTTCTCCATCCTCAACTGGCAAAGAATAAGAATAAAATGAAAAGGAGCACATCAGCATCACAGGATATAATTTTCTGATCTCAAGATAATGCAGAACATGTTACTAGCAGAACAGCATCTGTATCTTCTACACTGGCAACTTTATATGCTTCAGAGGACAAGAAAATGAGGAATTTACCACCCAATCATTTCAGATAGAGCATAAAAAAGGTATTACCATTCTTGGTCTATAAAAGCATAACACATTCTCAAATTATACCAAATCCACAGGTTGGAATTTGAAAATGCATGCCCATAAACTTTGAAAGTTACCTAATGGTATCCAAGGCATATAAGATCATTTGTGAATTACCACACGCTTGCCAACTACTAACCTTAGAAGATATAGCTACCACACAATGTGCTCTGAACTCTATAAGCATCTACTATCAATAATCAGTTCGCATATATCTGATGTTACATGTTCAATTCTGGAGAATGGTGTAGGGATTTTGTGATCAAATGCGTGCCATTTCCAGAACCTGAAAATTTTACTGTTCAAATAACATAATGGAAATCAGAGATCAAAACTGCACTGACCATCTTGTCCAATATCTGGTGGAGACTCTTCTATCATAGCTACAGGCTCCTCACTATTTTCCTCATAGGTGTCACATTCTTCTGGTTCAACTTTACAGGTTTCCAGTTCTGTGTATTTTCCGGATTCTGGAAGAGTAGATAAGTTGTTAGAAAAAACAAGATCTACATCCTAGCAAAGTTGATGAGTGACATCGAAATCATAAAGTACAAGGCTAGTGTAAAATAAACAGTAAGAATGCAGTACCATTAATTAGAGTACAAGACCATGCTAACATACTTAATTTGAATGGACAAATCTCAAATATGGTGAACAAGATGGATATGTGGATTATAGTAGAATATAAACTAAACCTACCAAAATGTATAAACTAAACCTACCAAAATGAACTAACATTCCATATAACAGGGGAGATATGCAAGAACTAACCACCTCTAGCCAATAAAAGAAACAAACGGTCACAATCACCAGATGGCACCTCAGTCACAAACAGATAAAAAATCAATAAGTCAAGAAAGATACCATCCCCATTTTTCTCCTCAATAATCTCTTATCATTCATATCCCTGTTCTCTCCACTCAATTAATCCCTCTCAAACCTTTTCTATTTTTTCTCACATAGGTCAAATCAGGCTTCTTTTGGTATTGAGGCAGATTATGGTAATCTCATTTGGTGTAACTACTTTAAGAAATTTTGTCGAACGGCTAACTGCTTTTCTTTTAATCTTAATTTTGTAATGGAGTAACAAATGCATTCCAAAAAAAAGGTAACAAATGTGAAAAAGAAACAATAGATGGATAACATTTTTTTTCTGACGGTGATTTGATTTCTCAAACAAGACAGTCATCTCCATAACTATGATAAGGAAGCAAAGAACAGCAACCACAAATTGAGACCCTCAAGAATCACACACATAACAAATGAATACATATTCACGTTACATGTGAAATATTGTTCCACACATGAATGGTGAAGTCATTACTCAGGATGCAACGAGCCAAAAGTCAGTGATGTTACTAGCATTAGTGTTTTTACATTTTATATGAAGCATGGATTCCCATTATACATTGTATGAAGCTGGCCAAAACCATGTGTGGGGTTAACAAATAAGGACAATATCGAAGCATTTGTTGAATAGCATTCCATTATGAACTCCAAAGGATCACATTTCTTCCATAAATAGAACTGTAGAAGTCACACAAACAAAATAGAAAATGTGAAGGTGTCAGCAGCAACAGCTAATTGTTACATTACACAAATTGTCAGAGCAACGAGAAGTCCATAAATTGTAAGGTATGTTGCTCCCTATTTGAACATTTAGTCAATGTTTTTTTGGATAAATGGCCGGTTCAAATGCAGTCCAGAATATTCAGAACACATATATGAAGTAGAATGTCATACCACCAGAAATGAAATACACACAACGCACGGATATAACCAGAACTCGGTTCCTAATTATGAATCACAGAAGTGGCAATAACTCTGATCATGCCCTCTAAAACCCGCGACTGATGCCATTCCCTCAACAAACTGATCAGAAAACCGTTTTTTTAGGGACAGAAAACCATATATTTCATCATTGCCTAAAATCAAATGCTGAACAGAAAGCATTACGAGAACATCAAAATTCAAATTTTGATTTGGAGAAAGGGGAAAAAAAAAGTAAAGGTGCTCCACCATCTCTTTCTCTCTCCCACCATGGAAACCTAACCAAAAGGCCTTACTACCTAAAGTTCCAGCAGATGGTCAAATCAAATCATCGCAGAGAAAAGGAAGCACCACCACCCTCTCCCCAATCCCAATTCCCCCCACCCAACTCGTCAGAAAATTGAGCATTCCAACGAACGCCCCCTCCCTTCACCGCCCCCAAATTCAAATTCGAATCCAAATCGCCCCACAAATCCACCCGAGGCCAAGAGGAATAAGAAGGATCATCCCTCACCTTTCTCGCGGCGCAGCTCCTCACGGCGGCGCTTGCGGTGGCGCGCCCAGTCGGCGAGCGAGGAGCACCCTTCCACGGCGGCGCCCTTGGCCCCCGGCGCGTCGTCCCCGGCGACGATCTCGATCCGCAGCACCCGGTCGGAGAAGTTGACGGAGTTGAAGGCGAACTCGAAGCTCGGGCCCCCGCTCGCCCGCGAGAAATCCGGGTCCATTCCCACCTCCAATCACCCTCCCCCTCCTTCCAATCAACCGCCCGCAGCCTCACCTCACCTCTCCTCCCCCTCCACCGCCGCCGCCGCCGCGTCCATCGCCGAAACCCTAACCCTGTGAGGCGAGCCGAGCCGAGAGCCGAGGAAGAAGGTGCGCAGTGGAGGGGTGTAACTGCAATACGCGCAAACTCGAGGGGGCAAACTGCAAAAGTGGACGAACGGAATGGAGAGAGAGAGCAGCGGCGAGACGACGAAGCAAGCTCGGGATTCCAGCACCAACATACATATACCCACCCGTACCCGCGCCGCGTGGGCCCCAGCTGTCCGTGGGAGAGTCACCGTCAGCGTGGGGCCCGCGTGTCGGTTGGCGTGTAGTGGAGTAGGAGGTTTTTTGCTTTTTTGCAAGTTTATTGCGAATTTATTACGATTAAGTCTTATTAAGCCATTATTAAAATATGTGGGTTATTGTAGCACGTGTGACTAATTATAGACTAATCAGGATTAAAAGATTTATCTCAGTGATTTCTACGACGAACTGTGTAATTAATTCTTTCTTTAATGTTTTATATATGTTGAAAGATTTGATATGATATTTTTGAAAAAAAAAATTTGGAAAGAACTTTTTAGGACAAGCCTTAGCAATGCGATGCACGGCTTTTTTTGTTTGAAGTGAAGGCGGTGTTTGAAGGAAGAAGGGTAGGTGAAGGGAGGAAAGGAGGGGTGTCACGGGGTTCACCGCTGTTGAGTAAATGTGGGGTGGGGGAAGGGTGACAGAAATTGTGATCAGGGGTCATGATTGTCGATGATTGTGTGTGTCCTCCTGCGATGCACGTTTGTGAACATGGAGCGGTGTGGATGATCGATCAATTAGGGTAGTGCTCATGATTGGTGGGTGTAGGGGACGACCACGTTTTGTCATATTTGGGTGTGGTTTTTATGGCTAGTGTTTGACGATCGGATGATCATCTCTCATCAGCATTGATCGGTTGGTATGGAACCTAATGGACAGAGTAGGCGTCGGGTGCAGGATCTCTCACAGACAATTCATAGCCAATAAGGCCTTATTTAGTTCACGAAAAGTTTTCGCGAAATAATCATATCAGATGTTTGACTAGATGTTGGGAGCTGTTTTTGACACGAATGAAACAACTAATTTCACGGCTAGCCTATAAACCACGAGACAAACTTTTTAGCCTAATTAATCCGTCATTAACACATGTGTGTTACTGTAACACTTATGACTAATCATGGCATAATTAGGCTTAAAAGATTCATCTCATCGTTTACAGCCTAACGGTGTAATTAATTTTATTTTTTATCTATATCTAATGCTTTATACATGTGTTCAAATATTCGATGTGATGTTTTTGTTAAAAATTTTTAGGAACTAAACAGAGCCTGGTTGGTGAAAACTTTTTGGCGAAAACATCACATCAAACGTTTGACCGGATGTCTAGAGGGATTTTCGGACACGAATGAAAAAACTAATTTTATGGCTAGCCTGGAAACCGCGAGACGGATTTTTTAAGCCTAATTAAGCCATCATTAGCACATGTGGGTTACTGTAGCACTTATGACTAATTATGACCTAATTAGGCTTAAAAGATTCGTCTCATTGTTTACAGCCAAACGGTGTAATTAGTTTTATTTTTTTATCTATATTTAATGCTTTATATATGCGTCCAAAAATTCGATATAATGTTTTTGGGTGAAAATTTTTGGAAAGGCCTAAACATCGAGTTATACAAAAATACCGTTTATTGGAATATTTTAAAAATAAATTGTTTAGTTGGGGAACAACGATATAACATCAGGGATACACGGATAAGATATGTTAAGAAGTGGAGGATAACATAACAGTAAATAAACATTGTCAAATCAAAAGTTGAACCACACGTCAAACTCACTGAGTTCCAGCTATTGAAACATTAGGAAAATTCATAAATAAAAAGTTTCACATGTTAAAACGGTCACATCCCAATTGAAAAATTCACTCTTACACGAGAAACACCAAGTTTTAAACATTTGAAATTACGAGCATACCAGCGCATATGGTGCTTTTTCCTTCCTTCTGGGCTAGAGGTTGTTGACTGATTACTAAATTTATCAGATATCATAAAATTTGTCATCCACATCCTCTATCCAACTTTTTATGCCATGCCCATTCAGGATCAACATCATCCGCTCCTTTCCTTTTAAGCCAAAAAAATATTGAGCCAATAAATTTTAAGGACTCATTTGGCTCAATATATTCCTCGGAACCATCAAAACCACTGCATTAGCGCGCCACATCATCTAAGCATGCAAGGTTAATAATTAAATGATCAATCTATTCTTACACTGAAACTTGAGTTGATTGGTTAAAAATATTTTGATGCATACACTGTTGATTTTTTGTCATGCATATTTAATTAAGACGATAGCTCAAGATCACCCAATATTCAACTATCTATTTTGTACTAAATTTTACCACGCAAAATCTCTTTTTTATTCTTGAATATGGTCGTACCACGTGATGGAAATATTTAGATCGTCCTACTATAATTATTTTTCTATTATGGTAAAGTCATTTTACTATTCACCTTGATTGTGGTGGTTTTGGTGGGTCCAAAAAATATACAGAGCCAAAAGACAAATTTTAAGGACTTATTTGGACCATTTAAAATATCAGAAACTAAATTGACCACAGATCGAATCTTGAAAGACCGTAAGTTCAGTTTAGGTTCTATTTGCAGGTTTTTGATGGTTGCATATTCTCATAGAATCTCAAACTGTCAACAGTGCATATTCTGATCTAGATTTTGAAAATATATAATTGTAGAATCCGGCAAATAAAATAGAAAGGCAAAAACTAGAGAAATTAGTTTTTTATTACTTAGTGCAAGTTCAATGGTTGAGACAGCGTTGTAAGTAATTTTCTTCCACTGCATATAGATACATCATATGAGACATTGTGTACAATGAGTTGTCTATTGTGTTGTATGTATACCCTTAAAAATAGGATTAAGTGGACCAAGAAATTTATTCATCTAAAAGACAGCTAGAATTATGTCCTTAACTTATAGCTATTGTTTTTTACTGTAAGACAAATAACATATAACAAATAACATATAAGTTCTTTCTCTCTGCCACCTATAAAAAATTTAATGTGGCAGTCTTGCATATAATGCTGCAACCCCATTGGACATGCCCTTATGTAGATTCTTATCGGCTGATACTAACATAACTGCTTTCCATAACCTAAAACTTCCCAGTTTCTCACCATCTAATCCCAAACAGCTTCTCAGAATCTTTAAGCACCAAACCAACCGTCCAAAAATACAAACCCTTTTCTAAAAGGAAAAAACCCTTATTTCATTTTGTGCAGGCAGATTCCAAGAGATTGCACGCCGTTTCTTTTCAGAGTTATTGCACGGCATCTTCTGTTGTATTTAATTGTGATCCTTTAATTGCTCCCAGTGCAATACAAATATGAAAATTATGCATGGATCAAAGATCGTCATCGTCTTGCATGTACTACCATGTACCAATTGTACGGCTGTACCAAAGCCACTTGAAGGAAAATTTGCTCTCCCAACACTTATGCTTGCGATAATTAACATCTCTATCTCCCACTTTGGTTTGATAAGACTTGCAACATTTTGCCTCTTTTCTTTCGGTACAGATATATGATGATTTTGGACAGATTCATTCACTGTTTTGCTCTTAAAAGAGAAAAATGTTATATGTACTTTTGTCAAGAAAAGAGCTTTCATAATACCATAAGCCTACACTCCCTCCTTCCCGTTTTATTTGTCGTCAGTAGTACAAAATCAAAGGTGTTGAAATATATGACGTCCTTGTACATTCCGAAATTATTTTTCCAGCTTTGCCCCTCGCCCCGGTCTCGCGAATCCTCCGCAACCGCCGCCGCTGCAGCGCCGCCCTTAATGCCGTCAGTGTCCGGTGTTCTCCACCTCCACCTCTATCGCCTCCTAATTCCCCACCTCGTTGCACTAAGCAAGAAAGAGTTCGAGGTGCTCGCGGCGCTGGTGAGTCAATGAAAAGCAGCAGGCGGTGCCGGCACCAACGAGCAGATGGGTCACCGACGAGTGCAGCCCGTGCAAATGCTGGATCTCGCGGCGGCGGCACCGCTCCTACTCGTTCTCCCTACAGTTAGCGAGTCCAAATGCTCCTGCATCAGCAGCTTCTCGTCCACGTCGCCATCGACAGATCCCAAGATCTGAATTAATCCTGAAGTTTTGTCCAGACGTTTTGCCCCAGTTTAGTTTGACGTTTGGAAGTAGCAGCAGCCACCAAAGAACATGGCGACCCCCAAGATGTTGTGAAGCATCCTTTCCCAAATCCATTTCACATGAAGGGGAAAAATTTTCCGTGGAGAATATGGGTACCGGGTATCTACTCGGACCATTATTAGCCCATGATGAAGGGATGTTCTGAAAGATCTATAGAAGGAAGACAATGAGGCTCGGCCCGTCAGTACCTTGTTTCCCATGGCGTAATCCAAGAGATAAGGCATGTCCCGAGTTATAGATGGACTCGGAATTCATATATGTAAAGAGATAAATCACCCGATTGGTCTTTGCCTTATGTCTCACGGCAGTCGGCTAGGTAGATATTGTAACAAATAAGGAAACACTAAGCCGTCTAGGGCTAGGACTCCTAGATGACTCGGTCCCCTCTCCCTATATAAAGAGAGGCCGAGGACGTCGAAAAAGATACAAGACGAGCGATCACCAAGAGAGATCAACACACATATCCACAAGTATAAGCAATTATACAAACTCGGTGGAACACCTCCTCCGGACTGGATTACGGTTATTACTCCATCGGAGAGCCTAAACCATTATAAATCCTTGTGTTCCGTCACCATCTAGCTTTCGAGTCCGTGCGTAGCCCCATATAGTTTATAGCCGGGACAAAACACCGATAGTTGGCGCGCCAGGTAGGGGGAGTCACCGGATTCCTTGACAAGAAGCTAGATGGCATCTCCATCAACACCTACGTTCGCCGGATCAATCATTCCCACTGGGACGAAGCTTCGATTCGGCTCCTTTAGCTTCATCGCCGACTCCAATGGAGAACTCAAGACTCGGGCAGAAGAGATCAACTCAGCTGATGTTTTCACCCTCCCAATGAGTCTTCCCAACATCGCTGAACAAACGACTCACCTCTTGAGTTGCGTGATTTCTCAAGTCGACGATGGCACCATCAAGATCACGGCATGTTACCAGCTCATGCCAAAGAAGCAGAGTCGATCTGCTAGGCGTCGCGCGTCCCGCGGATCGAGAAGCAAGGCGATGGAGAGAGACGTTGGAACCAGAGTCGACTCCGACTCCACCTCTGGATCCGACTCCCAAAATGACTCCGACACCGATCATCGATCTAGAGTCGACTCCGACTCAACTACAACCGCACGAGCCTACATCGACTCGGACTCAGTCTACCAAGATCACTCTGACTCAGGAACCTCGGAGTCCGGTCTTCAACACTACCAACAACTCGGGGGCGTATCACCTCTTCAGTGAATTATCTCAAGAGCCAGAGAATCTTTCGGCAGATTCACTCGGCGCTTTCTGCAAGCGCTTGATCAAGTCAAACCGATTTCAGACCAGTTATCCCTGTCCATCTTTTATCACGGCCTGAGTAACCAGGATATGATCCGGACGTGGTATCATCATAGGCCCAAGAGCATCAAGGATTTGATACAGTTGGCTGACATTCATGGGCGACCTGGAACCCAATGCTCGGAGCCATGGAAGGAGGACGGCCTGACTGCTTCTATGCAAGGAAGCATGCGGGAAGACGCGGAACTTGAAAGGCGAGAGCGCGAAGAAGCGCGCAAGCGGCGAAGGGAGAAAGCAAGCGTCAGCAACCCTCATCGCCGAGTGAAGCGCCCTGTTCACCACCTCACAAGAAGATCTGGCAGCGGAAAGATCCTCAACCGATATTGACACCAAACCAGAAGCTAGCTCAGTTGCTCTAGGGGATTGAAGAGCCCTTTCACGTTTACCTTCGGCGCTTCAATGCGATCATGGAGGACAAGCCAGCCGTCACTAACAACCAGGCCATGGATGCATTCTTCAGGGGATGTAGAGACCTGGAGTTAAAGGAAGACTGGTACAAGAAGCCACCTGCGTCGCTCGAAGCGATGCTTTTCAGAGCAGACTTATACGCCTACCGCTATCAGTGGTCCGACATTCGGGATCCGAGTGATAATGACTCGGATTCTGGTAACTCCATGGAGCATGGCGAGGGAGAAGAGCGCCAGGTGGCCTTCCTCAATGAGTCTATTCAGTTTGACGATCTCGAATAGAGTAGCTCTGATAGTTTTTCTCCGCCACACGGGATTTTCATGGCCGAGATCGTGAATTCACCATTGACTGCTGAACAACTCGCCCAACGAGCTACAGATATAGAGTGGCAAGCCCGAGAGGTTGAGCAAGCGCAACTGCAACTTGAAGCAGCAAGAACAGAGGACGAACGACGACGAAAAGTGCTTGAGGAAGAGGAAGCCCGACGACTTCACGACGAGGAAGCGCGTGCTCGCGAAGCCGCAACTCGACGCCTAGCCAGTTTTGGCAGACGGGTAAACCAGCGACTCAGCACAATCTACGAAGGAGAGCAAGTTTTCCCTACTCCTCAGCAGAACATAGCGGCTGCCCAAACCCTTTTGACTTCCCTCAAGGAGGACGTACCAGCGGCGGCTTCCCTGACCCCGTAGTTAACAAAAGCTCGGGCCCTTGTCTCAGCGATAGGGGTTCAACATCACAACCAACTGATGGCCGAGTCAACTTCAAAAATGACTCCGCCTTCACGACATCGAGAAGCCTCCAAGACTAGTCATTTGGTTACTCCCCCGAGTCGCAGAGCGGATCGAGAGAGGAACCTCAGGATACTAGAAGAAGAACAACGCAGGAACGACAAAGAGCGGCGCCGACTGGACCAAGAGCGCGAAAGGTTGCGGCAAGACCAAGGCCTATACTTGCGCCAACCCCACTCGGACGCCCGGGATCTCATCCATCATGACCTCCGTGATGTCATCAACAACAAGAGACGCGAACGATAGGAGTTAGATCAACGGTGGGACGAATATCATCGTCGGCAATGCGGCGCTTCACCTCCTCGGAGTGACAACATCGACGAAAGAGTCCTTGCCTTCACCTCCGATTTGCGACAAGTCATTTGGCCTACAGGATTCAAGCCCACGGGAATCGAGAAATATGATGGCAAGACAGATCCCAGCACATGGCTAACCATCTATACCTTGGCAATACGGGCTGTGGGAGATGACAGCCGAGTCATGGCTAACTACCTCCTCGTGGCGTTATCCGACTCTGCTCGCAACTGGCTCACTGGTTTGCCCCGCAGATCAATCGGGTCCTGGACAGAGCTTCGAGAACTTTTTATCGCTAATTTCCAGGGTACTTACGAGCGCCCGGGAGATCAATATGACCTCTTACAACTTCAACAAAGGTCTAATGAATCTCTCGGAGACTATATCAAGAGGTTCTCAGAAGCCAGGAACAAGATCCCAGACGTCAAGGATGATATCATCATTGCGTCTTTCAGGAAGGGAGTCAGAGATATGGAATTCATCCACAAATTCACTCGCAAGCCGCCGCACACCGTCAGCCGATTGTTTGAGATGGCTAACAAGTATGCGGCATCTGCCGAGGCTGTCCAGGCTGTGCGAGGGGATAAACAGTCAGCCTTTGTGCCGAGAGAGAAGAAGAAGGACGATAAGTCCTCCAAGGACCACAAAGACGCTAACCGATCCTCAGATCGGAAGCGTCGCCCTGAAGAACTTGTTGCTGCAATGGAACGATTTAGTCATCAACGCCGCTTCAAGATCTCAGGCTACGAGCAAGTACTAGCCGAGAAGTGCCCTTACCATCCGACTGGTAACCACTCGGCAAAAGACTGCTACATG
>CM002484.1:12121822-12152917 GCA_000325765.3 Leersia perrieri
GCTACACCTAATAGGTGCGCCACTCGGTGCCCTAATTTTTTCTTTGGATTTTATGGTGGAGCCCTTCACAGCCTCTTTGCAAGATGATTGGAAAGGATGAAGGAAGATTGAAGACTTGAAGATTACAAAAGAAGAAGAGGCAACTCGACTGTGAATGACTCGGGGGCTACTATGGAGAATATGGGTATCGGGTATCCACTCGGACCATTGTTAACCCACGAAGAAGGGATGTTCTGGAAGATCCATAGAAGGAAGACAAAGAGGCTCGGCCTATTAGTACCTTGTTTCCCACGGCGCAATCCAAGAGATAAGGCATATCCCGAGTTATAGATGGACTCGGAATTCATATATGTAAAGAGATAAATCACCCGGCTGGGCCTTGCCTTATGTCCCACGGCACTCGGCCGGGTAGATATTGTAACAAATAAGGAAACCCTAAACCGTCTAGGGCTAGGACTTCTAGATGACTCGGTCCCCTCTCCCTATGTAAAGAGAGGCCAAGGACGTCGAAAAAGACACAAGACGAGCGATCAACACACATATCCACAAGTATAAGCATTTATACAAACTCGGCGGAACACCTCCTCCGGACTGGATTATGGTTATTACTCCATCGGAGGGTCTGAACCAGTATAAATCCTTGTGTTCCGTCACCATCTAGCTTTCGAGTCCGTGCGTAACCCCATATAGTTTATAGCCGGGACAAAACACCGACATTTTCACTTTTTTTCCAGGAACATGTTCTTGATTTCTGACAACGGTTCTTCTTCTTCTCCTCCTCCTTTTATTCTGATTATTCTGACAACGGTTCATCTTAGGACACCTGGATGACTGGAACTGTAATTTTAATGCTATGAAAATTTTTGGCATGATGTCAATCGACCCTGATGAAATTTGTCTAGGAACCATGACCTTTTCACATTGGCCGCATGTCAGGTGGGCAATCTGATTGGCTGCAGCTTCAAACAACCATTTCTGATCAGTCCAGAGCTCACTAGTTCAGTGCAATTTGCAGCTCTGAATCAGCTGCAATCTTCAGAGATAGATGCAATTCTCTTCTTCGCATGATCTTGTGAAGTTGAGCCTATTGCAGCTGGGGCATTGGGCATATTGCAACCAAGGCAGCAGACCGCATTCTACTGCATTCATCCAAGGGAAAAAAATGTGAAAATATCTTGATGAATCATTTTCTTGACTTGTGAAACTGTGTTCAGTACTTCAGTGTATAAGCTGCTACTGCAAGTTTGGGAGTATGTAGCATGTTCCCTGTGCCTATGTGTACCATGCTTGTTTTGATAAATGATAAGTGTCTGATTTGCAGGCTACTAAAAATCTGACAAAACTGTTTGTAATGTGAATGCCTGCAATTTCTTGTAAGATTAACAACATTATTCTTATAAAGTTAATAAGATAAAATTGTTGTGCAATAAAGGAGGTTAATTTGTTCCAGTTTTCTTGTAAAATGTGATTTGTGAGTATTCACCTAAGGAGTAGGAGTACATTTTTGCCAATTCAAGCCAATTCAGTACTGAATTTCATAACAGAACAACTGAACTTCAGAACTTAACTACTGAACTTCGGAGTTGATCTTTAACTACTGAAGATAATTAACGAGAAATGCAGAATTATGGGACCAAACTACTCCCTGCAATTGCAGGTTCAAGTTTCAATTCGAAAATTATCCATTTCTCCATATTAGCAATATAATCCAATTACTCATTACTCATATTCAGATGTTACATTCAGAAATACTCCAAGCTTTTGTTCACGGTACTCTAATTCAGAGGTTACACAGTTACTCTAACTCAGATGTTACGTTCAGAAATCTTTGGACAGGGACAAAGGACTGTACTTGTCGACATAGCCATTTCCTCCATGCTTCAGGTGTATCATCATGGACTCTGATGTTGTTCAGCTCGTTACCAAACTGACTGATCCAACACAGAGAAAAAAATAAAGAAAGAGAAGGGAAAATATGGGCAGGGGAGGATTTTGGCGTGCAGTCGTTGCTGTCCATGACAACAGACTGCAGACACAAAAGAAATTGCCGAGCATCAGAGCACTTGGATCGGATGCAAGCGGAGTTGCCGGCGCCGCAACGACGTCTGGGAGAGCGCCGGCGGCTCCGGCGAGTAGGGGTGGCTCCGGAAGAACGCCGCCGGCACCGCAACGGCGTCGGGGGAGAGCGCCGGCAGCAGAGTGCGGCGCCCGGCTGCTCCGGCGAGTAGGGGCTGCGGCGGCGCCGTTCTTTAGTTTCTTCCCAATGCCGATGCGGAAGGGTTTTTTCGTCGAGGGCGGAGAAGGGAACAGGGGCAAAAGAGTAATTTCGCAGCTTCCTTAATTTTTCCAAGGCTGTCGGAAACGACAAATAAAACGGGATGGAGGGAGTATTAGATTTTATAAAATTGTTATGATATAAACTTACACTCAAAATCGCATCTTAAAGACAAAAATAAATCGTCATTGTTTTCTTTTTAACCTGAGGGACTAGTTGATTTTGCTCCTACCATTTTGGACAAACTCAATTAAGATCTTGGTGTCATAAAAGAAGTTGAAAATTTTGGAACCTTTTTGTCAAAATACAGTATACACACACCCATAAAAATGTGCATACTTATCTCTATAAACTCATACACACCCTATTCCATCACTACGTTTGAAAACTAGACTGATGTTATATTGATATTAACAAAGTCATCGTAGACATCTATGTCATCTATCATTTAAAAAAATACTAGCCATAAACAAGTTCCAGACTAGGTTGTCTTGTTACCAACCCCCACCAACAATGTAGTTACAACCCACCAAATTCACATTCCGAAATTTGAATCCAAAATTTAGAGCTCCACGAGGTAAGCCATAGTTAGCTCGCGGTAAGCTGTGGTTACTTCTTGGTAATCTGAATTAATTGAAACTGAAGAAAAAATACTAAAAAATTATAAAATGTTGTACAAAAAATTATAAAGCCGTAGAAAATCATGAAAAGTTTAGGAAAATTATGGATATCACTAGAAAAAAATGTAAGATTGCACGAAATTTTTGGCATATTACATCCCAACCTTCTTTTTTAATTTTTAGTTTCAATTTCGATGGAGTTCCAAAATAAGAAGCAAACTTTGTTGTTTTCACAAACTTTGGCCATCAAAATAACAATAGAAATTGGGTATTTCTTATAGGAATTTATTTGAACTTTTCACTTTTTTCCTTTTTTTAGATAATGGATATTTCACTTTTTTCTAAATTTAAATTCAAACAAAATATATCAAATGATAGTGTGCAATTACCCTTACCGCTGCCCCTTCGTGGATAACGATGTAACCACGAGGTACGGTGGCCATCTCCAATGGGGTGCTTGGAGAGGCGCTTATTAAGGAAAACCGGGTTTTTTTCTACTGATCTGGCGCTAACATAAGGAGCCGATGCTACACCAAGCAGCGATGTTTGGCCGGTGCTTAAGCACGGTTAAAACTAATTATTAGTGGGGCCCATGGTGAGTTTTAACATTTTAAGCGCCTCTCTCAATTGGCTGCATTGGAACATGTGATCTTTAGCAAGGTGCTTAACACGAATCTTCTTTTTAAGCACTTGCGTAAGCGCTCAGGGTTGGAGATGGCCTAACAAGGTTACTGCGAGGTATTGGTAACTGCAAGTTTCAACACCGGAAGTCTAACCAGTCTCAATAAAATTTTGGAATTTTAGTTCTCGTTGACTCTAAAGTACTTAGTTTGAAAACAGAAAATGTTAATGTACATTTGTCCTGAAAAATGTTTTCATAGTGCCATAAACTTTATTAGATTATATATACTTTTTTCCTGATAAGGTAAAAATCAAATCTTGATGGGGGAAAAAACAAATCTCATGCTTCTTCACCAAATAGGGCCCATGGCAAAAGGAAGTTGCTACACATTCATACTGTACAAAATTTACAGCATCGATTGCCGAGATCCATTCGTGGAAGGACAGTCCACAAATAACATATAATCTACAACAGAAGGATGCCGCTAGAATTCACATATTTTGCAGTGGCATAGTTACATGACTGATGAACGCCTAAAATGTTGCGAGCTTTACGTGCCATAGTAGTAGAAGTCAGATCTCTTACAGTTGCAACTCCATGTTGCATGAAAAAGAATAATCAGAACTCAGTGTCATCAGCTTACTTCTCATTTCCTTCTTATGCTGGTTAAAGAATACCCCGATGCCCTCATTCGGGCGTGCTGCCCCTCCAGCCTTGCTTGCAGTAGTTTTGCCTTTAGGGTGTTGCTTTCCTTCCCCTCAAGTGGATGCATTGGTGAGGATTCAGATATTTCATGATCCAACGATGAACGCTGATTGTTCAGCTGACGAGCTGGACTGCGAAGATCATAAACATTTCCTGAAGCAGTAGATTCACAGAATTGACCTGCCCTGAGATGATGATCATTAGATTTTTGCCCAAGATATGCATGCTGCGGAGCCTCTGATTTGATCTTCAACAGGTCATCATGCAATCGTTGGGAAACTTGAGTCATAACAGTTTCGTCTTGCGCACCTCTGGAAGCACTTTTGGCATCATTGCAAGGACTGATTTCTGGTGTTGAAGCAATAAGGTGTTCTCTGGTGCCATTAGGCCTCGCCTTGTCTTTCTTTGAACAAGGCGACGCAGTTGAGATTCTTGAACCTTCGATGGTTTTGCCATTGGAAAATTCCAGCCTTCTCATTGGTGAGTACATACAGCCTGTGACCCTCTGCCGAGCTCCTGCACGGTCATTATTCTGAATGGTGTGACCAGGCATGCTCAGTTCGAAGCAATGCAAGTCACTTGCAATGGAATTGTCATCATCATCTTCAGCTAACTGAGGAGCACTAGTGGCTCCATTCAAATGGACAGACTCAAGGGACTGCCTACACAAGCTTGCATCTTGATTTTCATTGCTGATGTATAATTTATCATCATTGGGTTTACTTGACCTCCTGGTATTAAGAAAACTATGGATTTCACTGTTAAGCCTCTCAGTGATTGAGATTCTTTCTGCCAAAGCGTCCCTGGGATCAGCATTTTGCATCTGCATTCGCTCATCAAGCCATGCTTCTGAAATATGAACTACTGACTTATCAAACTTGTGTTCATACCGCTTTACATGCTTTTGCTTTAACAACCTGACTTCTTCTTCATAGTTTCTGATTCCTAATGCAAATTCATCACAGAGATTTTCTAACAGGTGAGTTGCTTTCTTTTCTTTCTCCAGGTCCTTTACAGCCTTAAGAAATGCTGATTTCACCTCAGACAGTTCTCTTTTTAACTTCCTGTGGAGACTCTCAGAATGCTTTCTCAGATGTCTCTCGTCCTCAAGTTCCTCTTGCAGCGAACGAAGTGCTGCTCTGACCTTCTCTTGATCCTTGCTTTTCCGGGCCATTTTATCATCAGATACTTGTCTTACCAGCGAATCGATTTCATACTGATACCTCTGCCTTTCTTGCATGAGCTCTTGAACACGTGCATAAGAATGTTGCAACTCCGATTTTAATCCCTTAATTGCTGACACATCAGCCGCATGCTGTTCTTCCAAACTCCAAATCCGATTTAGAACTTTTAATAATTCTGTTGATGTTTTCAGCTGGGTGCCTACTTCCCTAGATCTAGCCCTGCAGTCCAATGATCGAGTAGGACTGACAAGGTTAATGGTAGCAGCCTGTCAATAAATGGACAAACAAATGCAGTTTGAGAATTATTCTTTGTTCCAATTATTGTTTGTAGCTACAGAAACTAAAAATATAGTGTCATGTAACTGCGTTGAGAGTGGCAGAAGTAAACTAGCATTTCATGACTGAAGAATTACACCAGATTGAGTTATTGCTACACCAGTGGCATGCATGTTCATAGAGATAAGGTTGATAAAGAAACCACCTAAAAAGTATGCTACTCCATCCATTTCATAATATAAGACGTTTTGACTTTTTGCTTGCAACGTTTGACCATTTGTCTTATTCAAAAAATTATGGAAGTGCCATTTATATTGTTTGTGACTTATTTTATTATAAAAAAATACTTTAAGCATGACTTATCCTTTTTTTTATATTTGCACTATATTTTTGAATGAGACAAATGGTCAAACATTATAGCAAAAAAGCCAAAAATCTTACATTATGAAATGGAGGGAATAGTAACTTAGTACACAATTTGGAAGCATATATAGATGCATGATGTCACTTGTACAAATATAAATGCTGAACTTGAGTCAACTATAATAAATCAGGTAAAGCACAGAAATTACCAAGATGTTACTTGGGGAAAAGAATGTGTGTGCATACCCCAATTGAGCTAGTGTAACTGGCAGGCGAAAGAGACTGCCTTGCATGGCTTCTCTCTCCATGTAATTTGTCATGTTCCATCAATGATGTTGAAAGATGCTCGCCACCACCCCATGAACTCTGTGGCTGAAATGTGCCAAATGAAGAAAGTTATGATAAAAAGCATTCTGACTTTTTGAAACTTCAAACTGCAACTTTTCCAGTGGAAAACATGATAACTAAAACCAATTAAAGAAAGTAAAGTGAAATTTAGAATGCAAAGATTTGCAGACTCAAAATTTAAACTGTGCCACCTCCACCAGAAAGTATTATTATTGTCATACAAATATATAAATCATAAGGCAACAAGCATCAGCAAATGTAGATTGAAAGATATTCTTCATGAGATTGGAGTTCTAAGGCTATATTTACTCTAATGGAAAATATCATGAGATTTTTTTTGGGAGATAAACATGAGAATTTGATAAATCTGAAATGATCATTTTCTTTACATGCAGATTATGTTCTCTTGAGAAGGTTGTGCAAAATTATAAGATCCTTATATGGATCGTGATCTTGACAACATTGCATTAAACAATTGTATTTGTATTGTGCTTTGTCAAGATGTTGCACAGCACAGGGCAAGGGCAGAAATCTGTCTCGCACACTTGAACTTCATAGTACAAATGCGTGCTATACAATAGTGATCATAGTATATGGATCGTGATCATAGCACACTTGAACTTTATATGGATTGTGATCATAGTGCAAGACATAAGCCTTTTAGCTACTAGTCTTACGTTGTGGTTTTTTTTATCTGTCTACAACTCTACCTTATTCTTTGTGTACACTTTTTATTAGGATGGGAAGTCAAGTCATCTTATACACCGGCTTTTTTATATGCTTATAGAAATGATATCTAAATATAAGCTAGGAGTTCTTCACTACCGCCAGGGGAAAAATAACACTAGGAAACTTGAAAAGTGCGGACATGCTGTCTTCAAGCTGAGAATCACTAGGAAACCATATTAGCCTGTTCATGGATCATTACTGATCTGACAAGAAATTTATTCCTGAAAAAATTTAATAGTATGTGGTTTCCTTGCCTTGACATTTTACATGATCTGAAAACAATCATCTACAGATATCCAAAAACAAAGGCCATGAGTTGTATTGATATTTTGCTTCCAAGTACTACTCTCACTGGAATAACAAGCATTCAGTCCCATATATCAACAAAACCATGAATTCCCAACTGGTGACGCAGCTACTTTGTAATGTCAGCCTAGGAAACTTCAATGAGCAAAAACATCCAACACTTTCTGTGATATAAGATATAAAAATAAAGTCCTGCAGCTACTCAATAAAAATTTCCTAATGTAGTTACTTGCTGAAACAAAAAAAAAAAGAGAGAGAGCCAAAATGTATATCACATTAGACCTGCAAAAAAGCCATATACCTGGAACTGTACCAATATGCCCTACTAACAATCTATTAATTGAAGGAGTAGTGAGGCTACAAAGTTACGAACATTACTGCCTAACGTTTTGATGCAGCTTTCATTGCGCATTACTAGTTGTCCTGGTTTTGAGCTTATGACAATCCAAGAAGCACTAGTGTCTAGAGTGCACAAAACCATAGATCGCGCACAAAACAAAACAAAAAAAAATCCACTTATGTGAATATGATGTATGAAAGCTAGCTGAACCAAATGTTTTTTTATTTGATCTGTTCCTGTAAAAAAACTGAAAAAGGGTATGCATACGCCTAAGATCTTTTTTGCATCAAAATTCCTGAAAATCAAAGGGACAGACCAAAGATTCTATGTGACGAAGCACTAATCTCTACTCCATCTGCGGCAACACTTAGGAGAACTCGCAAAAATGAAATTTGAAGCTATAAAAAAGTTGTTTTTAGCACTTTCGGATAATCTGCCCCCAAGATGAAACGATGCAATCCAAGAATCCAGCAAGACAATGAGAGACACAAAGGATGCATACATAAGCAAAAAAAAAAAAAAAGATGACGACTTTATGACGTCACCAGGTTGACCGGTGGGGAAGAAAAAAAGCTCTTACCCGATCCGCCTCGTCGTCGTCGCGGTCGCCGGCGCCGGCGATGCCCCTCCTTTCTCGCCGCCGGATCCGCCGCCCGCCGCCGGCGCCGGCGACCTTGATGACGTCCTGGATCTCCCAAAGCGTGGCCCCCAGCTGCCGCGCGGATGCCGCCGCCGAGCTCCTCCTCCCCGCCCCCGCCGCCGTGGAATCCGCAGCCGCCGACGGCTTCTCCTCCGGCCGCGGCGGCGAGGCTTCCAGCTTCCACGACGGCGACGGCGTGACCTGCCCCGCCCTCCGCCTCACCCTCGCCGCTGCCAGCCCCCGCCGCAGCGCCACCTTCTCCTCCTCCTCCACCCCCACTCCGCCGGGTTCCTGGCCCCGATTCGGTGTCCCCGCGGCGGCCTCGGCCGTCGGCGTCGCCATGGCCGGCATCGCCCCGCCGTCGCCGCGGCATTTCGGTCCCCGTACACCCGCCGCCGCTGTTGGCGCAGGCGGTGGAGGTGGCACAACCTCCATTGATGATGCTTTTGCTGCTATTTCCCTCTGCTTGTTGCTGCTGCTGCTTCTTCTTCTTCCTCGGGTGCTCTGACGACTAGTATGGAGACATTGCTCTGGCTGCCTCTGCTTGCTCAGCTTCTTCTTTCCTTGTGCAGTTGTGTTCTTTCTGTCGCTCTGTATTCACTGTGTACGTCTGCTGTGTAAGTACATGATGTATACACACGCTGTAGTAGTAGGATTGGGGGAAGAGAGAAGAGAGGGGACAAGGAGATGTGTGTGGCTTTGTTGACTATTCAGATAGAGAGAGACGGGGGGAGAAGTGGACACATCGCATCGCACATGCCTGCTATGGAACGAGGTTGGTACATGGTAGTAGAATTATACTAGGGGTAGCCAAAATGGAATTCTCTCACTGTAGCTATCCTCTCTTCTCATACGAAAATGTGGATTTCTAAGAGGCCACATCATTATTTAATTATAGTCGTTCGATCAAAACCGATCAGTCTTCGATCTGTCGCCACGTGTATATAGATGGAGCAAATCACACCAATCGACAGCCCACTGGTCCTCCAAGCTGCACAGCCCCCACCCCATACACAAACGACGATGCTCCACCTCTCAGGAGTTTCGCGTCTATTCAGTTCCCTCATTAGAAGCCGCACTAGCCAAGATTTATCCAGGAGCAATGACATATACGCACCTTCTCATCTCCCTCCCTTATCTTATTTATCTCCTAGCCCCTTCAAAATCTCCATGCCGTTTTGCACTTTTATTTGCTCGCTGGCTGTTGAGAAGCTTCTCCCGCTAGGCTGATGAAATTCACTGATAATTTTCATCTCAGCTGGATGAACGCTAGCTCATTTTCTGATCTTCACAGTTGAACATAGCACCACCAACACCATGAGCTTCTTCCGGCCGACGTATATTTTCATTTCCTCGATCCGCCTGCTGCCTATTGAAATCTCTTAGGTGGAAATGATCCAATGAGGCGTCTACATGCATGCAGCCATGGAATCAACAGCCTGACACTGATTTCAATCAGTGTAGGTAAGTCATGTACAAAAAGATGACAATTAGAATTTTCTTTCCACGATTTCAACAGCCATGTCAATATTTTTAAATTTGTTTTGGTTTCTTCGGGAACGACAGAGAGTTCCAACTTCAAATTACCAATATGTTCTTTTCATGCGATTGAAATATTGTAGGCTATGGAAGAATTTTATTTTGCAGATCATTATATACAACTCTGAATATAATATTATTTGTTTCTTTACTTTTACCTGAATATGTATGGAAAGTGAAATGTAGAATTAAAATACCGATATGGTAATAGCTTCTTGCTGATGAATTCAGGATTGAACGAATCTAGCCGCTGTCACAGACGGGGTTAGTCAAAACCTCAATTTATTGATATTTGTCATTTAGGTTCTTGCAAGGAGGCACTCGGGCACACACATTGAAGACTTATTTATAAAATCAACCAAATTCTGCTGTAAGTGAAAAAAATTGTATTTACCTTATTCTCATGTAAGCATGCCTTTCATCTTATAATTTAGATTTTGAAAATGAATGTGCCTCATATGTATTGTCATATAAAAAATTGTTCTCTGTAAAAACTGTGCACTTTATTAAGTCGAAATTTTCTATAGGCTATATAGCTGTATCTATCTAATTCTTTTTGCTATTTATATTGTTTTGCTTTACATCTATATTTGAATATAGTTTTGGGAAGCTCAAATATAAAATGCTTTTGTTCAAGGTTTCTTCTACAATCCCGCTGTAACGCGCGGGGTAACACCTAGTTTCTCTTATTTCTCTCCCACTCTAATAGAGTAAATTCCAGGCAACTACATAGTTTTGACCAAATTATCACAAAGCTCTATGTTAAATATGTTGTATTACAAACTAGTTAAAAAACAAATTTCTCAAAATACATATTTAAACCAGAAATCATAATCAAGAAGACAGCTACATATAAAAAAATATTGAAGTTGTCACATAACTACATATTTTATAATTTCAATTACTAGCACTATTATTATCTTGGAGCGATAAAGATGGATGTTTTGTAATTAAATAAGTACTAAACATGTAGTTTTGTGTTGGTTAGTTTATTTTTAAAGTAACCAACATTATATAAAAAACAAAGGGATATTTAGTTTTGTGATATCCGTATTTTTATAAAGCTACTCTTAGTTTTTCTTAATGTTATATTTGAACTTTTGGAACTGTTTAATTAATTACCACCTTATGTTGTTTGTTGCTTTGCCTTGCAGTTATGGTATATCTTTATCCTTATACCCACTTGCCATAAATACTTTCTTCATATATACGTTTTCTAAGGTATTACCATCGATTTGTTACTCAAACGGGCCTTTGGTAAATTTTGGCAAGGAGGTGTGGTAATGTGCGGCAATTTTATGTAACTTATAAACAAATCTTATATGTTGTTATTGCAATTAGTTAATATATGTAATAGTTTGAGTTGACATCATATTCTATGATAGATGGGTCCATCTTTCACATAGATCGTCATAAGTGATAATGTTGCCCTCAAACAACAATGAACCAAACAGTATTATGAAATCAATTGTTTAAATCCTGAAATACTTAAATATTACACGTGTCGTTTGTACTTCTAATAGGAATTTACTGGGGTTAAAGATTTCGGAATGGATTTTAATTTTTTCAAAATGTGTGTTAAAGTAGACATAGGGCACTACTATACATATAGTGGATGCCTCACAGGTGCCCGTTCATTTAGAATGGTCATCTGTATGGCATTTTTTATGCACAACCCTTTATGTGTGTCTAAAATTAAAACTGATACCTATAATATATTATAGGCGTCTGTTGGAGCGATAGCTTGTCTAGCAGGGGACCGGGGGACCGCCTTTATTGTTCAGCTCAGGGGTGCGGGCTAGAGCCCGAAGCGAGAAAATGTGAAGAGGATAGAGGGAGAAGGAGGGGGAATCTAAGGGAGTATGCCCCTCAGGAGACAGAGATTTATATAGGTTCGGGTCGCTAGGGAAGCGTAATACCCTACTCCTGTTCTATGTGGTTCAACTGAGAATCAAGTTATAAGCATGTGTGGGGTGGTTTTTCTATGCTACGAACAACTAGGGGTTTGTTCTCAGCCTATCTTCTACCTGTCTTCTGCCAATCCCTTTTTCATCTACTGGGTTGGGATCCACCCCTTTCTCTATCAAACTGGGCCTCCTTTTATACTCCAAGGGACACCACAATGGTCTAACAACTCTCACTGCAAGGAACATGGATTATTCTCTTTCTGGTACGACCGTAGGGGTCATGTCTTGTCGGCTTACTTCCCCACGTTGCCACGTATAGGGGCAGGTGCTAGGGGCAGGTAAGAGGAGCACTGTGCTGTTGGCGCGGTGATGACGCCAGGTCTTCTAGTCGTTGGCTGGGCCCACCGGTCAGCGGGACAGAGGTAATCCCTAGGACCTGATGGTCCAACGTGGGGCGGCCATTCTTCCCACGCGTCCGTCCATCGTATTAAATGCGACGGTGACCGTGCGGGTGACAACCATCCCTCAGTGTCAGGATGACAGCGCTGTCACTGCGCAGTCATCGAGGGGAGACATTTTTTAACCCCTCCCCCTTTCTACTCAAAAGGGGAAGGGAATAATGGGAGCGTGGCGTGCACCTCCCATCGCATTAAATGCGATGTGGCATGTGCCGGGCGCCCTCACATCGCAGAAAATGCGGTGGTTGGACATTGGGAGCGCATAGTGCTCGCACACGTGGTGGGGCACTATGCGCGCCTTTGCGCGTCGTGAGTTCGGGGTAGCCCTAACCCCCTCCTTGGCAGGATTAGCCTTTGGGCGGCGCTACGGGCCGACCCCCCCAGGGGCAGCCACGTGGCTTCCCGAAGCTCGAATCCCTTTCAGGGTCTTAGCCACTACACTAGTCACGGGTTCGATCCCTCCAGGGAGCGGCAACGTGGGTCTAGGTGGCCGTATATCGCGTCGCAGGGTACCCCGGGCCCATATCACCGACTGCGTCGGTTTAAAAACCTGGAGCCTATAGTGTATTAGTGTTGGTATGTATAGACCCAACACCTATAATATATTATAATGTGTGGATTTTTACTCTCTCCAGTCTAATAATAATGGACGTTTTGGGTAAATGTGCGGTCTAAAAAAACACCTTTGACCATGTTTTATAATATATATATATAGAAATATCAATAAACATATGACTATTAAATTATTTTTCAAGATGAATCTATATGTGTGGTTTCCATATTCCTAAATTAAGTACTTTTAAAATTATTTATAGTCAGAATTTTAAAAGTTTGACTTTGATGTTATCCATAACGTCTAGTTTTTTTAACTTGGAGGGGTGACTAACCGGCGTCAAATAATAACTCTGCCAAGCCAAGCTAAGGGGCACCGAAAGATAACTGCCCTACTTGTCTTTTATCTTCTTGCCTCTCTCTCCCCCTTCTTCAGTCTGCCTCTCTCCCACACCATTGAGTGTCGGCTGTGGTGGTGAAACGACGCGGCCACAGTGACGGTGACTCGAGGTGGCGGTGAATCGAGTCATGGTGATGATGGCAACAGTGGCAAAGACTAGTGGAGGTTTCGGGGGGGGGGATCGGATTTGACCACCTGGAGGTTGGGGGCCACCGTTGCGTGGCAGCCTAAGGAGCAATGGCGTCAACGGCTGGCGCCTACGCCCTCTTCTCTTTCTTCTCGTGGAAATTTTATTATTTTTTTGGAATTTTTTATTGTTCATTTAGTTCTTGTGTTCATCCTTGTTATTGGCTGTTGTTCATTTCGATGAATTATTGACTGTTGTTGTGGTACATGTGGAATTGTGGATAATTTATCTAGGCATCATTTTGGTTTGATTGGTATTTTATGTTCATATGGTATATGCCTGTCTATGAGTCTGCTTAATTCGAGAGCATTTTTTTGTTTGTTTTCTTTATGCTCCTAGACTTCTTGGTGAATCCAGCACCTATGGTGCTTTAATGGCCGACACCAAAGGGTTTTTAAGCCTCGTTTAGTTCCAAAAAGTTTCTTCCAAAAATATCACATAAAATTTTTGAACAAATACATTGAGCATTAAGCATAAATAAAAAACTAATTACACGGTTGACATGTAAATCACAGATGAATCTTTTGAACCTAATTAGTCCATGATTAGCCATAAGTGATATAATAATCCACCTGTGCTAATGACAGATTAATTAGGTTTAATAAATCCGTCTCGTGGTTTCCTAACACCCTACGTAATTAGTTTTTTAATTAGTCGCCAAAATAACCTTCCGATATCCTGTTAAACGTCTTATGTGACACCCAAATCTAAAATATTTTAGAACTAAACGAGGCCTTAGTAGCAATGTGGTATATATGCATGCATGTTTTCAGTGTACTATGGTCCAAGCATATAGTTAATTGAGTGATAACTTGCAAAACACTCTTCACACTTTTTTTTTTGCACGGGACACTGAATAGTACTACCACCGTCTTAAAATACGAATACATGAAACTATGAATATATCAATATAGACATTTTTTTTCTAGGTTAATAGCTAAAATAAAAGTAGACGGATGGAGGACCAATAATTACAAGCTTCTTTTCGCGTGGGAAATTTCAAATGAAATGATACTTATGCCTAATGTCACTGAAAAAGGTGCTATATACAGAAGGAAATATTAATAAACATATTTGTAGAGTGATAGAGATGCATGCAAGATGGCAACCTCCATTTTATTTTATTTAAAAAAAGATTCCTGGAAAGGCTGTGCGCTTTGTGGAAAGGGGCACGAAAGGAAGAAATAAACGTCTGATCGATGGCAGGAGCAGGGGTATCTGAAGCGTGTTTCAGTTCAGGTACTCTCAGGTAGGAGTAGTACTGTAGTAGTACTCCAATAAAGAAGACAGCAGCAGCAAGCAGCAAGGGGTACGAAGGAGTAACAGTTGAAATGCACCATGGGCGACGTCGCAGTGCAACAAGCGAATCGCGAGTGACCGGACAAGACCCATCGAGCAGCGCTTTCGCTTGCCCGACGCAACGCGTGCACAGTCGCAGACACCTCCAACGTGATTCCCGCGTACTTGATCAGAACACAGGCAAACATTTTCGCCTTTAACTTTTCTCTTATTTTTTTTCCCCAGAATTGAAAATCACTAGGGCTGCTTTCGTTTCCAGTCACTTAAAACAGTGCCGTCAAAAAATATAATTTTTTTTTCTCTTTTTCCGTATGCACACTTTCCGAACTGGTAAGCGGTATTTTTTTGAAAAATTTTTCTTAATGAAAGTTGTTTAAAAATCAACATAATATATTTTGCATGTTTAAAATAGCTAATATTCAATTAATCACGTGCTATTGACATTTCTCGTTTTACGTACAACACTATTTTTTTTATGCTACGCATCCTAGCACTACTAACTAAATTAATTGAAGTATAGGACAACCGAATTACAAAGAAAACATGCCAAAAAGTTGGTCCGAAATGGCAAATAGAACTGACGCCAGAGGGTGGAGCCGCGGAGGTAGTATTTTGTCAACATACTTGTAGAAATATGATAGGATTATTACATGTGTAAAATAGAGAATTACTCCTAAAAAAGTTGAAAAATAAGTAATTGTTTGCATGGTTAGTAGAGCAGGGAAAACATAAAATGCAGGATTGCAGAGTATAAAATTGCTACTCCCTTCGGTTCCATAATTCTTGACGTACGTTTTGTACAAGATTTAAGTCAAACTTTTTAAACTTTGATTGTAAATAACATTTAAAGTGTTTCGTTTAAGAACTTGAAGATTATATGTATAGATTTATCTTCGAAAATACTTCACAAAATATAAATTTCTTAAGATATCCATTTATATTCTAATGGAAAACAATGGTCAAAAGGATATAGTTTGAAAACCATATCGTTATCCAAAAAGTCAAGAGTTATGGAACCACACGAGTAGTAAATTAGGTTTGAATATCCTAATCCATAGAACTTGAGGCCAGATTACTTAGTAATGAATGATGTGGTTTGCCTCACTTCTTTGGAACATAGGAATAAAAGGTTCCTTTAGAACGCTGGATTTCAAAACTACAGGCACTGAAAAAAAATAGAAATACATGAATATAGGAATCCAAAACCATGGAAATTTGTGCTTTTGGATGCATAGAAAACAAAACACAATAATTTGTATGCAAACTAGAGAAAAAGAGCAGAGAGAGTAAGATAGAGTTCGATTTGGACTTTAAGGAAAGAAAAACATTGGAGCTCATGCTTATTTTTCAAAGGAATGAGTTTAGGAATCCAATCTATTGGAACTTCTCCTATGCCATTCATGTGTAGCTTATTCGATTTGGAGGAATTTTGCCTCTATAGGAATTAGGCCCCATTTGAAACACAGGATTGTCAAAACACAGGAATAGAAAAAACACAGGAATGGAATGCCATGCTCATAAAATTTCTTCGAGATTTGAAAATATAGGAAAGCATCAAAACTGTCGTTTGATTAGAGCACAGGGAAAACACAGGAATACAAGACATGTAAAGAAGAAAAATGAGGTGAGACCTCATGTTTGGAATCCTCCAAAACTACACTAGGATTGTTCATTCCATAGGAATTCTAAAGGAATTGGTAGGAATCATTCCTTTATTTCAAAGGACTCTATAGTTTTTTTTTCCTATAGGGTAGGAATCCTCTAAAATTCCTATGATTTTCCTTTAAATCAAAGGGGCCTAAGAAATATGGAGGAATGAAAATGTGTGAGAATCCAATTCATACGAAATTTTTCATGAGGTTGGAGTGGATGGAAATTTTCCTATGGTTTCATTCTTAGGGCTCCTTTGGAATGGAGGAAAAACAAAAGAAAAGTAGAGGAATCAAAATCCTATGGAATTGAACATTGTAGCTTCATTTGGATCAAAGGAAATACATGGGAAATATTCCTATACATGTCATTCCAAAGGAAAGCAATAGTGAAAAAACACATGCAAGCTCATTTTTTTTCATCCTTCACGAAGTCCAATGCAATCAAACAGCTAACCATAGAGAAAGTACACAACTGTTAGATAATAAATGTTTTTTACTTCACTAATAAGCATCCTTTCTAGTTGTGGACCCATTTTTCCTCCAAAAATTCATACGTTTTCCTTTGCCACATCCAAACAACAACCTACACAAAATTCCCATGTTTTTATCCTCTATTTTGCACGTTCATTCCTATTATTTTTATTTATTTCCCTATTCCTGTATTTTTGCAATCCTGCATTCCAAAGGAGTCCTTATTCTTATAGGAAAGAGAAAATTTCCTTTGATTATTCTATGGCTTATTCCTACAAAACGAATGGCATTCATAGAAACTAATCCTTAGGAATCAAAATCCTCTACTTTTAGTCCAAAACGAATAGGCCGAGTCTCGTAGGAAAAAATTCCCATGGAATGATATCCATCAAATTTCATTTGAAATTCCTCCATTAAAAGGGAGTCTCAAAAAATAAGGTTCGATCACTTGGATGGATTTTTTTTCATGTAAAATTCTATTGTAATCATGTGCAAAAAAGAAATTTTCCTACAGTACATATTTCCTATGCTCCATTCCTGTGAACCAATTGAATGAACAGTGACTAATCGGTTTGTTCCTATATTTTTGAGAAAATTCCCTACATGCCCACCAATTTTCTCTCAATCCCTTGTATACCCCTCAAATTTCCTTAATCCATTCTATGCCCATGAGTTTTTATCTTTATCCCCTCTATACCCATTCTGTTAGTTGACCGTTAAATATTTTTCAAAATGACAATATTAACCTTCCCATATATCTCATACTTGTGTGCTTGCTTATTTAGAAAAATACAATTCTAAAAGCTAAAAAATATCCATTTAATTTAGCAAAAGAAAACAACACATAATTGTTTGAACCACATATTTAAAAAAATTAATTTAATTTTTACAATAATTTTAAAGTGTATTTGATGAAGTATGTACAAAAAAGTTGTATTGAAAATTAAACCTAAAAATAAAATAGTTTCTTTTCAATTTCTTGGGAATATTATGTGTGTTTAATGTTTTTTAAAATGTATTATAAAAATAAATTTATCTTTTAAAATTGAAGTCAAATAATTATGTCTCGTTTGAGTTTATTATGAATTCAATTCTTTTTTTTATATTGAGATTTACGTTTATAGAGGAATTAGCATACATACTAAATAAGAGCAATATAGTCATTTTAAGAAAAATCTAACGGTCAACTAACGAAATGGGTATAGAAGATATAAAAATAAAAACTCAGGGACATAAATGGGATTGAGCAAATTTTAGGGGCATAGAAGAGATTAAAGTTAAACTCGTGGGCATATAAGAAATGGGGCAATTGCACCCATGCCATCACTTTGAACCTCAATTGTTGTTTTACCCCTATTTTTTAGGGTTTGCGGTTTTGCCCCCTACTTTTTGAAAACGAACCAGCCGTTTGCCCTCACTTGTGACAGCTAGCCTAACGGTGTTAGTTTTCATGGCTTTAGGACTTTTATGTCCTTGGTTGTTGTTGTATTTTTACCCTACCTTTTTTTTATCTTGTGTTAGTTTGACTTGTAAAAGCTAAAGCATGACTACAAGGCTTTCCAATCACTTGACAAATCCTACAAGAATATGTTTGTTCCTTCAAATGTATTGGATGTCTAATGGTGCCGATAGTTACTTGAGCTAGGACAAAATAAAAAAAAGGTAGGATACAAATACAACAACAACCAAGGGCATAAAAGTCCTAAAGCCATGAAAACTAACACCATTAAGCTAGCTGTCACAAGTGAGGGCAAACGGCTGGTTCGTTTCCAAAAAGTAGGGGCAAAGCTATAAATCCTAAAAAATAGGGGTAAAACAGCAATTAAGGTTCTAAATGAGGGCATGGATGAAATTGTCCCATAAGAAATTGCCCCATTTTGTTTTTCCTCCACTTCCCCTCTACCCGGAGGAGCCCTAAAGTAATTATGGACTATGAGAGTGAACATCTCAGCGGCAAATGTAGTGGATGGAGACGGCATGAAAGGGTCAACCCTAGAGACTTTGACGCTAAACCCCTAAGCTCAACGTCAGGATCATTGGAGCTAAGCTATGAGGACTTAAGTTGAACGACCAACCAGCTCTCTTTCCTCAAAATTTATATCCACTTCATGAAAAATTTATACTAACTTATAACGAGTGTCAACCATGATGACTGCATCCCACGTGGCGAGTGTGTTGCTCATGCTGGTGGTCTATGTACTGATGATTGCAGCCAGGGAGTGTTGTTCGTACGAGACTGGTCCACTCGATCCAGCGTTGTAAGTTACTACTCAAACATATACTTCCTCCATTCTCAAATATTTGACGCCCTTGACTTTTTTATACATTTTGACCATTCGTATTATTTAAAAAATTACATAATTATTAATTCTTTTTCTATCATTTGATTCATTATTAAATACTAGTAGCCGTGCACATGCAATGCACGTATGTACAATATATAGTTAAAAATAAGCAATCACATTAGAAAGTAATCCTTGCAATATATATTTGATGAAGTTGAATATTCTATCTTATTCTTCCAAAAAAATATATTTCTAGTTAATATACATACAAAAGCTTTGTGTGGGCTTAATTTATGGAAAGCATACAACACTAAGAACAAATTTGGGCCAACAAAAATAAGAGGTCATCAAATCCTGAAAAAAATTAGGGATGACATGATTTGAGATATCGATAGATGAAAGTTATATATAAAATTTCTAAGAAAAGACTAACAAATGTTAGCAAAACAAAAAACATCATTAGGTTAGCATTGCCAGTTTGTGATCCATGACTCATCTTTTTTTTGTGTCCGAGACATAAACATTTGGATAGTTTGTAACGACAACTTACCACTACACATTGACCTATAGTCCTATACCCTGCATACACACGAAGACATGCTCATGATCTCTGTACTCCGTTCTCAGATAGAGCCACAAAGGAGTCTCAATGTAGTCCTGCTCCTCTGCTTATCCGTTTGCATTGTGTAGCCTGAACCAATGGAAATGCTAAAACCAAACACAAGCCAGCCCGCAAAGAAAGTTCTACTCCCTCCATTTTTGTTTGTTTAACATTGTTAGCTCAAACATTTATGGATGGAGTATTTTACTACCTCCAGGCTCCGAAGTCCAGAAGGACTAGAAGGCAAACCATTGTTAAGTGAAGGAGGGATAGCATATATGGATTGGAGGCATAGCCAAATAAGATCACCTTAAGAAATTGTAGGCTGCAGCCCCATGATTTCTTACGTTTCCCCGACGTGATGGTTCATCAGGTTCAAACCCTAGGATAAGAAAACATTCACACATACTAACTTTGATTTATTTCTTCTCAGTTCAGTACATTCACTGCTGGTCAACTGCCAGTATCGAGGATCAAATTGTATAGGGCAAGAAATAAAAATCAATTACTGCAATGGATCAATCCCCTGTTAAGCTACTGATTAGTTGTTCTCTGAATCCATAACATTATTGAACACCCCAAAGCGATCCTCTGAAGCTAAATATTAGTTCTGTTCTTTGCATAAGTTCCGGTTTCCTGTAATTCATTAGCTGGGGAGTTCCATCTATGCTATTGTACACTTTTTGTGCAGATCATTAAATCACACATGAAAATGTTCACTTCTCTTCTTTCTCCTAAATCCTAATCCTAAACTGACAATCAAGCAAACAAGCAGCCAGATTGAAGTGAACATTAATTACTGCAGAACAGTGGGAGAAACTTTACTTACGAAAAAAGATGGAGCGTTTACTTACGTGTCGAAGCCGCCACCGAGGTTGTTAGACGCAGAAGAAGAGCATCTCGCATATGTTGGCACAAGCGCCATAGAGATAGTCAGGAAGAGCAGGAAGAGGAAGAGCGGATCGCCGGAGGTGCTGATGCCATCCGATGGCGAGCAACGCGACGGAGATTCTGGTGGCTGCGGCGAAAATGCATGGGTGTGGCGTGGTGAACGGCGATGGGTAAAGGATGGAGTGACACTGATGGGCTCGCTGTTCTCGAATCACTCGAGGAGGAGGAATATCCACGTGATTGATCCGTGATTTACTCACCGGCCGATGGAAAAGAGGATAGCAGGATGAATCCTAGGATGTATATGGAATGTTGAATCTCATGATCAATGGTCAAGATTATGTGAATGCAACAAAGTTGCTCCACTATAGTATAGATACTTTTATACATACATATACTTTTACATATTTTATAATTTTTTTTAATAAGACGAATGGTCAAACATGTGCCAAAAAATTAGTAGTGTCAAATATTTGAGGACGGAGGGAGTATTTTACAACCAATGAAGCCGTGTGCCTTGGTCGCGCCGTGGCGGTCACTTTCTGCGAGACTTCACGCTTCGTACCAATCTCCTGTGACATCTGGGAGAAGGGCATCGACCCCCTCGTGGTTCAATGGAAGACCATGTCCTGCGCCGTCCTCCTTAGCATTCAATATAGTGGCTGGTGGGATAGCAGACTCACTGCGGTGTTATGACTTGGGGGGCATCGGCCCCCTCGTGGTTCAGTGGAAGACCATGTCGTGTGTCGTCCTCCTCAGCGTTCAATACAACGGCCGATGGGATAGCAGACTCTCTGTGGCGTGATGACTTCGGGTACAATAGGGCTGACATCCTCAAGGACATCCACTTGATGGTATGGCCAGCATGGTGCAGCAAGCCTATTACATGGCTCAAGCTGCGCAATTGATGGATGCAGATCCATGGCCTAGGCTAAATCTATTACTACTCTCGCATAATAGGTAGTCCTCCTATGCGTCTATAGTCTTTGAACGATCAATGTGTGGATGTTTTTTTCACTATACATACTAGTAAGCATGCACGTGCAACCCACGTTTCAAACGAAATAATTAAAATGAAGCAGAAATTTGTTTCAAGTGCTAAATATTTTTATAGATTTCATTTTCTTTTTTAAGCAGGCTAATAATCAATCAGGTTCTAAGTTATCATATAATTGCAAAACCAAGGGCATCATATTGCCCGAATATATGAATGTTGCAAATATTCCAGAATTCATTATCTTCTGATCAATTTCAGTTAAGGTGCCTTTCTTCACGTTTGGTACAACCTTTGATAACTTCCCTGAGAACTGCCATCCTAGAAATATGATGATGGCAAAAGTTGAGCAATAAAATAATGATAATACTAACAACGTTTAGAATCTTGAGTTACCAGGACCAAAATTTTGGAAACTTAACCAAATTCACTCTTATTCTACTCCATCTAGTATCATCACATAGTGTTGTTCTGATTCTAATATCTAAGGCACAATTTTGACCACCAAAGAAATTTACTTCTACATATTCAAATCATCCAACGTGGTTATTTAGGAGGATTCAGAATTTCAGATAAAAATGATTGAATAATGAAATATTGCATACCAACTAAACTACATCAAGAGTACCAAGCTGGAATTTTAAAAGCAAAACTCTTGTTTACAGGCTATTTTATGATAGCAAAACTACCAATTGGAAATTGGACTCCCATGTAACTTATAGCACAAATCAAACCACTTTAGTATATAAACTAACTTAAAATAGCAGTACGATGAAAAAAATTATCAAAAATATAATAAATATTTTACAAATTAGTTCAATCCTGGATCATAAAAAATCTAAACATTAACAAAAAGATAGCATTGTTATTTGGAAAAATGTTTTTCCACGGACAAAATAATACTATGATTTTAAGATTCAAGTCTAAAAACATGATCAAATCTTTTGATTAAAAGCATGAGCAGATAAATAATTAACAATAATTTATTTGGAGACAATTTCAGATAATAACTTACAAACTATTATTCCTCTAGACTTGCTTTATTTATCATTCCTTTCTGTTGACACGCTTCTCGTTGTATATAACACTCTCCCTTGCACATGTGGAAAAAAATTTACTGAACCTAGGATCAATTGCATAAATCCAACAAATTCATCTCAAACTAAGTCTAAACTGGTTAGCAAGGATTGGTCTATTGAAGAAGCAATCCGACGGATCAATAAATGGATCCCAGACTTCTTCCAACCGGGAACAAAACTATGGGATGAACAAAAGGTCCGACATCATTTTCTGCCATGTGATGTCCAGGATGTCCTGAGTATAAAAATTCCATCATGGGAAGAAGCTGATTTTGTTGCATGGAAACATATTTTCACAGTGAAGTCGGCCTATCACTTACAGAGATCATTGCTACAATCAGCTACTGAAGCCTCTACTTCGACACACAGGGACCATAGCGGCTGGTCACAACTTTGGGGAACTAAAGTTCAGAATAAAATGAAGTTCCACACATGGCGCCTCATCCAAAATGGTTTGGCTACAGGAGCGGAATTGCAGCGAAGGAATATTAAGAGAGGAGTCAGCTGTTTATATTGTGACAGGGATGAAACCTTATTCCACCGATTTTGGGACTGCCCATATTCACAGTGGATTTGGTCAAGACTGGATGAAAAACTGAGTCTTGAACTGCCTTCTCCGAGTTCAGAGCACAGAGAGGGTAAGAGATTATCAATATGGCCGCTAGACAGACTAGCAGATCAATCTAGACAGACTAGCAGATCAATCGCAACTTGTGATTTCGGTTGTCCTTGTCACTTTTGTATTGTATGTGGTTGGCCCGAAGTGATGCACGTCATCAGCAAGTTCTTGATAATCCAGACAGAGTTGTTGATAAAATTTTGTTTTTGCTGGAAGAATGGGCGGGTTTGCAAGAGAACTTTGCAGTTACTGCTCCTCGTCCGACAAGGGGCTGGTCAGTACCGGATATAGGTTGGATAAAGATCAATGCCGATAGGGGCTTTATAACGATGGATAAGCTAGGCGGTGGTGGTGTCCTGGCTAGTCTATAACCTCTCGTTTTTTTGGTAAAGTCAAGTTGGCGACACATTTAGATGCTGCTGCAATATTGGGAGTTCGTCTTGGTGCTCAAAAAATAATTATTGGCCAAACTGAACCTCCACATCCTAGTTCTGATGTTGATGTTGCAAACAAATCTACGGTACCCTTTGCAGTAGAACGGTGCGAACTAGCGGCTACAGTCGGCCATATATACAAGCGGAGAGGGCCACGGTACTCTGTGCACCCAAGTAGCACAGAGGAGGCAGTGGATGGTAATGTCGATCGATGGCTGGCCGGGAGGGTTAGGGTCGACGACCATCGGGAGCGGTGGCCCCTTGCCGCCATGAACCTCTCATATCTGCTCTGGGCGCGCCATGCGACACGAGAATGTGTGATGGAAGACTTATAGATGATTGGAAGCGATTTTTTGGGTGCTCCGATCAATAGAGAGCAAAAAAGGTTTGATCTTGGATCTGACTTGGGTGCGATTTGGAGAAGGCCACGCGTGATGTATGGATCGGACCAGTGATTGCGGAAAGGCTTAGCAGGATCAAGAAAGATTGACATATCACATAACGGGATAGCAGGATGAATCACTCAATAAATCTGGCCGTTGGATTTCACTGCCGGATGGTTATTACTGCGTGAATGCAACCAAGTTGCTCCATTATAGTATAGATGTAGGTCTCCTGGATGCTTGGGTCAACCCATCTTGGAGGGTGTTTACCATCATACAGTGTGGTTACTGTATAAATCGTAACAAATTTGTATTTCAAAATTAAATTCAATTTCTTTAAATATGCGAGATAACCAAGGTGTGTTTAATCTAAAATAAAATAATATGAACATTTTGTACTGTGTTGAAAGTTCTTGAAAATTGTGGATATCTCTAGAAAATAATGTAATATTTCTTAATTTTTAATAATATTTGCTATATTTTTAAATTAGAAATTTATCCCGACATATTTCTTCTTTTCAGTTTTTTCTTCTAATTTTGATGAGCTCCATAATATGGAGTAAATTTTGTAATTTTATAACTTTGTTCACCATTTAGCAACAGAAATTAATTAGGTACCACCCATAGGAATTTATTTGAATTTCTACACCATTTTTAAATTCAAATCAAAATAGAATTAACCAAACTGGTTCTGTGCGGCTACTGTGACATAAGACATATTATGCAGCCGTAAATTGTACTTTGCACTTTACGTATGATTGCTTCATATTTAATTGAAGGAAAAATCTTATAAACTACAAGATAAACTTATTAATTTTTTAAAACTATATCAAGTTTTATTAAAATAGCATAAATTGATGAAGGTTTTATAGTTTTGATGATTTATCCTGGTGTTCAATAAAAACTTATTTCAACAAACATTGTCTTAAAGTTGGATCCATGCCATTACAATTTTTCAAAGTTAGAGATATAACATTCTGTAGTCAATGATATGTGGGTCCCACGTGAGTCAATGACACGTGAGCCAAGATGATTTATATCTCTAATTTTGAGAAACAGTAATGACATGGCTTTAATTTTCCCTTGAATGGTACCTACTGGCTAAAATTTTGTCTCGTTTCCGTTAGTACGCTTTTCAAATTGCTAAACGGTACGTTTTGTGCGAAAAGAAGTTGTTTTAAAAAGTCAAATAAATTTATGAGTCAATTTTTTAATAATTAATACTCAATTAATCACATAATAATTACGTTTCTCGTTTCATGTGTGGCTAATAATCCATTTTTACTAGCTTTGTGCAAATACAATTTACTTATTTTACTATGCACAAAGCGCTCGCCATATTTACTGTAGAAAATTTGTGTCCATCTTTTAATATAGCACTGTATAACTCACTATACACGCAGTGCTCCTTTGAATGATTAGCATTCATCAGCTGAACGATCGCCTCTTTCAAAATTCGAACAGACCAAAATCTCAGCAGATCGTAGAACGCGAAACAGCAAAGAGATCTTGGCAAAACCACCAGAGTACTACAGTTTTTGTTACGATTCTCAATAAAAGGTCCCCTCGATCGTGTATACAGTGTTGGAAGCTTCATTGGTGCCTTGCCGGCTCAAACAGGGCATTATTGAAATGAAGACAGTACAATTACGAGATTGGAGAAGCAGCATGCCGTGAAGCATTCAATCCGGTTAATTGCGTGTAGTTTGGCTTCAGAGCGTGCGGCCGCAGCTTGCTGCAGCGCACAGCGTACACCGCCTCTCGCCGCTGAAAGATCAAACATGAACATGAATCTCTCCTTAGGGCTCGTTTGGAGTGAAGGAATACCATGGGAATTTTGGAGCATTATAATCCTAGGGGAAAATTTTCCTATAGTATCATTTGGAACAAAGAAATAGACTTTGAAAATTCCTATAGATTGCAATTCCTATGCCCCACCCCATTCCATAAGAAATCTAGTATTAGCTCACACCTTATACGTTTTACTTTCCTTCACTAAGGGCCTTTACAATCAGCCATGCCGTTATGTACCCCTAGTGTACCACGTAGAAAGATTCTTGCCACATAGGCCATGAACAGCTTTCTGCAGAGACACTCTCACCCTTTGTTAGAGCGTCAGAGACTGAAGAGAGAGAAGTTGAAGAGAGGGAAAGAAAAGCGAAGGGAAGAAAGAGGAAAGCTTATGGCCATCATCGTCGTCAAGGACGGGTTGCTGCTCTACTACATCACCGTGAAAGTCGCCATGGCTAGCTGCACGCACCATCCAAGCCACCGCGGTCGAAGCGCCACTGGCTCCGGCGACGGAATCGACTTCGGAGTCATCGCTGGGTTGTGGACCTCCCGCCCGAGTGCAGTGCCGCCGGGTTATCGACCTCTCGCCTGAGCGCAGTGTCACCGGTTCGTCGACCTCTGTAATAGACTGAAATTCAAAATCATATAAATCTTTTGTGGAAATCATTTTCTAGAATAAATTTAAAATGCAAAAGAAAGACTAGGTTAAAATCTATGGAAAATTTCAACACAAAAGTGACCAATATAAAATTTATTTAAATACTTTAAAGCCTCAACTATTTTCTAGAATTTTCTAGGAATTAACTGAGCCTAGAAAGTATTTTTAATAAATGAAAGTTCATTTCAGAAATAATTTAAATGAAAAAGGTTTTAAAAACCTTCCAAAAATCTATCGGGCCGAAAGTCAGCCCAATCTCTCTCTTTCTCTCCCGGAGGCCCACTCTTTTTCCTTTTCCCTTTCTCTTTTTCTCTTCACCCGCAGTGGGCCGCAGCCCATCAAGGCCTTGGGCGGCCGGCGCCGACAGGTGGGTCCCACCTGTCGGATCCGCCTTCAACCTCCAGCCGGCTGGCTCCTGTGAGAGCTCGCGTGAATGCCACCCTCTTTAATTCGTTGATTACTCCCAAATTCATTCGTGTGTAAACGACGCCATGCACTTAAAACGAATTTTGTTCCCCTTTCACTCCTCTTCATTTCCCCTCAAACCCCGTGAGTAATCGTGCACGAGAGTGTTTGAATTCGGCCGATCAAGCTTAGGGTTTTATTCCACTTCAATGTTCATAACTCTGGCAAAATCCACGGCCACCGCCGCTTCCCTTTCTTTTTCTCCAACTATAAAATGATCCCCACTCTCTCCTCTCCCGGTTCCACCGTTTTTCCCTCTCCGAGACACCCTAAATCACCGCCACCGCGTTCAAGGTAAGGACACACCACCGCCACCGCCTTCGGCATCGACGCCGGCCGCCGTCCGTCATAGCCGGAACTCGCCGTCCATGTCCCTGGCTTCGCAAGATCAAGGCGAACCCCATCCACCACTCGGTTGCCGCAGGAGTCTATTTGAACATCCTCACCGCCGTCATCCCGAGCCGTCGCCGCCTCCATCCTCGTCGCCGGCCGCCGTTCGTCGCCTTCTTCGCCAACCGACGCCGCCTACGGATTCGCGAGGACGAGCCGCCCCTCGTCCACATCTGCTCCATCTCCTCCCTTCGCCGGAACGCCGTCGCCGCCGTTGACCCAAACGTCGCCGTCGCCATCTTCCTCGTCGCCGGCCGCCTCACTTCACCGTCGGCCGTCATCTGTTCGCCGGTGAGCATCCCCATGTTCCCCTCTCTCTTTTCCTGGCCTCGGCCACCGCCTCCGGGCTGCCGCTCGCCGATGCCAGCGGCATGCCGAGCCGGCCATGCCGCACCAGGCCGGCGCTGACGTGGTACTGCCATGTGGCAGCCACGTCAGATGGGCCCCCGCCTAGTCAGCGGTTGACTGGGCAGATCCAGTCAACCCCTATCCACACCGTCGGATCTAGACCATTTAATTCTAGCCGTTCATTTTCACTTGATGACGCAATATCTCTGTTAAAAAAATTAATTAAAATCAATTATTGCGTCATTTTACCTTTGATCTTTTCTCTAAAAGGTTAAATCGGCTGAAACCTTAGATAATTCATAACTAATTCATCCGAACTCCATTTTGGGTGAATCAAAGCTCTAAAAATTTGTAAAATCAAGCTCTACACAGTAAAAATATCAAACATTAGATGTTTTGCATGCTTTTGTATTGATTTTGGTCATTTTGTTAATTGTTTAATTCCCGACGCATCCGAGGAAGTCGAGTTTTTTTTCGAGGAGGATCCAGCGACCGTCTCTGCTGCTCAAGGCAAGTCCCACAGATCCCAAAATCTCCTTTGAACAAGTTGAACCATATATTCTCGCAATACTTCAAATATGCATGGTATTTTAGAATGACATGGGATGGGATTACCTATGTTTCTTTGTACAATCACTTTGTTGTTGATTACATTTTTCCTTGTATAACTTGGGACTGAATTTGGACTAGCTATAGCTTATACATGTTGTAGCTAGAATATTGTAGTTGTTGCTTAGCCATGCTTAGAATATTTTCGCCTCACTTTGGGTAGATTATGCTTCATACTAAAATAATGTGAATTATCATGTTGGAGCCATGGTATAGCTAAATAAAATATTGCCAACTAAAATTTGGAATAATGGTGGGTTGTGAGCACGTGGTTTGGATAGTCGCGCTCACAACAATTAAAGACCGGTTCGCGGCTATCCTTGTGAAGCATTTTTTGTACTACCCTTAGGCCAGCATGGGCAACGGTATGGTTTCCGTAACGTGGCGAGAGGCAGTACTGCCACCGGGTTGACGTGGCAAGGATAAGCCCACACGGGATCGCTAGGGGAGTCAAGACCTGGTTTTGGTGGGACGAGGAACCTAGTGGGTGTGCTTGTACTGTTTTTCGTTACGGAACGGGCCATGTCACACTCCCTGCGGGGAACGTGTCCTAAGGCTAAATTGGTACACCTCTGATCAGAGTAAAACTATTCGAATAGCCGTGCCCACGGTTACGGGCGAGCCAAACAAGGTTTTCGTGATTAGAATCACCTCCTCACATAGAAAGTAAAATATGGTTATGGACTGGATAATGGAAAAACTCCTGGTTTTTGAGTGGAGACTGGGCCGGTGCAACCGGGTTAGGTCGTACCGCGTTATTTAATATTGATTATTTAAATTCAATGTTTTTAAATTAACTCCTCTGTTATTATTCATTGAACGCTACTGCTTGAACCCTATTATGCCATCCCTTGTATTCCCGTGCATTTTTGCATCTGTTGCTGTGTGGCTTGCGAGTATGTTGTATACTCACCTCGCTCTACACACCAGAGGAGGAGTTCTTCGAGGAGTAGGCTGTGCCGGTCAAGTTGCCTCTGGAGTGGAGCCACCGCTTTCGTCTTCCGCTGCGTAGTTTATTTTCCGTCTGAGAGGTTCTATCCACCTCTGTAATAAATGTAATGACGTTGTTTAAATTTTAATAAAAGTACTCTGTTTATCAATATTGTCTTTTGTGTGCCTCGGCTGATTCCTGGACGAGGATTAACACACATTATAAGCGTGTGGAATTTCGGATAGAAATTCCGGGCGTGACAACCTCCCACCCCAACGCCGCCGGTTCATCGACCTCTCCGAGCTAGATCTGCCGCCGTCTCGAGCTTCTCCACCTCAGGCGGCCTCCACCTCACTGCCGCTGCAGACGACGCTCGCCTCGCTTCTCCTCGTTGTGGCCACGGGCGAAGGGGGGAAAGGCAATGGTGGCGGCTGTCTGTCAGGTGAGGCTGTCGGCGTGTAGCCGGTGATGATGACAACGAGAGCTCGTCAATTTGCCGCCATGGGTAGAGAAGAGGTGTCAAGACTAGGTGTGGTGATGACCGGAGGTACGAAAGGTGTAGTGGAGGGAGGAGCGGTGGACGGAGAAAGGGGAAAGTGATAGGGTGTATTTTCTAATTTATTTCTCTCTTTGAGGGTGGTAGATGCATAGACTTGGATAAAAATATAAATATATCTAATAGGAGAGCTAAATTGAAAAAAATAAAGGGGCTGAAATAAAAATAGACCAAGGGTTCCGCCATGAGTGACTTTCACAGGGGTGTGCATTCATAGTATCTCTATCCAAGGTGGCACACTCGTATGAGTATCCCTGACTGTGAGAGCCCTAACTCCGATGCTCTTTCTCAATTGCCATCTCTACTATCTCTCTCTCTCTTTTATGTATGATTTTCTTCAAAATTCCAATATTTCAATTCCTGTGATCCATCCAAAGGCAATACATTTGACATTCCTCTATTTTGAAATCCTCTAGTATTGCATATCCCATAACAATCTATTCTTACACTCTTCCTATTCATATGTTTTGAAAATCTTATGTCCAAAAGGAGCCCTAAATTGGACTAGTTTATACATATATGGTGTCAACTCTATCCCACAGAAATATGTAGTTGTGAAGTGGGCCTAGCTTAACAGGCCAGGCTCCTGGTTAAGAACTTGTCTAGTTGATTGACATGAGCGTTTATATTTACAAGAGAATATCTTGTGCTACCAAACAATGTCGTGCTACTGGTGCTACCAATCATCAAAAATGCATAAAAAAGGTCACCAAAAAATGTGAAAAAAATTCCGAGGCATAAAAGATTATGGCATGTAGCACCATACAAAAAAATAAACTCCAAATTCAACCTACACAAGGAGAAACAAAAGAGACAAAATCTTAGGTGAATAGTAATGTGACCTGTTTGACCACTATTTAGAGCACATATTTGTCTTTTTTTTCTCTATGTGTAGGTCAAATTTTGAGTTGATTTTTTTTAAGGATTCTTCATGGCATATTGTTGCACATCTCATATTTTTTGTGACTTTTTTATGTACTTTGAAGGTTGGTAGAATGATAACACAACACTGTTCTTGATGAGGACATCACTCTTTCCGATGCACACAATACACCTCCGTTGGATATTCAAGGTCCAATCACTAGAGCTCGCGCACGACAATTAAATTTAGAGGTGGGCTCGTTCCTATGTTCTTATTTGTATAATTTTGAGAATAGATTACTACCTAATGATTGTATTATGATTAGG
>CM002484.1:12153017-12220940 GCA_000325765.3 Leersia perrieri
CGATTGCGGGGCTCAAGAAGCCGGATCGACGTGTGTTGCGACTCCGCCCAAATCGTTGGTTATCAGAACCTTTCGGAAGATCGGCAACCCTAGTCCACATCAGTTCTATAGCACCCGATATTCTCTCATATTTACGGCGGCAGTATGTGGTACTTTATCAATATCAAAATATGTAGCCTAGTAGGGGTAAGTGTCGTGTGTTTTGTTATTATGTTTCAAAACAGTAATACTATATCTGTTAAGAATTTTGAATTTTTGCTTTCAATGTTTGATAATTTTTGTTATTTAGAAATCACTTAGAGTATCATTTATTTTTATTTGTAACTTACTTTATTATCAAAAGTGCTTAAATTAGCATGGCTTATTCTTTTTTATATTTACACTAAATTTTCGAATAAAACGAATGGTCAAACATGAAAAAGTAAACTCTTACATTATAAATTACTTAAGGCTCCTAAAATTTCAATTTAACCCCTTAAATCTATTGTATAAATTATTGTTGTACCAATTTTAGAACGCTCAACCATATAGGACCAAAAAAAAATGCCCCTGGTCAAGCCGAAATGGTTAGTCCAACATGGCAATGTTATGGGTATACATTAATGCAAAAGAGGTCCTGGTCACATGGTAGAGCTCAATGCAAGCAGACGCTGCATACATAGCTTATACGACATAGAGCCTATATATATGTGGACAATTGTGTTTCTGCTCCACTTCAATTGTGATTTTGCCCACTTGTTTTAGGGTTTGTGTTTTTAACCTGTTTTTTAATCTGAAATCTCCGTCTGCCCTTGTTTTTAACGGTAGTGGGACCAGGTTTTGTAGTTAAAAAAGGAGATAAATAATTTTACCATTTGTGAATGATCCTTTTACCCCTGCAAGTAAATATCTAGTCTACAGCCATCCCAACAGACATATCCATCATTTCATCCCCATCGCCAGTTCGCGCCACACCCAGTCCTCGTCTGTAGCGACGGCGGCGGCGGTCGTTGGCGAGCGCACGAGCAGACAAGAGAGAGACTGGCGGCGAGCAAGGGAGAGCCGCGGCGATCCCCGCGGGGGAGTAGCACACGGCAGCGCTGCGCAGCCCGCCCACCGTGGGGCGGCGCGGAGGCGTAGCGAGGGGCGGCGTGACGGCGAGAGCAGCCCATGGGAAGGCAAGGGCGAGCCGGGGGCAGCGCGGTGTGCTGACCAAGAGAGGACGGCGTGGTCTGGATGCTCACTGTGTGGATGGAGACTTTTTGATGCAGTACTTATGTGATGTGAAGTACGATATTACGCTGGACATACATTGCTGAAATTATGGTTGATATCATGCTCAAATGTTGGTGTGTTTATGCTGGATTCATCCCTGAAATCGTGGCTGAAAAATGTGCTAAGATGTTGATGGAGTCATGTTCGAACTTTTGCTCCAATTATAAAGTTACTGTCCATTTTTTTTTTGAATTATCAAATTGTTAGACTATTGCTGAATTTATCCCAAATCTTAATTATGTAAACTTTCAGATTGAATCGAATGCCAAACTTCATCTCAAATTGCATTGTCTCAATATAGAGGCAAATATGCAAGGGTATTGCTGTCATTTATAAGCTATTTAACACCGTTAGCTACACTTAACAGAATAAGGGCAATCGGAGATTTTAGATTCAAAAACTAGGGGTAAAAACACAGACCCTAAAAAAAAAAAGGGCTTAACGTTTTAGGCCTAGTTTGAATCAGCTAGTGGAGTTGGATTATTTTGGACACGTAAAAAAAAGATCATTAGCAAATGATTAATTAAGTATTAACTTTTTAAAACTTCATAAATAAATTTATTTGAATTTTTAAAGAAATTTCTATATACAAAGTTTTTTATATATCGTACCATTTGGTAAGCGTGCATAAAATAATCCAAAGAGAAATAATCTGAATTGGGCAGAAAAGAACTCGGCCTAGAGTAAGGCTTATCTTGCTGTATATACCTTGTATCTTCAAAATTTTGGCTTACTTTTGTTACATTCTATTAGAAATTAAGGAGAAAATTAGAGCTCAAAGCCCAAACAATCCTAGACTTGTCTCCGCCCTTGCTATAACCCAACAGATAGAGAAGCTCCCAAGCGGAATTTCTTTGTGAGACGATAGAGAAGGTCCCAAGCAGAATTTCTTTCTGAGGCGATCGTGGCCATTGTTGTGGGTATACGAGTTACAGTGTTGACGTTGCCATATCACTGGACCACAACCACATTTATGCTAAATTGCGTTGTGGTTTTTATTTGGAAGTATCGTGTCCGGTTTAAACTGTAAAGAGTCAAAAAGTGAAAAAAAAAAAACTTGGTGTCATACGCAGTAAATGAGATGGCATCAATAGTTGAGGGAGTAACCTAACGCTTTTTAACGATCCAAAATCAGTACGACTCAGCATTTCAAAGAAAGCTCGTGAGAGAAAGTTAGAAAACAGAGGTTTACACAAAACAAAAAATAAAAGGACGTCACAATGGGTAGCTCCAGTTTGCTATGGTCGATCACATCACCCCAAAGAGGAAAAACTGGACCTTTTTCTTAAGATATAATCCGGAAGTTTGGGCCTTTATTTACGGTGTGTTACAAAATGAGCCAGTTATATTTTTTTTAACAGAACACTGTGAGGGAATCCCCACACCCACAGTTAATTTTTATTAAAAAAGAAAATAATTACAAAGAATTTATCCACAAATACAATACATCTTTTTCTGAATCATTTAACCTACAGAGTAAAATCAAAAGATCATTCTTAAAATTAATTCTCCAAAATTGCAAAGAATGAGCCACTCCAAGACCTTTTTCTGAATCATTTAACCTATGTAGTAAAATGAGCCAATTATTGAATCGAGAACAGTTATTTGAAATGAAACATATATATGGAGTAGGATGCAGGAGTAAATAACACCCCGCCCCAATATATATAGCAACATTTGCTCATGTTAAACACTTCAAGTACAAAAAATTTGGACATAGCTATGTCTAATTCAGACTAATGTTATTATATTTTAGGGGAGTAAATTCATATGGTAACCCTCAACTATTAGATTAGTCTAAAAAAGACCCCCTTAACTACGAAACCGGATATTTTACACCCCTCAACTATCAAAACCAGACAAAATACCTTCTTAAGGGCAATACAACCTGATTTTGATGGTGGTTTTCATTAGTTTAATATCTATTTTAAGTTATATCAAGTTATTTTTGTATCTCTTGCTAATTAGATATCACATAGGTAAAGAATTTATACTGTTTAGTTTTTAAAATCATCAAAAACCATCATCAAAACCAGGCTGTATTACTATTATGGGGGTATTTTGTCTAGTTTTTATAATTTAGGGGTATAAAATATCCGGTTTGAGGGGTCTTTTTAGACCAACCTAATAGTTAAGGGTTGTAATATGGACTTATCTCAATTTTAGGACTGTATCTTAAACAGCTTCGGAAGTAACTAATCCAAACGTCACTTACATGCGACGCATGTTCATTTTGCTACTCCCGTGTGAAATGTTGAAATTTCTATCATCGGTTTCGTAAAAGTGATGCCGTTTCCAACTAGTTATAATTTTTGTTATATATAAAATTTAATTCCTCTAATTTCTATTATCAACATGCTATAAAAGGCGACACTAATTAAATTGAAAAATATAAAAAACCTCACCGCACGTACCGAGACCGTATATAGTTCCAACTGTTTTTCTGACCGTTTTCGTGGTTGCATGCTGCCACCACAAAGTAAAGGTTTGCCTACATCTAGTTCTAAACTTCTAATAGACGGCCATGGTCCATTGAGCAGGCGACGTCTATGGTTTAGTCAATTCTGCAAATGATACGTATGCTAGCTAGCCTTTTGATGATGCGGTCCCTGATGATAAATTTATTTTTATAATTCCGATTAGCGAGACTAATAGATAACGATGAAATCTACCTTCTTTTCATGCTTTACTTTTACAATCTAGCTTGTTTGATACTGTAATATATAAGAAGGAAAAAGTTTGCTTGAGATCTGAGATGTATTTTGGCTATAAGCTTTGGAACAAGGAGGAATGAACAAGAATTGAAGCCCAAACGAAGTCGAAAAGCTAAGAAATGTGAGCATGGACTGTACCATACAGAATTTGAGATATAGTTAATTATTAAGGTTTTTATTAGAATTTGGAATCCCCAAACACACAAAAGAACTCAATTATGACATGAATGTTTGGGATCCAGAATAAACCATACATGTCGGGAACCGAACAATAGGCCTCACATTGATGTTTTTCTTTTTAATATATAACAAAAAAAATTGGATACCAGCATGGGATATTTTTTAGTAAAATTCTTTCGGTATGGAAATATAACTACCCAAAGAATTTCCCCGCAAAAAAAAACTACCCAAAGAATTTAATTTTTTTACTTCTACACACAGCCCTGCATATTTGCTCGAGCTTTACTATTGATACAGCACCATTCAATCTCTCAGAGCAGAATTGGCTTGCTCGCTGCTGCTTGCCCGTAAATGCACTAATGAACATCATTTGGGATCAATGCATGAAACTCTTCGTTGTATTTCCTCAAATCAAATCAGTTTCTAAAATTTTCATCATGCAGATAGACAGAATTGTAGCTCCTTTATATGTTTCTCAATTAGTTTGTTAAGTATGAGACAAAATGAAAATGTTCTTCTGGACATGATGATGGGTTGTTCGTTAAAAAGTTCTTTTTGAAACAGAGGGGTGACTTCGTTTCTACTCTCATATTAAGAAGAATAGAGTTAATTCAGTTTCTATGAAAACCCAAACAAAAAGCTAATTGAAGAAAAATCGGCGAAAAACCGATACAAGGGACTTCACCTACAAACCAAACATTGTCCTGCTTCCAAAACCACCACTGCTAGGACCTCAACACTAAGCAACCACCTCCTCCAAACAAAGACCTTCCAATGACTTATTTCATGACTAACTCATGCCATACAAAAAAGAAACATGTTGCACGTTATCATTGCCAAGCTCGTCCCCCTAGCATGCAGCTTGGACTTCATCTCAACACAAGGCATTGGATTGCGTCAAAGCCAACCGCTACGAAGCCGAGGATGGTCAGGAGAGGCAAGCAATGCAAGAGGCAGATCAACAATCCTACCTCTACAACTACGATTGTCGTGGCTTTGTGCTGCCACCAAAATGCAGAAACCTTCAAAACCAAAGCCTTACAACAATTATCTTGTGATTGACACCTCCGGTCACCAAAACAAGACCTATTGTGTGTCATCTTGCCAAGCTCGTCTTCTCGACATAGTAGCTCCGACTTCACTTAATGTATCTTGTTAGCTTGTGTCGGTGACTACCATTACATAACCGAGAAAGGTAAAAAAAGCATGTCGGCGAGCTAGCAGTGCTAGGACCTCAACATCGAGGGTAAAGAGCTGGTCGCCCACTGACACCACCGCTCTTGGGGTCCAAGAAGGCATAGCCATGCCTGCCGCCTCACCTCTTTGGCCGCGCTTGCTACCATGCCTCTCGGTCGCACCGATCCAGGCAAACTACCGCTCGGTCGCCCCCTTCCACGTCTCTGCCAAACCGTGCCATTTCTCCACGCAACTGCGTTGAGTAGCATATGATCCGACAAGCCATGCAAGCCACCAACGCGCTAATGCCACCTCATCGTGTCGCCCGTCGCCGGTCGACGCTCAAGCCTGCACACGCCAGATCCGACCGAAATAGCTACCCCGATCGTCGCCTCGCCGGCCGCCTCTGTCATTGCATGCTTTGTGCAGTTGCCAGCTACCCTGGGAGAGAAGAAGACAGGGGTGGTGACGTGAACACCCTCACACATCCTCGTCGGCTTGAGCGGTCGTATTAAGACGAAATTGACCGGAGTAGCTCATACAGAATCTAAGAGATATATTCCTCCTCTGAGCCGTCCCATCTCACCCCGCCCTCCAAACAAACAACAATCAAAATTGGGCCACCATCTTCCATTTACCTAAAACCCTCCACCCAAACACACACCCTCGCATTCTGTATTAGCCACCGCGGCAAATGGAACTAGTGTTACCGTCCCCTGCACGACGTGAGTAGGATCATTGGACCACTACGCTGGCACGGAACGATGGACACGTGAGATCGATCTGGCTAGCGTACGGACACTACGTGCGTCGTAGTAGTAGTACTGTAGTAGGCGTAGCCAACTATGGAGGCCGGTGGCGGTGAGGTTGTTGCATCGGGTCAACACTGGGGAATTCAAGAGTGTTGCTTTTCGTCACCTCCACCCACGTGATGTTGCCTCCAATGTGCATGAATTTAATGATGTGGCCTACGAATCCATATTTTCAGTTTTCGTTGGGCGTTGGCTGTACCTCTCTCTCTACTAGTACTAGGCATCTAGTAGATACTATCTAGCACACACGTTAGCAGGCTAGATAGGCATATAGACAGGCATTAGTGATTATTACTAGGGTTAATAATACTATCACGTCAGATTTGTGCCGATGGAGATAAACAAAGGAAGTCGAGCTTTACATTATTCACCACATCGTTACCGTTGATTCTCTACTTAACGATTGAGATAAAGTTCGATGAGAATTAAAACAAGTGGGGTGAACAACACAGTAAAAGAAAATATTTTTGAGAAAACATAATTTTGGAAGCATGAAGCAGGCGCTCAGTCGTCAGTCATAGAAAATAGCCAGTCACAAATAGGATCAACTACATTGCCTCAAAAAAAAAAAAAGGATCAACTGCCCTAACAACAGATACTAGATCGAGTGCCAAATGCACACTTGTAATACCCGTGGCTCCGAGCCATGGGCTTGTGTTGGAGGCCTCGAGAGAGTTATGCGAATTGTAAATGGGCTAACAGGGAACTAATTGGTCCATCCAAAGAGAAACAAAACGATATCCATTTACCTTTCAGAAAAAAAAAAGACGACATCCAGTTCTCTTAATCACGACGGTATAGTTGTCGAATACAAGACCTTTCAAATGGCAGGACCAAAATTTTCAAAAAGAGAACAACAATTCCAATAAAATCTGTCAAACAAGTCACTCAAGTATATCCCCATTAGGGGCGTTGCCTAGCGAATTTCTCCGTTCGCTATTGTCTTCACCTTGCAAATGCCAGCAGAGGTTGTGAACGGTACATCCTTGTAGCATGCGACGAGCTCCCCATTGCTGTGCAGATCAGCTGATAGCTTCTCCCACGTCTTGCTCTTTGCATTGAGAGAAGCCTCAGGCTCTCCAGAATACCCAGCAAAGGTCACCCTCTCCCCAACTGCTGCTGATTCCGGTGGCTCAACCAACTCAACCTGAATTTAAAATGTCAGCATACCAGGTTGAATTCTACTGGCATTTAATGATTGGAAGATTGGATATGGGTGTACTGTATTGCAGAAGATATCTGATCCTCTTACCTTTGTATGGTCCTCATTTGATGCAGCCAGAACCATTGCATGTGATTTAATACCGCGCATTGCCACTGGTTTCAGATTGCAGAGAACACACACTTTCCGGTTCTGTAAATTTACCATAAATGACAATTTGTAATTCAAGACAGCCGAAAGACCATATCTATGGTGAATACACATAATAGTCAAAATGTTAACCTGCATTTCTTCAAGAGGGATGTATTTGACAAGGCCACTAACAACAGTTCTTGGTGCCTCCTCTCCAACATCAATCTCCTCTACATACAGTGAATCAGCATCTGGATGCTTCTCTGCTTTCCTAATAAGCCCCACTCGAATATCCAACTTCGCCACTGTGACATCCACCTCTGTGTTCTTTGATTTTGAACCACCAGATTGTTTCTTCTGTTCCTTCTTTTGACTTCCCTCTGGATAAGATGATGAAACTAGCCAATGAGTTGCTGGAGTTTTGAAATGATTTTTAACAAAACTTAGCACATCAATCAGAAGCCCCAGTAGCACCATATATTTTTGCAAGGAAATATGCAAAGTAGACAGTTAGCTTAGAAAAAGCCTATTCCTATGTACCATTCATTAGTATTCGATTCATATTAACTCCATTAATAGTAGAATTCATCAATGTTTCTGAACGTGAAACCACAAAAGGCTATCTTTCCTTCTGATTCAAGAAGCGAATAAATAAGAATAGTGTAACATCTCCAGATAATTACCAGATATTTTGGTACCCTTAAGCTTGTCAGCAACCTTCTTAGCTTCAGCATCAGCTTGAGCCTTTGAGCTCCTTTCAGCCTGGCTGCCTGCAAATTTATTCCTGAAAGACTCTACTTCTTCATCTTTCTGCATCCATTGAAGTCAAGAGATGTAATCTTTCAACAGACTACAGAAAAATGTTACAAAAATTTCAAATACGTACCAGTTCCTTAAATAGAGGTGAAGGCTTTCCTATTTTGTGGCCTGCTGGTACAAAATCCCAAGGAATTTTTGCCTTGGCAATTTCTCCTTTCTCGTCACAGAAAGACAAGCTTTCTTCGGGGGACAGATTTAATTGTCTCAACACCTTACCAAAAAAAATGGAGTAAGATTGGGCTCTTTTAAAAAAAATGTAGACATGGTTCAATAACGAGGGTCATACTTCATTGGAAAATGAGGGCATGAAAGGCTCCAGCAAGCAGGCAAGGAGATAGACCAGACCAACTGAAGTTTTCATTACAACAGCACAGGCTGCTGGATCTTCCTTGTAAAGTTTCCAAAACTGGCTTTCCTGCACGCAATTAGTGAATTGAAGATATAAAAGTGTTACTTAATACAGGCTACATGAAAACCATGGATAAAAAACAAACAATTTACTTGCAGATATGCATTCCCATCACTAGAAATGCCCATAGCGCTCTTCAGTCCTTGTTTCAATTTAACCTGTCAAGAAAAAACTATTAAGTATACATGTAAAACCCACTAGCTCACAAAACGAAAAAAAAGAACAGTAGACAGGGAATGCAGGACTGCATCCTTTCCCACAGATTAATAGATAACCTTTTCCATTGATTCAAGATATTGCTCAACCCATTTATTAGCTTTCTCCGCAAGCGCCTTTGTCAGTTCATGTGACTCAGGATTAGGAGCATCAGGTATGATGGAGTCATATCCAGCCCCTAGCAAAAAATAACAAAACGAATAAAAAAATATGTTTGGAGGAAAGGGCAAGAGAATGACGATTGGTAAATTCTATGAGAAAAAACAGAACTCCATTAATAGTCCTAGAAAGTACAATGCCAGGTGGTAGATGTCTAGACTGACCAGCTGGTTTTGCAACAAAACTGAGCACACGGTTGATGAAGTTCCCCAAGTTGTTCAACAACTCACTGTTTAATTTGGCTTGCAAATCAGCCCATGTAAACAGTGTATCTGATACCTGAATATAAGAACAATATGTAGAACAAATAGCCTAGTCATTGTACCATAACAATGTATCCATTCTGTACTTCCAAATAACTAAATAAAACATCAATACAAACCTCAGGCCGATTTGTTAGCAAGTAGTATCGCCACACTTCAGGAGGAATGTTTGTGACCTTTGCGTCATTACCAAAGACTCCAATACCATGACTCTTGGAGAATTTCCCTTCAAGTGCAATGGATATTATTCAAAATGATGTGCATGTGTGTCTTTATCATGCATGCATCTTGGTCAGCATATTCAGATAAAGCACATGCAAAGCAGTACAACGTTCTTCCAAAGATGTACAGATTACAAAAGAGCATAGGCATATTGAATTGAATCAAATAACAGACCATATAGAAAAGAGTTTTGGTATATACGGAAGCAGAAAATTTGGTTGATAAAATATTTATAGGAATTTCACTGGGACCTCATCTCACATAAACAAACAAGCGTTTACCAATTTCCAAAAACATGGGCTGTGTGCCAATCAAGCAGCAGGTTAAAAAAACTGCAGCAGCAATACCTGCTTCATAATTCAAATATTCAGTCACACTTATGGTCTTCATCATTGTCCACTTTTCACCAGTTCCAAGTAATGTAGAAGGGAACATAACCTTTCATCAAAGAAGTGGCCCATGGTCAATAATTACAAGCATTAGAACAATAACCTGTATTCGCAAAATGACATAGATCTTGTATTTTCTATTTTGATAAACAACCAGACAATATTTGTTTTCTATAACAGTAGATTAGCTGGAGGTGTCAACTATCCCATAACTAGGTTCCACAACCACAAAGCACATAGAGCCAAAGCAGCGAGCAAACTGACCATTAAAGATTTAAATCACATAAGCTTTTCTGTATAGTCCTTTCGTAGTTTCACTATCAAATTCATGAATAGTGAACTAAACAACTCATCCAATTAACAAGTAATACCATACTAATAAATAAGAGAAAATCTAAGAAATAATCATACAGCCAAGTTGAATAGAGGCTATCCAGGAATTTAGATATAAATTAGAATTATTCTTATACAGAAAAAACCAACTCACATTGGCGACACTATTATGTTGAGCTGGTAGTTAAATACAACAATATTTACAGATATACCCACAGAGAACTAACTATTCATACATTAACATAAAACTAAAAACAATGCTTATAACAGCGTAGGCATCATACCGTGTGAAATGGAACATTGTCTTTACCCATGAACTGAAACAATTCTACATTATCAGGATCTTTCCACCATTTCTCCCAGTCAGGCGTATATGAAGCCGTGATAGATACATAGCCAATCGGTGCATCAAACCAAACATAGAACACCTAAAGAACAATGAAAATGTTAGATAGAAGGTAAATAGAATATAAGCAGGACTTCTTCATATGTGATATAGCTATGACCAAACCTTGTCCTTGTATTTCTCATGTGGAACAGGAACTCCCCATTTAAGATCTCGGGTAATGCAGCGTGCCTTCAACCCTTCCTTCAGCCATGCGTTTGTTGCTTGAATAGCATTTTGACTCCACATGCCGGCTACAGAAGTTTCATTGATATAGTCTACCAACTTGTCTTTCAAAAGAGGAAGTTCAAGGAACAAGTGATCTGTGTCACGAATACGTGGAGTATTCTTACAGACCTACAGAGGGCAGAAGGAAAGCACAATTAAAACTTCACAGCACTGTTTTTTGTATCACACATCAATAAAAAATGCTGCTTGAAAATTAAATAAGCTTACCTTACACTTGGGATCAATTAGCTCAGTTGGATTCAGCAATTTACTGCATTTTTCACACTGATCACCTCGCGCCGCATCATAATTACAACCTTCAGTTGGACATTTCCCCTCCACAAGCCTATCCGCTAAAAATCGTTGGCAGGTATCACAGTATAGCTGCAAAATGTACATATATTGTGTAACAGATAGAATACACAAGGACAAAATATACAAGAACAAGACCAAGAATCATGCGTACCTGCTGCATGGTATTTTCTGTTAGCCACTTGTTTTCCATCAATTTTTGGAAAATTGCTTGGCAGACTTCAGTCTGTTGAGGAGAGGATGTCCGCCCAAACTTGTCAAACTTTATATCAAACCACTTGTAAACCTCACTATGGACAGCATGATACCTATTGCCAACAGGAAAAGCTTTCTATGATCCAACTGCCTTCATTTTTATGTGCTACGTTTACAGGACAGATAAACATGACATCAAATCATATAGGCAACCAACACGTGCATTTGTGATTTACAATTAAAAGTAGCTCTCGATGGATTTTCCCTATAATAGGTGCTCCCACCATTGGTCAATTCATTTGTTCATAAAAATAATTGGCACCAGTAAACTGTTAACCCCCCTCAGTACTATATATCTGGTGGAGGCATGGTCAAGTAGATACATACACATTATTCAGGAAGGGTAACAACTATTGTAAGCCGAGAGATTGCCACACAAACCGCTGCTACTGATGAGCACCATAAAAATTCAAAAGGCAGTGTGAATCGACTACCCTTAGCTAATTTAACTTCTCAGCTTACATACTGAATTTAACCATTGCACCCAAAACCCAAAACTATAGACCCAAATGAAATAGTCGACACTAATTGAAGGTAGGAATAACCAGAAGCATCAAAAGCAAGTAGATAGTCTCTCTCACTTGTCGCAGATCTCCTTGGGCGAGCACTTCTCCTCCATGGCCTTGGTCTCGGTGGCCGTCCCGTACTCGTCGGTGCCGCATATGTAGATGGCGTTGTAGCCCCTTAGCCTGCAGTACCGCGCGAACACATCTGCGCTGAGCACGCCTGCATCGCCGTCAACAACAGCAACAAACAAGCCCAATCCATCAGTAAAGGGGAAAAAAAAATCAGAGGGAGAAGGATGGCGCAGCGGGAGGGAGCGAGGCGAGGCTCACAGCCGATGATGTTGCCTAGGTGAGGGACGTTGTTGACGTAGGGCAGCGCGCTGGTGATGAGGATGTTGCGGCGGCCGGGGACCGGCAGCTTCGGCGGCGGCGGCGGCGGCGGCGACGCCATGGGAGAAGACGCGAGGTTTAGGGTTGGGTTGAGAGCAAAGTCGGGGTTGGTATAGCTAGGTGAGCTTGGGTGTTCTGAAATTCTCTCCAGGTGGGCCGACGGGTAGAATGAATATTATAATGGGCTTTTGGATAGAATGGTGAAAATGGGTCGGCCTGGCCCATGATTTCAGGTTTTATGTTACAGGAGGAGTAAGGCCCCGTTCGATTCAGGGTACCGGTGAAAAAATCCTCTCGTTCTCCGTGAGCACGCTTTTTCAAACTGCTACCGGTGTATTTTTGAAAAAAAATTATATATGAAAGTTGTTCAAAAAAAATCAGATAAATCCATTTTTTAAGTTTTTAATATTTAATATTCAATTAATCATATAATAATAACTTGTCTCGTATTGCGTGCAAAAAAAATCCAAACAATCCATTCAGTTTCAAACGTGGCCTAAGTGCACTTTTCATCCCTTGACTATGGACCGAGTTTCATTTCATCCCTCAGCCGCAAAACCGCTTGCATTGTGAAATAACTAGTATGCGTGCACCCATACGCGCGTTTGTATTGCCTTCTTTCTTATATTTGGCCCACGGTTTGTGATGGTTTGGGCTGAAATTTGAATGGCAGCCCATATAAGGGTGTGTTTTTCGATTTCTATACATGCATATACACACACATACCACATTTTTATAAGTGTGAAGTTTTAGAAAAAATAGTTGTATGTATAAGTTCATATACCAAATATTTATATGTATATAGATTCTATATTTCATGTTATATACTCTTATAACACAATTTATGTTATATTTTGCATGTATAAAGTTGTACCATATATTTATTTGTATAAGTTTTACACATAATATTTATATTAATAAAGACACTATATTTCATGTTATATCTATAACAAATTATTTTTTATTAAAAATACATTTTAAAGTTATGTATGTATAATTTTTTGGGCCATGAAGATGTATGTGGGCTTTTGTGTGTTACAGACCTCAAATTCATACGTTGGATGAAAATTTTTGAGCTCATAATCCCGCAGTTAGCCAAGCCACTTCAATTGTCATATTAAATTTGATTCCTTGAAAATTTCAACTTTCAAGGTTTATGTTGACACCTTTTCCTGCCAACACGCGATTCACCTAAAGATTTGCGGTGTTTATAACATGGAGTCGCCAACCACCTCAACAACAAGGTGGGTTTAGAGATAACCCAATCAGCCTCTAGGCCAACTTAGATAGACTAGGGATCAAAACCAGTCTTCAGGCCAATTTAGATCAAAATAGAGGTAAACACCCGTCTCGTGGACGAATCGGAAGGTTTATAGGACAAACCTACAAAGAAGATCGTACTCTCGCAGCGAAGGCGGACTGTTTACAGCGCAAACTGACAAAGAATCTATGGCTTCTAGGTAAAAGGGAGTAGAAGGGAGAGAAAACATGGCTAAAGTAAGGATAAAAGAACGATTCAATTATATTGTATGTTTTTGTTGTTGTATTGCTCGTTAATTGAACCGGCCTTAGCCTCCCAATATATATAGGGAGGGGTGGTCTTGCAATCCTAAGTGTCTTCTCCACGTCCTATTAGGCTTAGAAATCAATTAGTACTCTAAAACTATACTTTCCAAGCAAGGAAATAGAGATATGCCTTAATTGGACTCGGGCTCGGGCCCGACGGTCGGACCGGCCATATAGGCCCGGTCGGACTGGACCATCGGTCGGACCGCCATATGCGCTGCGATCTGACCGGCCGTGTCCGTTTCGGCCAGTGCCCTCTCGGCACGCGTCCGGTCTGACCGACTAGTGTGCGGTTTGACCGGCCTTGACGGGGAAACCCTAGGCTCTTTCCAAATTGGCATCAAATTTGCTATATTCTCCATTAGTGCCAAATTTGGGTGTCAACACATACCCCCTGCCTTTTTGATGAACTTTTGAACCAAAAAGCATAGACACGGGGTCTTAGGGCGATAAACTCTATCGGCCACATGTTATTTCTAAGCACCATGCAAATCGTCCTCCATGTATTGACATGCACTTATACGAACGATTCACACAACTCGGCATATGTATTTTCATCTAAGCACTTGTTTGCCGAGTCTCTAGTGCTTAGATATAATAGCAAAATCGTTCTTTTCATATTGAGATTCAAATAATGAAACGATTTTACTTTAACTCTCTCTATATAGGCTTTGGCTACCCTTTTCTTTTCATCTTTTGCAATATCCTCCAAAGCCTTCAATGTTTATCGGTCACCTCGTCGTTATCAAAGATTTATAATATTGACCGATAACTCACTTTGCTTAACCTATGAGTCTTAATCGGCAAAATAATTTAACCCCCATGCCGATTAATAAATTCCACTATTGCCTCTAGCACTTGATCCATAGCAAATTCAAATTGATCGGCATCAAAATATTTTGAATTGATACCTCTTATGTTTCAGCAATCTAAACTGTTTATTGTTTATATATGAACCTTGCCGAACATACCAATCAATCCTCATGCTTGGATTTAAAAACAACCAACTAGTGGAACCCTCCGGTTGCTAACTATTTTTTTTTCTAAAGCAATATCTGAATTTTGTGAATCAATTCAGCTATGTAAAGCATATTCTAAGTCCATGCCCCCCAGCTATGTACTGTGGACTGCAAATTCATGGTGAAACCAATCATGAGTCCGGTCAAACCGACACGTGAGATGCGGTGAGACAGGCCATAAAATAAGAATTAGACCGGCTATGTATGCATGATTAAATAAGCCTGATCTACAATCTATGCTGCCAATTTTATTATCTAAGCATCGGCTTATAACAAACAAGATTCACATAGACTATCTCTGTAACCAGATGCTTGTTGTGTCAAAATATTGGCTAACATATTCTCTTTTCAAGATGTATAGGAAATTGTAAGACTATTGACACAAATTAATATGCCTATACAACTTTATTCAAATGGCTTTTAAAATAGACAACAAAGAGTATTTCTAGCCAATTGACATATACCAAATAATGAATCACCAATAATGAATCACCAAAAGTATAGATATGATTCACACCATAGAATTTAAGAAATATGAACATAAAGTATTCGGCCTAAGCATAACTATACAAATATTCAAATTGGGCCAATGTTGCAAAATTGATATTCCTACATGATATTAAAGCAAGCCTAACACATTAGCCTTTCATGCAGGCCGAATTACTAAGAATTAAAATTTCCATGGTGCAAGAGCAATAAAAAATTATCAATGCAACATGAGTATGTTGATCCATAATATAAAAGCATGTTTTGGCTTTTCATGAATTTTAAAGACATATGAACCAAATCACACACCAACCAAACAAATAAGTATTAGCCAATTTGACGATTCAACATTGGCCATTGCAACATGCATTCAAAGTATGGATTGAATAAGGAACAATACATGTGCTAGATACTAAGCAACGCCTCAACTTGGTATAAAAATAAAACTTTAAACGCATACCTTGTTTTACCGCTCGATGGATGGCAACTCAATTATGTGATGATGAACTCCTCATCATCCTCTTCCGTAGATCTCTTGACTAGCACGTTAATTCCTTGCCCTCCGAGCGAAATCGGCTCTTTTTGCTATTGCACGATTTCGAGGACAATGAACATGTAGTAGTGTCCGTTGCATGATGTGTAGGAGAACTATTTTTAGTGGCCGATGATGTTTTACCCAATATCGGCCGTTCAACTTCTATTGCTTTAGGTCTCCATACTTGTGTATGATTTGTTTGAGGTTTTGAATTATTAAGTGATTTGCCCCTCAAGTCTTCGGCCATTCTCGATTTTTGATCGTTGGCCCGAAGACGTTGTAGCCTCCTCCTTTGAGCACGGGACAAGCCAGAAGGTACCCACTTCGGCTGTGGTTGAGTTCCCAGAGCTAAAGAATTATTTTTGTTGCCTATAGTCTTCGTAGTAACTCCTGCATTGCTCTCTACCTTCTCTGTACGCCGACGGTCAAACTGGCCTGAGTTGCGGTCAGACCGGGCTGCACGCCCGTCCTCTCTAGACGTGGCTGGTCAGACCGGCCCTGGAGCTCGGTCAGACCGGTCTTGCTGTCGGCCGCCTCTGGATGGCGCCAGTCTGACCGGCCTAAGGCTGTGGTCTGACCGGCCTGGTCGCTGCGGTCAGACCGGCCCTAGAGCCCGGTCAGACTAGTCTGGCTGTAGATCATTTCTGGATGGCTGTGGTCGAACCGGCCGTAGTGATGCTTGTATTGCCGTCTTTGGTCTTCTTTGCTTGTGTCGGCTCCATTGCATCTTCAGTAGGTATTGATACATCATTTGACTCCACTTCACTTGCAACGGCATCCAGACTCTTGGTTTCCTTTCTCACCCACACCCTCTTCATCTTCTTCACCTTTTTTTTGTCTTAGATTCACCGGACCGATTCTTTGTATGAAAACGGTCTTCGCTTGAAGTAGACGAATAATTAGGTACCGATCTTGGTGGTTCCACCCATCCTTGAAGACTCGGCATATATGGTGAGTATGAATACGACATTGAGTACATAGGCATCCATGGCATGAAGTACGAGAAATACCCAGGTGGTGGCATAGGACATGGATACCACATTGGTGGCGTTGTCGTCGAAGGCACATATGGTGATGGCATTCTTGATGGCTCCGATTGTTTCGGCGTTTGGCCAAATCTTTCTCTAGGAGGTGATTTTGGCCCTTTTGCATTGCTACTAGACCGATCATTGATTTGTTGACCGGCCAACCCCTTTTTGTATTTAGCCATAAGCTTTGGCTTTCTAGATTGTTGGAGCTAGACTTCTTATCACTAATGACCTTTGAAACGTTGGCCTTAGAATCTTTTGGTTTAGACCTAGGCGGCCGAGATTCTCCAACAACGACGTTCTTCCCTTTTGTAGATTTGGCTTGATTAGGCCGAATCAACACCTTTTTGTTTGCAAAGTCTATTGGTGTAGCGGGAAGAGGATCACGAACAATTCCGGTCTTAGCTATAGGCGTAGCTGAAATAGTTTTGCAAATGTCCGATAAATCACTTATTGGCCTTTCTTCTATTAAATTTGCATCTTTGAAATAATTATGAAATTCATGCTCCGATTGCGACGAAGTAGAAATTGAACTAGGAGCGAGCAAACTAAACCAAGTAGATGCAAAACCCGATAAAGAAAGCGGAAACAACTTTAACTTTAATGTATCATCACTACCGGCCTCTCCACATTGATGAATAAACTGGCCGATATGCTCAAATGTAGTTATAGTATTCTCACCTGTGAATTTCGTGAACTTGGGCATCTCAAATCCTTGCGGGCATGGGACCGAATCTATATGCATAGAATATGGTCTTTCATCCGTAGACACCTTTATTGTAGACTCTTTTTCATCACTACCCGGCAAGATGTTGTCAAACTCTCCTTCACTACTAGGATGACCGATACTAGAATCGGTCTCCGATTAACATGAAGTTTCGCTTGCACTAAAATAATCCGAACCATTACTTAATTCGGCTATGCTTGATTGTATAGGGTCACTAGTACTCACATTATCAATCTCGTAATCAATAATAGGACTGATAGGTGATTCGGTCTTATAAGACAAAGAAAATTCGCTCTCACCTATAGTGTCATCCGAACTACTACTTAGTTCGGCTATACTGAATTGTATGGAGTCATTAACACTCATGTTATCAACCTTGTCAACGACAATATGACCGATAGGTGATTCGGTCTTAGAAGACAAAGGAAAGTCAATATCACCTATACTGTTATCCGAACCATTACTTTGTTCGGCCATATTTGAAATATCATTGTCTAAATCAATACTTAGACTACTATCATCAACTCGGCTCTTATTAGCCGGAGTTGCCTGAAACTCAATTTTTCTAGTACCAAAACGATCATGAAATTTCTTTTCTAATTGTGCCCAAGTATAAATAAAGTCCAACGTCAATGAAGTAAACCAATCAAAAGCTATGCCCGACAAAGATGATGAAAATAAACGCATTTTTAAATCATTGCTAATCTCACCACATTGTGCTAAGAATTGATCTACATGTTCCAAAGATGTCCTATTGTCTTCACCACTACATTTAGTATAATCAGGAACTTTAAACCCGCGAGGGTATAGTGTAGTTCATATGATCAGAGTATGGCCTAAGTGGAGGTGTATTTATGCATTCCCTAGCTATCTCACGTAGGCGCTCCAAAGTGAGCTCTGGCGGCCTTTGATTAGGTTGTGGCCGAACGGGAGGTATTTGTGCAACTTGTGGTGTAATTGGCGGTACAACATTACTATGTTGACCATGACACACATATTGAGCCGATCCATCTAAACCAGGATTAGGGATCGGCTTATAATAAGTATTGGAGCAAATAGGATATGTATATGAAGCACTAGGACTAACAGTACTAATATGAGGTGAATAATAATAAGAAGCAGTACTATTAGTTGAGGTATAAAAAATCGGAGATGATTCTTGGGCGGCGGTTTGACCGGCTATAGGCAGCCTGGTCTGACCGGCGACATACCCGGTTGGACCGGCCCAGTGCGCGGTCTGACAGGTGGTCGGTGGTGCGGTCGGACCGGCCATGAAGGCGGCGGTCGGACCATATGAGGGTCCGGTCTGACCGACCAGAGAAGGCGTGGTCTGATCGACAGTGGGGACGGTCAGACCGGCATGACACCCGGTTGGACCGTAGTGTGGTTCGGTCTGACCAGTCAGAGATAGCCTGGTCAAACCGACACTAGGGGCGGTCAGACCGGCGTGATGCCCGGTCGAACCGTTAGCGAGACCGAATTGACTACAACCGGTCGTGTGAATTCCTATTAATGCATTTGTTTTATCATAGGTGTATTGTGTAGGAATAAAACTAGATTAGCATTAGAAAATTGTAAATTGGCTTTTTAGAACCAATTTGTTTATTATTATCATTAATTCTATCATACGAAGCATTATCTAGTTTATCCATGCAATTATCAATATATAAATCAGTAGAACGACCAATGACAGGGGATTCGGAGTTTACCGGTACGACGATTCGAGGAAGTGGTGCAATCCTTTTGACGACGCCATCAGAAGTCTTGACGAAGCACGCTAAGAAAGCCTTCTCAGCTTCCGCCATCTTCTCCTTAAGCTCACGTCTCTTCTCTTTAGGTAAATCCTCCAAGGTGTACTCGGTCTTCTTGTTCATGTTCGTCATAGTTGGTGAAGTCGATTTCCGTAGATAAATTTTCGGTCGAAGTGATCGTGACCGAAAATATTTGACCGTATAAATTAATATCGGTCAAGTATGCTTACTGTAAGCTAGCCGATTTGTGCAAAATCAGCTTCACTGGTTTGCTAGTGTACTTTTGAAAACAAGCCCGGTACTAGCACCGGGTGTGAAGCTATTATATCTGGTAGTATTCTTTTCGGATGCAAGTATTCTAAGAAATTGACCGATTCCTAATAGAAATTGATCTTCGGTTTAATTTATCTTTTTGGTAACAGTGCAAGCAATCAGTACGTACGTATGTAGGGATCTAGCCAATTTAGAAAATTGGCTTTGTTTCCTAATCGGACAGATTATAGTGGATTTCCTAAATACTTGCGGCAAGAACGGATATGTTTCCGTGTATGAGTTGTAGTGGTAATGGAGTAGGACACGTAATGAACTGTTACTGGTAGCTTGCAGATCGGCCTTGATGCACACGCACGTTGACCACAATCAGCAAACACGACGGCAGCAGCTGCTGCCTGCTGTGCCCGTCCGGTCAGACCAGCGCCAACCCCGGTCAGACCGGCCTGTGCAGCGGCAACGGCAAGCGATCGGCCTTTGAGCCGATGCGGCGGCAGAGAACAATCGGCCTTAGGGCCGATGTAGCGGCGATGCAGTAGAATAATCTGAAAATTAGCAACAATTATTCGGCCAAATAGAGCCAAATACATTGAGTCCTAGTGAAGTCGCCAAAATCATGTTGACGTCTTTTCCGGTTAACATATGACTCATCTAAAGATTTGTGGTGTTTATAACTTGAAGTCGCCAACCACCTCAACAACATGGTGGGTTTAGATATAACCAAATCAGCCTCTAAGACGATTTAGATAGATTAGGGATCAAAACCAGCCTTCAGGCCGATTTAGATCAAAATAGAGGTAAACACCCGTCTCGTGGATGAATCGGAAGGTTTACATGACAAACCTACAAAGAAGATCACACTCTCGCAACGAAGGCAGACGGTTTACAGCGCAAACCGACAAATATCTATGACTAAAGCTAGTCTAGATAAAAGAGAGTAGAAGGGAGAGAAAACATGGCTAAAGTAAGGATAAAAATACGATTCAATTGTATTGTATGTTTTTGTTGTTGTATTGCTCGTTAATTGAACCGGTCTTAGCCTCCTAATATATATAGAGAGGGGTGGTCTTGCAATCCTAGGAGTCTTCCCCACGTCCTATTAGGCTTAAAAATCAATTAGTACTCTAAAACTATACTTCCCACGCAAGAAAATAGAGATATGCCCTAATTGGACTTGGGCTCGGGCCCGACGGTCTGACCGGCCATATAGCCCCGGCTGGACCGGCCCACCGGTCGGACCAACGTATGCGCTGCGGTCTTACCGGCCGTTCCCGTTTCGGCCAGTGCCCTCTCAGCACGCGTCCGGTCTGACCGGCTAGTGTGCGGTCTGACCGGCCTTGACGGGAAACCCCAGGCTCTTTCTAATCAAATTTGCTATATTCTCCATTAGTGCCAAATTTGGGTGTCAACGGTTTCAAGATTTGGATAGTGTTTTTTAATTTTTCAATTGAAACTTTTGAAAAACTGAGCTGAAAGTTTTAAATTTTAATTTTTTATTTAAAAATTTTGAATTATTAGTTGAAAGTCTCAATTTTGAGTAGAATTTTTCAAATGTTTTTAATTTTGATTTGAGATATTTGAGTTCATGGTTTTAAATTTTAGGGTTGAAAGTTTCAAAGGCCGGGAAGATCTAGTTTTCAAATTATCATGACAAAGCTTTCAAAAATTAAATTGAAAGATTTAAAACACAACATGTATACGTGAGACAACCACGTATAACCGATCATAGCCAATGTGCGATCATGGAATGGCCATTCCGATCGACATCTAAAACCAATTCAACTATGAGTGCTGAGCCTAGTTTTGGATGACTTGAGTGCACACATGTGAATTGTTGACTAGGCCTAGTGCTACCCACATGTTAATCACATTAAAAAAAAACTCTTCTCCTGTTAATTCGAAGGCCTTGAAGCTTTCGAATATTTTCCCTCTTCACCCTCTTCACATTAAAAAGGCTTATTTTTCCTTTTTAGCCATATATATATAATATGTTTTTTTATTTTCTTTCGGTATCGATGTCGTCAATTAATAGTTGAACCAATAAATATGATCACGATCATTTACCATCGAGTGGCAATCATTTCATATAGAGCTACCAATCTACCATTCCTGACCCCCTTTCATTCCTAGAAGGGAGATAGAGTAACGGAACCTTCGTCGAAAGCTGATTAACCGGCCAAGACAATTAGGTTAGACGGCCCTCACCTTGTCTTGCATTGGGCTGTTGCTTCAACGTTTAATCCATGGTCACGAGGTGTCTGACAGAGGGACACGGTGGCTTTACCCAGAGACTAGTAGTGTTAGAAGACCAAGCACTTCGTACTCTGTAATGACCTGATAACCATGACACCATCTGAACCTCACCCTCTGTGATGACTTCATAATCCAACACTACAAAATTTAGCTCACCACTAAGAAATTTCCTATTAAATTTCTCTATTATCAAGAAATGACAGAGTATGAAGTGCCTGAAATCATCCAGTTGTCTTGAACAGTTCCGTGCATGCACTACCCCGAACAAACTAACTAGATGATCAAGCACTTCGCACTCTGTGATGACTTGATAACTAACTAATACTATGCCTAGAAATATTATATACTACCTCCTACTATATTTACTTCTTTTAACAAAATTTCTTATTCGATGACCAAGCACCCCACCCTCTTTGATGACTTAATAACCTAAAAAAATATGAAACATATAACATTCCAGATCGTTTTCAGTGGAAATAGGTGGTAGTTTTTGTCGTCTCGTCATTTCATTAATAAATGTTAATGAGACAACAAAAACTACCGCCTAATCCATCGAGATGGTACATATTTACCGTTATCGAGTATGTGGCGCCATATATAAGAAAATCAATTGATAATTTTTTTCAATAAATGACATGAACTAGTTTAAAGTCATACTCAATACAATGTCAACGAACTAAGCTTAAAAAAATCATCTCAAATGATTAAGCTAGCTAGTTCTTGCTCAACAACTAATACTCCGTAAACCACCTCGTATTTCTCGGAAGAATATGAGCACATTTCAACCAAAAATGAACGGACAAATCGATCGAAATCTGAGAAAATGGTGGTGTCATCAAGAACAAAGTTTAAGCAAGAGGAAGAACTTGAGAGCTTGAGCAAGCAAAAATGGTCTCAGGGCCGTCGGCTGGGGAAGAAGGGAAGGGATATAAAGGGGTCGGACAATTTAATCTCGGTTCATGGCTCGAACCAGGATTAAATGCGACTAATTAGTCCCGATTCATTAGAGAAACCGGGATTAAAAGTAAATTTTTAGTCCCGGATCGTTATACAAACTGGGACTAAAAGGTCCTCCTGCCGACCACTACCAAACCAAGCGGGACTAATATTTTTAGTCCCGGGCCTGATTTTGTCGGGGACTAAATCACTTGATATTTGCCCCGTTCTCTACTAGTGAGAAACCAGTGGCCCATCGCTGAAATGCGACGCAGAAGGAGGGCATTGGTGGCGGTAGCGATGAGACGGTCTACTTCTTGAGAAGGAAAAAGTGCACCGGAGGTCCCTCAACTTGTCAGGTGTCCATGTCCATGTCCCTCAACCGTAATACCAGATATGCGGGGTCCCCTAACTATACAAAACCAATCACCCAAGGTCCCTAGGTGGTTTTGACCCTGGTTTTGGTCTACGTGGCGGCTGAGTCAGCGTGGGACCCTTGCAGGCCCCACATATCAGGTGTCCATGTCACCCTCTCTCTTTTCCCTTTATTTTTTTTCTTTCTTTCTCCTCTCCTCTTTGTTCAAATCAGAAAGCAGGCCGCCGCTGTCGCCTACCTCTTCTTCCGCGCCGGCGAGGCTAGCATTCCTGCCCTCGCCACGAGTTCCCTTCGTCGCGCAAGTGTCGCTGCGGCGCACCGCCGTTGCATCCTGCTACCCAAGTACCACGCCGCCGCACGAAGCCGACGCGACGGCGCTGATGGTGGCCCACGCGGAATCCGGCGACTCCGCGACAGCGCAGACCATCGGGTCCTAGCTCCTGCTCAGCTCCGCCGCGCCGTGCCACCTCCTCGCCGCCGCTTCCTGCCTCCTCCCGACGTACGCCCGCCTCAGCCGCTCCGCCGAGATCCTCTCGTCGTGCGCGATGCCGGCACGGCGCGGGTGCTCTACCCTCTCGCCATCTCCTGCCTCGGCGCCGCCGGCGAGCTTGCCCTAATGGAGAACGCCGTCACCAACATGTGGTCCCGCCACGGCCTCCCCGTAGACTCCGCCACCAGCAACGCCTTTGTCGTCCACTACGCCGCCACGGGAACCCTTTGCCGTCGCTCCGCTGAATCCCCACGACTGCCGCCGCGCGCTCACCAGCCGACCGCCGCTCCGCTCGCAAACCGCTTCATTGGCCGCCGCGCGCTCGCCCCCGCCACCGCACAGCTCGTGCTTCCCGTCGCTGGCTCGCTGCAACGCCGCTTGCTGCCCCTCCTCCGTCACCGCCTCGCCGCCCGCTCGCCAACCCGCCGCCGCTCAGCTCGTGCTCCCCATCTCTCAGCGGCGGCGATGGATTCCAGCTGCAACGAAGGAGAGAAAAAAGAAGGGGTAATAGAGACTGACAAGTGGGTCCCACATGGGGGCCACACTGACTCAGCTGCCACAACATCAAAATCAGGGTCAAAACCACCAAGGGACCTAAAGTGACCAGTTTTGAGTAGTTGAGGGACCCGTATATCTGGTTTTGGGGTTGGAGGACGTTTTTTATCCGGCTGACAAGTTGAGGGACCTCTGGTGCACTTTTTTCCTCTTGAGAATGTCCGGTGGCCTGTGATGGTGATGGCTGGCTACCAGCCCACTAACATGCAGTAGAGCACGAACTCGTCCATCGTCACATACGGCGACGACAACGTGGATGGGCCAACCCAAATCACTCGTCTTGATGACCTAGTGTACAGTGCAACTCAAGTGAGCAAGATCTATAACAAAACTCCTGCTGGGTCTAACTATTTCCACGTCGTTTACAGCTGATATTAAAGTCATTCATACAACAACTTTAGCCATCTGGACGTCTTTTCTTCTTGAAATTCTGTGAAGTAACCTGTGCTAACACAGTGGAAAGAGAAAATTGACAAATGCCTAAATCCAAGCAATACCAATAACAAGTACAAGTTCATAGAAATATCATCATACAAGCGACTTTGTCTCAGCAATGCGATTGTCATGAGTTCACACCATGCTATTAAATATACTGTTCATCCTATACATCGTTCGTATGAAACCTTAACATCGATGATATTTCTAGAATAAAGTCATTTGTACAATAGCATTTTCGATCTGGAAAGTCGTGTTTATTGATGGCATTTCTGGAACTTGACATATGTCTATGGCATTTCTTAGATTTTATCTACTGGAAAAGGGTTTTGGCTATGCAAGGACTAATAACCCCGAGAATGCTAGCGGGGCAATCAGTCATGCACCCTGGTCGGTACGTGGCTGGCTCCTAGGGTGCCATGCATGTGTCCCTCCCATTCTTCCTCTTTTTTTTTCAAATTTTACGTGTATAAAATTTATAACACAAATATTTATGTTGCGTAAAGTTTGTACACGTAAATATTTCAGGATACAACATGTTTTTCTTTTTAAACTGATTTTATGTTTTTTACCCCATGTGGGCCCACCGATGTGGGTGTGATTGAGGGGACGCAAGCATGACGGGGGCAAAGGCCACCGCGCACCCCTGCCTGCTTGCAGTGACGTGCGAGATAGGAATCTAAGGGCCTCTTTGGGAGCTTTTGCCAGCTACAACTTCTCCCAAAAGTTGCACCTACCAGAAGCTACCCCAAACGGTCCACAGACTCTTACAGATTTTGAAAAATAAACTACGAAGCCAGAAGCTGGAGAAGTTAGGTTTCAGAACTTTTCCAAATTCTCAGAAGCTGACTACCAAACAACAACTTCTCATAATGTAAAGCCCCCCCAACCAGGCCCTAAGCTATTGTAAAAGGAGCAGTTCATCTACCAATTTGTAAGTCTGCCTCCTAAATGATTTCACCAGGCGATCTGGACAGTTGGATTGAAAATCTAACGCCGCAAATCACCCTCCGTTGCGCACGCTCACATGTCTGCACCTGCACTCCCATACACCGCGTCCCTCCATACCGCACACATAGAATCCACGCCCCTTTGTCCCGCACCCACACGACCGCCGTTCCACACCGCTTCACCGCTCTACGCCCCGCGTCGCCGCATCATCCACACCACCCTGCCGTCGCTGCACTCCTCTCGCCTCGCACCTCGCCTGATATCTGCCGCCATGTGCCTTTGGTCGCGGGTCTGGTTGGAGCGCCTCACACCTTGACCGCTGTCACATCGTCCACGCTACTCCATCGTCGCTGCCCACCTCTCGCCTCGCACCTTGCCCGAGATCCACTGCCTCACACCTCGGCCGCTGTCGCATTGTCCACGCCGCCACGCTCCTCTGTTTGCAGGTCAAGTCGGAGATCCGCCGCCTCACACCTCGGCTGACATCGCTCTGCCGTTGCATCGTCCATGCCTGCGAGTTCAGGTGAAGGCATACCAAAGGTTAGATGGTCATGCATGTAGTTCAGTTGAAATGTCCTGCGGACTTACAGGACTACACATTGTTCATTCAGTCTGAAAAGATGATGATTTTTTTCGAGTCTGAGTTTGAAGTCTGGTCTTTGTTTGTTAGGAAAATTTCCCAATTAATTGGAGCAGTGCTGGTTGGAAATTGGAATGATATTTTTATTGGAGCAACACAGTTGGGAAAGTATTTTGTGAGATCAATTTGTATCCGATCAATTCCTGTTTTTTGTGGATTTTATCTGAGCAAAGTTGATTAGAACGGTACATGTACGCATGATCAGAAATTTCTGCATATGCAAGTCAGTATATCGATTTGCATTCTATATTTTGCACTCAACAGCATGGATTTGACAAATTTTTAGTGAAAAGCCAAATTATATATGCTTCACGAATTTGTACTCAACAGCATGGAAATGATTGTCAATTTTGAATCAAAATAATGTGAGGTAAATTTTTGCTAATACTGAGATATTGAAATTCAAAGGTTTGCTGATGTCGTCACATTCATAGGTTGTTGTAATCCTTTGCAATGGACAATGCTGGAACCTCAACAACAACTTCATCAACCAAATCAGGTAATTTGTTGTTTACGTTCCATATCAAAAGTGTTATATTTCCAGGCCACGGCACGAATTGATATTGATAACATAGGAAAAAGCACCAAAAATATTATATATAAAGATGTTTTAGTTTATTCTATGCCAGTAATCCTTTAAAGAATTACTTTTATATTGTGCTAAAACTGAATGAGAAATTTTTTAGTATGAATAATCAATGTTGGTTTAGTTAAACTAAATTGCACCATGTGATGAAAGATAGTCCCATTACTAAAATCATTTTAATAATAGTCCCAACTGAAAGGTAGTTAAGCTAATTTGCAAAACTGTTCTGGTCTGCAATTATCTATTTTCATAACAGCAATCTGTTGTTCTAACTACAGGTAACTATGTGCCTTTGTGGGTTATTATTGAAACCAAGATAATCCAGATGTCGGGATTCGTTTTCCTGATGATAGATGCCATATTTTTATTTTTATAGTTTACAGCAGTGGACTGCAAATGTTATTGTGATCCAAACTGAAATTAAATTTTATATGTATTTTTAATTGATAGAGGGACGTGGAAGCGATTTTTACATAAACCTGTTTTCATGCTTTATACTTGAAGATACTCTGCTCATTTTCAAACTGATTTCAAGCAGCAACTGCTTATTACCATAGAAATAGTTCATATAGTAACTGTTATGTAGTTTGGTTGGTTGATGACTAGGGCGAGTTTTAAAGTGGGCAGTAGGTTTGGATTATCTGTCACACGTAAAACGAGACAAGTCATTAACATATGATTAATTGAGTATTAATTATTATATACTTTTAAAATAGATTTATTTGACTTTTTAAAAGAAGTTTTATATAAAAAGTTTTCAAAAAGTGTACCGTTTAGTGGATTGAAACGTGCACACGATAATCCGATGGGTAATAATCCTAAATTAGCTAAAAAGAACTCGGCCTTAGGAGCAGCCTGAATAGTTCCTAAATGAGATGACAAGGACTGCAATCTTCTCCAGCAGTACTTTACCAAGGGGATGATTCCTTCTCTTAATCTCTTCTTTCAAATTGAAATGAACAAGAATTTGATTTCGGGATAAGTCCATATTACAACTCTCAACTATTTGTTGGTCTAGAAATTACCCCTCAGCTATGGAACCGGACATTTTACACCCCTCAACTATCAAAACCGGACAAAATACTCCCTTGTGGGCAATACAACCCGGTTTTGATGGTAGTTTTCATTGGTTTAATATATCCAATCATATGTTCTCTAGTTATATCAAGCTATTTTTTAATCTCTTGCTAATTTGGTATCACATAAGTGAAAATTTGTACTATTTAGATTTCGAAATCATCAAAACCATCATCAAAACCGGGTTGTATTACTCTTAGGTGGGTATTTTGATAGTTAAGGGATGTAAAATGTCTGGTTTTATAGTTGAGGGTTTATATTTAAACAAACCTAATAGAGAGTGGTTGTAATATAGACTTATCCCTTTGATTACTTACGTCCTTTTTGCAGTCATGCAGCAGTTACAACTCACAACATATACATTGGTTTTGAACCCCAGATTCGTAAAATAGTACAGGCATGGCTTGTTTTGGAATGCTAATAGCAATTATGATGATTTTTGTTTCCAGCCAGATAGGCAAACGCTGTATTGGAGTGCCACTTTGCCCAGAAAATGAAATGTTGCAATTTTCAGCCGTGAGCTTCTATCGAAAGTGTAACGAATCGGTTGCCTGCATCGTAAAACTGTTGGGTCCTGTTATGCATTAAAATTTATATGGAAGCATTATTTAGTATGATTGTCATTTAATATAATGGTAGTGTTAGCATGATCATTTTACTAAGTATACATAATAATCGTACTTCAACTTCCATGGTCAATTAGTAATTATTATGGGCCATAACAGATTAAGACTCTGAGCCCAAGTCCCAGTTCTAGTTTCGTGGATACGCAAGGGCAAGGCTGCATACATGTCATGCTTTCCTCAATACAATACGGTCACATCAACAGAATCTAGAAATGTTGTGAAGGGCAATATAGTATATGCATGATTAAGGGCATAAATTATGTGTGTTAAATAGTGAACTTCTCTTTCCTATATAAAGAGTATATAAAGAGTGGAGCTAACCGCAGCCAAACTTGCCAATCCGATAGTAGTCATATTAATATGTTCGTTTTTCCTTTTCGTTTGGATCGGTTATCATTATAGCATGAAATATTAGAGTAAACCAAACAATAATATAAGATGGCCGTCGCACGGTATCCCTGCCACGACGTCAAAAAAGCATCTGCTCGTCCATGCTAGATTCCGTGGTGGATCCTCTCCGCCGGCCACCAGACCCAGTATCCTAGATCTAGGTAACACTAACGCCTCCACCGTCGATAGATATGCCTGTGCACACAGTTCATCGCCAAGCAAAACGGTGTATATATATGATGTGTGTGTCATAGCTAGGTCCTTAGCCTAACTGTTCCAGACTTGTATTTTTCTTACAGTAAATTCTATAGTTTGGTTAATCTAGATAGTACGTGGATGCACGTACTTACTGTATGTAAGTGTACTCATCCGAACGAATTAGTTAAACCTTCACACATACAACTCCTGCGTCACACATTTGGTCTTATTCTTTCTCTCTCCTTTCTCCTCCCATTTCGCACTCTACCACCACACATCCATAGAATCGCGACTGAAAGGACAACACAGCAATAGAATGACATCTAGTGGGGTTGCAGCGGCAAGCCGGCCTACAACGGCTTCGGCGAGATGAAGTGGCAACTTGTACTCTGACGAGGCGCCGTTGACAAAGCGCAACACGGACAGAATTCACGTGGTGTCGTGTCACCATCACTGACTCATCCATCGGCATTGGCGACTACCGTGGTGTCAATTGGCCTGTGCCAGGCTCCTCCGGCGTGGTCGTCACTGGGTAATCTGCGGCCTAAACGAGGCCCAACGGCCGACTTATCCTTGTTGGCGTTCGGCCGTTTGCAGAATGGCAGTCCTTGCACCGAGACTACCGAGGTATCCGATGGTACTAGAATATACTAGGCCAAGTTCCAGCCTTCCAGGTGTGAAAATCAGGTATCAATACTGATGCTGGTACTAGTGATACGTGTAGTACGTACCTGGTATCAGGTATGAAGGTATGACCAGATTTTGGAGTTAGCTGTGCACTGGTAATTGTACACGGCTGGCTGATCGGGCGCTCCCACGATTATCAAGCAGTGGTGCATGCACTAGGCCAAAAATACTTTTTTGGGACTGGCAAAAACCGTTTATTGGGCGAGCGCGGGGCATCCATTTTAAATCAGCGATTTTTCCATGTGACCCAATGTTCGTCCGCCCGTAAGAATAAATTTTCATGAGCGGCTCGACGACGGACCGAGCCACCTGCAAATAACATTTTCGAGTATAAAAATAAAAAAAAAGCGAGCTACCACCTCCCGCCACTTGTCGTCATTGCCGCCCATCACCGCCGCCATGCCAGCCGCTGCTCGCCGTCGCCGTGCCGCGACAACTCCTGGGCCAACGGTGCCGCCACCACTAGATCCGGCCGGCAACCCTGGACATCGTCATCGCCTGCGTAGAGCAAGATAAGGAGTGCTGAGGCTGCGTGGGTAGGTGGATAAGGACGTCTGACCGGCTCTTTTTTTAGGGCGGTGTCTTTTATCTAAGTAGACGAGTCACATGCAAAAAATACATTTGTTTTTTAGGCAACTCTCGGTGCCACCAGCCCGGACCGATTTTTGCAGGCGAAAAAAGGGCAGGCACGCTTAAATATCACTTTTGGACGAGTGGTGAGTGTACACCAGAAGAAGGGAAAGATGGCGTTGTGGCTTGTGTATAGGGCTGTCAACGAGCCGAGCTCGATCGAGTTCGTCTGCCTAGCTCGAGCTCGATACAAGCTCGAGCCGAGCCTAAAAAGTCTTCGAGCTTCCAAGTAGGCTCGATTCGAGCTCGATCAAGCTCGAGCTCGACTACCGAGCTTGATTTAAAACTAGTATAATGTATATTTTGAATATAATCTCTTGTTAAAAAATTAATTTTTTCTTAACCATATTAAGAAAAGAGTTAAAAAAAAGAAATACTATAAACATACCATGCTAATATATAATGATAAGTTACATGGATACACATAAATAGCATATTTAGTATACTATTATATTGAATAGACAATTAAAATTTATACACACTTAAGCTCGTTAGAAGCTCGAGCTCCGCTCGATAAAGCTCGCGAGCTTGGTCATAGGCCGGGCTCGGCTCGGTTGGAGCTCGAGCCGAGCTCGAATCGAGTCTCAGACGAACCAAGCTCGAGCTATTTGCGAGCCTCGAGTTTTTTTGACAGCCTACTTGTGTGGTGCACAGTTATGATTACCATGCTGAACCCAAATACGTCGTTGCATTGACTATACTATCAGTTTGTGTTGGTTTCTAAGCCTTATTTATACTCAGCATGGACCCGACACAAAATCTACGGCAGAAATGGGAAGTACCGGTTTATAAAGACCCAACACAAATGATCTGACAGCATTTTCCTCTTAAAAGAATCCTAAGCCGGCTCTAAATCTTCGAGCCGGCTCGCATTCCCGACTTTCTTGCGAATTGCCCTGCTGCCCACGTCTCGCTGCTCTGAGACACCGCTGGCGTGCGCTGCTGCTCGAGGAGGCCACCGTTGATGCGCCGAGCCTACTTGCATCTGCCACTGCTGCTCCTCCAGTCCCTAGTCGGGGACGCCGCCGCCCCACTCCTCGCTGCTCGGACCCCGCTGCGCAGCCGCTCGGGGATGTTGTCGGAGCGCGTAGCCCCTCGCCGTCGCCGGGTAGCAGCGCTGCTCGGAGCGTTGCCACAGCCGGGGAACGCCGCTCCTCGGACTGTTGCCACGTGCCACCGCGCACTGCCACTCAGTCAGAGAGACCACTGCCCGGGGGCGTCACTGAGCTCCGTCCCTCGAAGGGCCGCCACCCCATGCGGCCGCTCCGTGGTGCTGCTGCCCAAGGGCGACACAGCTCGGAGCGTTGCGATGCGAAACCAAACAGGGACCCGACCACCCCGCCCTGCTGCTCCAGTGTGCCGCAGCCCAGAGTGAGCCATAGCTCGGAGTGGGAGGGCTGTGGAGACGGAGAGGGAGACAGGACAATTCTGGGGAGAGGGAAAATGACAAGGGAGAGAGAAAATGGAGAAAAAGATAAAAGAAAATAAAAAGATGTGGCTGTGGATAGTGAGGAAAATAAAAAGATGATTGTCCATGTTTGACTTGTTTTTCTGTTTTTTAATCCTTTGTACTGGCTTTTTTTATACCCGTCATAAATGAGAAGTCATTTGCAATAGAAATTGGCACAAATAAAAAACTACCCATTTGTGCTATTTTGAACCGGTCCTAATTAGTAGTAGTTATTTATGCTGGGTATTAGGTATTTTTTAATTTTTGATTGTTGGTGGTCTTATTTGTGCTGGCTTTTGATGGACTAGCATATACGTACTCGGCAAAATGGATACTTGTGCGGTATTGATTCTAACCGAGAGTATACCTATTATATTCAACTATTTTACTCAAGATAGTTAAATGCATATCTTCCATAAAGAATTTTTGTGTTGGGTGAATGCCTACATGTATCTGACCTTGGGCATGGCATCTTGGGTTCGATGCGAGCTCAATGCATATGCTGAACAGGATGAAGCTCCTGTGACTTATGAAAGTGTCCTTGTTCACTGACACATGGGGCAATAGACTATGGACTCACACATGTTAGTAGCAATGTCTTCATGATTTTAAGTCAGGAGATATCAACTCCAGACAGATTCTACCGCTAGAAATCCGTCGAATTTTTATTAACAAAACCATTCTAACCGTATGCAAGGCAAGTATGCGCGTCACGCTGCCTTTAAACGGCCACAAGAATATCAACTAGAAATGTGAAGGGACAATAATATATGCATGATTAGGATCATACATTATGTGTGCTTATTCCTAATCGGCAAAGCTGCACTCGTTTGTCCACTATAAAGAGTGGATGAAGAAGCGAACAGCAGATCCCTTCCATCACGATAGTTAGTCATGTTAAGCCTTCGTTTTCTCGTTTCTTATTTGGTTCGTTATAGGTATGACAGTATGAGATATTGGAGTAAGCCATATAATTACTCAAGTATCTTTCTCGCATACCAAATAACTAAAACACGTCTGTTGCTACAATAATTTTTGGAAGGCGGGCAGAGACAGCATGGAAAGAAAGAGGGCGCCGGCTATTTGGCATCCGGATGCCAGTTGCCCAACTGATGACCGGTTTTTTCGTTAGTCTCTCTTACTTCTCTGCTATTTTCTATTTTGGCAATTTTGTTCTAGAGAAGATAAAAATCTTCAGATACAAAAAAAGTTTTAATAGGGAGGAAAAGAAAAGGTTTCAAATAGAAAGAAACAAAAAGTTCCAAATGGAAAATGCAATTTTCACAAAGAAAGAAAAAAAATCGTTCAGAATAGGATGAAACTTTCAGTTTGAAAGATTTCAAACTTTTGGTTTGAAAGAAAATAAAACTTTCTGTTTGAAAGATTTCAAACTTTCAACTTGAAAGATATCAGCCTTTCAACTTGAAAGCAGGGCCGGTCCTATGATTTTGAGGGTCATCGCGATGGGCCCTTTAAATTATATATAAAATATTATGATATATATAAAAATACTAATTTTACTTGCAAAACGTAAACAAATATATTAATATATTAAATTTAAGATGATTCTTTCCCTATGGTCCTAAGCTATGGATACGAGCGCACTGCATGGATTATTATCAAAAGAATCGGTAATGAATTAACGATGTATTGATTTTACCCTGTTAGAGTGTTAGTGTTACCTGCCGTTCACTGCTTGCCACGCGGGCAACCAGGCATGCAGCGCCGCGCGGCCGCGCCTACGGCTAGGGTACAGCAGCAGCTAGCATGCCTGGATGACTGTGTCTGCGTGCGTGTGTCTATGGGTAAGGCACAGCAGCTAGCCACGCCTGGACCGGATGGCTGCGTGCGTGCGTAAGTGCGCCTACGGTTAGGGCACAGCAGCACTTGGCGACGGCGATCTACGACTGCATGCGTCGATTCCTCCAACTCTCCTGCTGATTTATGCCGAATTACATCTACGTATTGGGCTGGGACGGCCGGTGGAGTTAGAGCATATATATACACTATTTGGTCACGGGCATCATGGCCCCCCGGCGGTCGCCTCCGTTGCATAGCCTTAGGGCAGCATTGCTCGAAAGAAAAATGAACTTTCTATACAAAAGAATTGAAACTTTCAAAAATAGAAAGAAAATTCGAAATGAAAGAAAAGTAAAATCCCCCCCCAAAAAAATCCCATCCCAGCGGGATCAGTGCCTCGCCGCTGTAGGTGAGCCGCCCATGCTGATGGTCGTCCCACCGCCTTGCCCGCCGCCACCGCCGCACCACGGTCGTTCTCACCGACACCAACCCGCCAGATCCGGCCAGGTCGGCGTGGATCTAGACGGTGGTGGCGAGGTGGAGGGAGGGAGGGTTGGGCACGGCGCGGCGCAGCACTATCGGTGCGTGGAGGAGGAGACCGGTGACGACGGGGACGACGGGCGTGGAGAGGTCGGCATCGATGGGCGCGAGGGGGATGTCGCCGTCGACATCGTCGGTAGTGGGCGGCACGGTCGCGGGCGTCGCGCGGGTTGTGGGGATGCGCGGGGGAGGTCGACGGCGGCAACGACAGGCGCGGGGTGGCCACGCGCGACCTCCTTGCTGCCATCGTCGATGGGCGCTCGGAGAGGCACGGCGCGGGGAGGGTGGTTAACATGCGGGCGCAAAGCAACGTCCGCCGCTGTCAACGGCGAGCGTGGATCGAGTTGCCGCCGTCGACAGGCTCGGGTTGGGGATGACGGCCGCCGCCGACGGGGGAGGCCGGGAGGGACCTGGGCAACGGATGATTTGATAAAAGAGGGGGACCTTCCCATTTCATTAACGAAATGATGCAGCTATCAAAAGTGACGGCATCCCTGGGCAACGGATGATTATTCGCTATATAGATTGGACATAATTTTCCTCTGAATCTCTTGAGACTGAGAATATGATGGTCAGTGAGTACAGGCAACAGATGATATTGCTTCAAGGGGCAACACAAAAGATTCTGAACAATGTAGGGTCATTAACTAGTCATACTAATAATTATTAATCTTGCTTATAATCTGCATAGGGATGGTAATCTTCATTTTCTGCAGGCTCAAATCACTGAGAACCTTCGCACTGAAGAACTATTTTAGCTATAGAGCTTTTATTCCAATGCACCACTTCAGTTTTTTTTTTTTTCAATCCTATGTTGTAGTCAAAATTGCCATTGCTTGACAGTGTTGTTTGATTTGTAGTGAATGATGTTATGCCAAACAGCCAAACTAAGGCCATGTTCTGTGTTTACAAATAGACTTATGCTACTAATCTTCACTACATATTCATCTATGTGCTTCAGAAATTGCTCGCTCAGTCATGCCGTTCTACTGGTAGTCCGTAGTCTTATGTGTAGCCAAGAGCATACAGCAAAAAAGCCATAATGGGCTATGGTCCGGCCTCCTTCAGCAATCAGCGAAGGCACGCACAAAATAGCCGCTAGATCAGTTCAACGGCAGAGATGAAGCGAATTGCATGGCAGTCAGGATCTGATTCCACTGTAACAAAGAAGGGAGTTACAACTTACAGGGAGTTAAAAACATTTTATGTTTATCTGAGTAGTTAAGGACCCGTTCAATAAAAAAATAGTAGTTAAGGACCATTTTAAGCATTCTGTCAGTTTTTTGAGGTTACAAAATTTAATAGCCAAGCAAGAGAGTAAAACTCTGCAATAACTTTGGTACATCCCTGTTTATATGACGCATGAAGCTTCCTTCTCACATTACTGAGATCTTATTGTAATTTCAGAGTTAAAATTACTCTGATCTGCGAGCCATGACAGCCATTCTTAAGGTTTTTATCTTGCACCTGTTCATTATGCTTCAAACTGTCGGTGCATATGCCAAGGGCAAAGGCTCACCTGGCGTCTATGATGTAACAGAGTATGGAGCTGAGCCGAGCAACGACGACAACAAAGATGTGAGCACTACCGGTTAATTCCATAATCCTTAAATCCTTATATTTCTTCATCTCAATTTCGCATCAGCAAATTGATCATCGTTATATAAAAAAAAATCAACGAAAAGTTTCTCTTTTTTTTTCAGTTTTTTCTGAACCATATTTGTCTACTTATTGAAGGCTTTCATGGCAGCATGGCATGCGGCATGTGGCGCTACTGCCGGCAACGCGACGCTACTAATCCCCGATGGCACATTCACCGTCAGCACCACTGAATTCTCCGGGCCGTGCAAGAACAGCCGCTCGCCTCTCGTGGTGGTGGTCAATGGCATTCTGCATCCGTGCGCCAACAGTGACCGTCACCGTCACCCCGGTGATGACGACGTCTGGATCACGTTTAGTGGCGTCAGCAACCTCCTGATCACCGGCACCGGCACACTCGACGGCCGGGGCAGCAACCAAATCAGCAACGCCAAGTCAAAGACAACAACCGTGAGTGACTAATCTGTCGGGAAATTTTCTTTCTTGTCAATGAAATGGTGAAATAAGTTGACGACGACGGTCTTGCAGACTTTGGAGTTGGACGGCGTGGCGAACGCGACGGTGAGGGGGCTAACATTCCTGAACAGCCGAGGCTTCCACCTCAACATCCACCGGAGCAGCCACGTGGCGGCGGAGGGCCTCCACATAGGGGCCCCAGCAGCGAGCCGCAACACGGACGGCGTCCACGTGGGGCTCTCCAGCCACGTCACTGTCGCCGACTCAACCATTGGCACGGGCGATGACTGCGTGTCGATCGGCCCGGGTTGCTCCGGTGTGGTTGTCTCCGGCGTCGTCTGTGGGCCCGGCCATGGGATCAGCGTGGGGAGCCTCGGGAGGGAGGAAGGCGAGGACGATGTGCGAGGTCTCGTGGTTCGGAACTGCACCGTGATGGGCACCACCAATGGGCTTCGCATCAAGACGTGGCCTGGGTCGCCCCCGAGCCGCGCGTTCAACATCACGTTTCGTGACATCGTCATGGATAACGTGTCAAATCCAATCATTATTGACCAACACTACTGCCCCCACTCTCACTGCTCGCACATCGCCAAGGTGGTACTGTCCTTCTATTGAATTAGTATATGGTGATAGTGTGTTAGAGATTAATTTTGCGACAACTTTTTTGATTAATCTCTGACGAACTTTCTGAGTAACCTATTTTTTTAAAAAAAATATTCGTGCACCCGTATCAGTGCCGGTTGTTGTTAGCCTATTGCTGACGAGTCCCTTCATCAGTGCCGGCCCTAAATCCGGTACTGAAGCGGATTTTGGAGCAGGCATCCATAGGGTTTTTTCAAAAGTCTTCTGATCTCCATTGAGAAGATTAATGCGTCACGCCGTCATTGACATTATTGTTGCTTCTGTTGTAGCCATCGCTGGTGCAGATCAGCGACGTGATGTACGAGAGGATCGAGGGCACGTCGAGCAGCAAGTTCGCGGTGCAGCTGCTGTGTAGTGAGGACCGGCCGTGCAGCGGGGTGCGTTTCGACCGTGTTAATCTCAGCTGCGGCAAGGAGCAGTGCGACACCAAGTTCAGCAACGTGGAGGGGAAGCCAACCGTTGTGGCAGAAGAAGAAGCCAGCCCTGGTGCCGTCGTTTCTCCCGAACGAGCAAGACACTGATGTAGAGTCCAATGCTGAACAATTGTAACTAGTCCCGTGAGATTTGCTGCTATGGGCGTCTGATATAGAGGGTGAGAGGTAGGGAAGAGGAACACAAGGAAATGAATTGGAAGAACGGATTTTCTTTTTTCGCCGCGCAGAGGAGCGAATTTTAGGCTTGTGACTATTGGAAAGCCATTTTTCTAGGACAGTACATGCTGAATAATGTCGGTCACAGAAGCGTGTAATCCTAATTAAGGATACTTTGCTTCATCTGTTACGTTGTGGTGCAACCACTTAATTCAAAAATTGTTTGTTCTGTGTGAGGAATGGAACTAATTTGTTTGTCCGTCACTACGTTATCTTTCAAAAAGTACAAATTATTGAAGACATGACTTATGGAGTCACCCAACCCATTAATTAGTCCATTACCACACAAATGTCCTTCTGTGCTTGTTGTAGTAAATTTGAGAAATGACACCACGATGGATCACCTATAGTTCATGGGTTCATTCCTTAAACAATAACAACTTCTTGCCCATCCTGTACGCCGCCGTCGCCAACGCACCCTCCTCCCTTTTTTATCACCGCTTTTGTTGCACTCACCATCAGTGGCGGAGCACGCTCAAAATAATAGATGGGTTAAACACACGAGACATTTAAATAAGTTTATTATTACCTTGACACATATATATATGTAACAAATTTACTAGTAAATAGTATCATCAAGTCCTGCTGCTCGAGGAAGGAGATGCCGGCAACACATCCATATGTGGCTTTCTTGACACAAACAAGCTAGAAGAGACAGAAGGCAACGTACTAACTAGTCAAGGCGATGGCATGTGGCATGACGACGTAGCGCCAATGCTGGGGATCGCCGGTTGTGCGGTATTCAGTCAAGCGGACGAGGCAGGACGTCGCCGTGTCGGGCTGTCCCATAGGCCCACTAAGTCTAGAAATTGATGGAACCACGAAGTCACAAAACATCCAACGCTAGCAGCCTTTGTCCTCCTTGAATCGGCGGAGAGAACTCACGACGCGGCGGCAGACTCACGGTGCGGAGGCAGGGTAGGGTCGGCGCGCCGAGGGTAGCTGGGTCACGCGCACCACACTGCCCTATAGGCGCTCCGCCTCTGCTCACCATCTCCATCGAGCTCACCCTTCCAGCGAGGTCATCCTCCCCATAGTTGCCATCCCATTGCCGTCGCTGTTGGCCTAGAGCTAGACCAGGGGAGAGATATGGCTAGGTGGAGGAGGAGAAGATCAGCCAAGGCCAAGGCCACGACCATCGCTGATCGCTGATTCACTGTATATATGGTGCTGCCGTGGCCGCCGTCATCGCCGGAGAACCCAGTGATGGTCACTGAGGCAGCAAACCTAGCTGCCACGATAGATGCGATGCTCCTGCATAGATGCTCCTGAGGTCCATCCTTCGTATCACAACCCATCCAGGCCATTGGCAGGATGACACGCTGGCCTTCTCTGCATCCGCTCCATCTCTGCCGAGGGAGGCGGCACGGTCACCGGCACATCGAAGAGGATGTAGACTAAGGCAGGGAGACGGGGGCAATGATTGCGACGACAACGGTGTGATGAACGACGGTAGTGGGAGGATGCGATGGTGTTGACACCAGTGGGACGGTGCCACGACGACAGTAGCGAGACACTGTTCTTTGTCAGTCTCCAGTGGAGAAAAAAAGACAAGAGGATAAGAAAAGAGATGGTTTTGTGGGTCCCACATGTCACTAAGTAAAAGATATGGGCAATTTAGTCCATACACAAATATGATAGGAGAAAGCCCATCACATGCCCAATGTTGTCAACAAAATGGCAAACCCCAAATTCACATGAAAGTTTGATAACACCCACCCGGTATAGTGAATTGTAGTGCCATTTATGGGACCATGCAAAATAGTAATGGCATGAATTTAATTAACCCTAAACTAATCGGAGCCCTCCATTTGCATCGAAAATGACTTGATCAACAACTTTCTAATCTATTCTAAAACTATAGCCAGATAGAAGAAAAGATGAAACTAAACCATTTGGATCTCCTCATATGTGAGAAATGAATGTTTTTGTTTATATATTATTTTGATGAACAATTTGTCAACAGTTGGTATCCGCAGACCGGGTATGTAGATAACGGGGGAACGTTGGCGTAAGGACCTATGCAACACAACATCATCACAGAGGGAGGCAAAGTTTTTTATACTGGTTTGGGCCCTTGAGAAGGTAATAACCCTACTCCAGTTTATATGGGATTATATGTGGGAAAATCCCCCAGTACATAGTACAATGGATGGAAACAAGAATCCGGCGAGATCGTAGTCGAGGAATTCGACCACGGGACTCGACGACTTGGGTTGCTAGTACTTTGGCTTCGTAACCAGGGCTTCGGTGGTGGCTTGATTGATCCGTCTTCTCTTCTGGATCCCCTTCTCTCAATAGGGGTCTTGTATTTATATCCATAGATGTCTCCTTGTCCAAGTAGGATTAGAGAGACCAATATGAATATTATCCGAGTAGTCCTATAGTTACCATATAGAACTATTCTTCTTTCTTATTCAAAACTCCTTCCATATATGATGTATGAAGGCATGGTATATAGTGGGCCCAGCCAAGCCTAATCGAGTACTATTGGGTATGTCTTATCTGTAACCCTGACACAATTGGCGGCTACGATGGTTTTATTGGTGTTGATGTTTTTGTTGAAGTGGTATAGCCTCGGGAAAAGGCCAGTTACACCTGTCAATGACCCGCGGTCGGACCGGCTAGGTGGTCTCAGACCGGTGGACTGTGCGGTCTGACCGATCTGATCCCAACGAGAATCAGACTTGGTTTGTTGGCCCGACCAAACATGCATGTAACACACAATCAGACCAGCTCGGCCTGAGACAGTTGGTTTCGGTTGTTTTCTTTGGATTCCATGATTACTTGATGGTTAAGGCTTGTAGATGGTTTCTACTTGTGGATAGTACTGTTATGTGCTAATGTTGATTCATGTTTGGAAAGAATTTATCCTCGGATATGGTTTCTTGGTTGATTCACATGCAAATGTTGCTTGAGGCTACGGGAGTGTTGCCGGTGATGGATCGGAAGTTAACTTTGAAGAAGTTGGTGTCCGGACGATTGGAGATCATACGGGATACATAGGCCAGAGGACGATGCACATGGTGGTGAAGAATCCATATGGCATACAGGATGGATTCTGTGTGTACGGAAGTAGGAGCCAAATTTTGAAGGAGTACAAGTTTGGAAATGATAGATGAGTTGGTTTCTTGTACAAGGTTGGATAGAGCACGGGAATGTGAGGTTTCTTGTACAAGTTGGTGTCTCTTATAGTTATCGGCTTTTAAGATATTAGACTTGAGAAATGTTAGGTTTTGAGCGTAGGTTTCAATTTAGTTTGAATTTTGAGAGATGAGTGTTGTAACTGTACTTTGTAAACACATATTGAAGCAATAAAACTTGATTTACATCTACATGTTTTTTGATTTTGTGTTTGGCAATGTTCCCAATGGTCAGACCGGTGGCATAGGGCGGTCGGACTGGACCACCAGTCAAACCGGCGGCGCAGGGGTGGTCAGACCAACGACACTATTGGGCGCAGAGTCGATAATTGGATCGGTTTCATCAGGACAAAGGTAGCATTTTATTCCGTGAAAATTTTTGATTTTTGGGTGATACAACCATTCAATCTCTGTCTAATTGGCTTGGTTCTTGTCCTACAAATCCTACAATATGCATCAAGAAATAAACAGCACAATGAACCTCTGATTGATCTTCTTCCCCATCTGCTCCCGTTTTGTGATGATGTTGCCATGTACGTACAAATGCACAATGAGGTAATTGAAACATTGCTTGTTTGCCACACATGGTATTTGAAAGCACTGGAGGTATGCATACTGGCGTATTTAAAATGGAGACAAACCTTGATTTTAGTGCATTACAATAACATAACATTGTCATATTTTAGCGCATTGTAAATGGACAAAATCAATGCTACCTGAAAGAATTGAATCATCAATCACTTCTACAATCACTGGCTCACTGGTAGCGATCAGAGGGGATGCATGCTTGCATACCATATGGAGGACCAAGATGAAAGCAATCAGATCTGTAGGATCAAAAACAAGAAGACAAACCAACTAGAGGGGGGTGAATAGTTGGAACACCTAAAACCAGTAATTTTTCGCGGAATAAAAATTACCTTCCCTCTGTCGCAAGCCAGTCTGACTGCAGTGTCTAGGCCGGTCTAACCGCGTAGCCGGTCTGACCGTGCCTATACCTCCGGTCCGACCGCACCGCCAGTCTGACCGCACCGACGCCGGCGGTCTGACCGTCGGGGTCCTGGAACCGCCGCCAAGAACACGATATTGAAGAACTTGTAGATGTAGATCAACTTTATTGCTTCAATATATGTTTACAAAGTGCAACAACAGAACTCCTCTCTCTAAATTCGACCTCAAGCCGAAACCCTAGGCTAAACCCTAGATTTTCTCTTCTTTTTCAAAAACCGATACATGAGGCACACACCCCTCATATATTTATACCCATAGACATGGCTGTGCAAACCCACGAATCCTACTTGTATTAGAAGTCCTACTCCCTTAGGAATCCTACTCGTACAAGTAAACAACTCATCCTTTTCAAATTTGGACTCCTTCCAAATTTGACTTCAACTTTCATACGCACACAATCCCTCTTGTATGCCATATGGAATCTTCACCTCCACGTGCATTATCCTCTAGCCTTTTAGTATCCCGCGTGATCTCTTGATCCTCTGGACATCAACTTCTCCCAAGTTGAATCCGATCCATCACCGGCAATACTCTCTCGAGGCCTCAAGCGAAACCTACACATGAAACAACCAAGAAACCATAACCGAGCCCAAGTTTTCACCAACTTGACTCATCATTAGCACACAACAGAATTATCCACGAATAGAAACCATAATCAAATCATATCCACGAAGGAAACTTGCAATCTAAGAAAACAACCCGAAATCAATCCTATTCGGGCTTAGCCGGTCTGACCGGGCACTACACGCCGGTCGGACCGGCCCAACAATCTGAGTCCGATATCTCTTCTGGATCGCCCATCCGTCCGCACCGGCCGGTCAGACCGCAGGTCACTGACCGGTCTGACCGGCCTCATCCCGAGACCACACCTCTTCACCAAATCAACTCAAAATCAATTCAAAATTCAAGTGTCTATTGTTCATCACAAAATTATAAATCAAAACCTTGATTCTACAAGATCCACCGAAGAGGAGGATTGTGGAGAGTACAGCCAGAATGTTTTAAAATAGCTCTCTTGTCGAAGAATATAAGCATTTGAGGGAGAGGATGTGACTTTGTCTTGATTTATTATACTAGTAGGATTAGTTACATCCTGCCACAGATACTTAATTTTTTTTACCGAAGGAATAGTTAATACTAGCCACTTTGAAAGGTGATTTACCATTCTCAAAAAAAAAGAAAAGAAAAATAGGTGATTTTCCAAGAATATGGAACGTTGTGTTTGGTATAATTTTATTGATGGATATACGTTATTAACAAATTTGTGACATGGTAAGAGGAGCATCAACCATTGGATCAAAAGCCAATGAATGGTCCAGAATAAACTTGGAGTAGTGTAAAAAATTCCCAGTAGAAAACAAAAGCCATATCTTCCGAGAAACATCGTATAAAATTGGTTTCGAAGGACATTTTCATCTGTAGCCCACGTCCTGACCTTGTTGACAGGACCTCGATCGAACACCTTGTGGCGCACTGTAACTCATCTGGCACGAACGGAAAACAAAGAACTGGAAGGAAGAAAGGAAGTGCGCAAGAACAAGAAATCAGAGGAAGGCTTGCTGCTTCTATTTCCGGAGAGAATCAACTCAAAAATACAATTTGGCTACTGCCTTTTATACATGTTATTCCGAAAATAGAATCCTAAGCAAAACTTGCACGCAGTGTGCTCGATCCGCGCCCCTCAGACCTCCGCACATTCCCGAGCGCCGTGCTGTGCCCTGCGTCGTGCCCGTTTATTCTGCCTTTCTCCATCGCTCCTCCCCCAAAGACTGGGATCGACGGGGCCACGTTTGGCCATACGTTTGGGGCTAATTCCAACAGACCTGACTCCGATTGTAGAAGAAAAGGAAGTAAAGAGAAGAAGTGCCGGATTCTGATTGTAGAAGAAAGAAATTGACACAATTGAGTAACGCTGAAACACGTCGTGCTACTTTCGTTTTTTGCAGTTGAAGGTGAACTCCCATTGCCTCCTTTTCCTACTGTGTTTTCAGTTCACGTGGTTCATATAACACCTTGCGCTTCCGTCTCCATCTCAATTTAATTATGCTATGAAAGAGAGTATAGCTTGGTTGTTGGCACGATAGGAAAGTTTGGTTGCGGAGAACTGGAGATATCTGCATTTTATATGGAACTGTATGTCAGCGTGTAGTACTAGTATCGTCACATGTATAATAAACACACACTACATCACAAAAACCCTTCTCTGACAATTCAAAAATGGCATGGGCAATCGGCACTTCGGCAGTGATAGTTTGCTGGATTCCCAAAGCCCTCACTTCCTCAACCCTCAATCCTGCAAGCAAACCACATTCCAAATGCCAAGCGAAGGGTGGGGAATATTTGTACACTTCTCGTCATGCATGTGGAGCCTAACATCACCAAAAGTGGATTAACCAAAGCGATGCGGACAATCAACACTGAACACTGTTAATAATTAGAATATGAGTTAATTATTAGTTGTATCACAGAAATTCAGGGGTAACAAAGGGATGATAAACTGGGTTCTCAACTTGCCTTGTAGTTGGACGACAACGATTATGGATATGTTTCCTTTTGTGTATTTAGCAAAAACAAAACCACTCAATTTTATACGAGTGTACGTGGATACCATCTTCGTTCATTAGATTTAATATATACTCCAACATCATTTAATTTAGGAGGTCATCGTGTTTCGCTTAATTAAGCTTTAACTGATAAATTATCCATTACCTTTATGTGGAAATGTTATCCTTTTCATCAAGTATATAATACATACGCACATATCTTGTTATCTATTGTGAAACTCAATATATATATACCTAGATATTCTTTACCATGTATGTAACATTGTACACATTATCTAAAAAAAAATTCGTATTGTACAAGTACTGTATGAAATACAAACAGAAATAGAAACTCATTAACGATCGATCCATCTCGATGACAAGATTATTTATTTATTAGCCAAACAGATCATCATTCGTCATGCTCATATACTCTAGAGAAAGGTGGTGCCACACACATGCATGGCTATATATTATCATGTCTTATTGGAAATAGAAAGTCACAACACTCCAAAGATCGACGACTCGATCAGTGGCTGGATATCATGATATCCAACTTATTTATGACTACACCAGGGCTTGCATAGCCTCTGTGCGAAGCTCTTATGCTTGCACGATTCACTTGCTTTAGGAAACAACGGCGACGGTATCAGCTTCTGTGGTGCAAAAGCGGGAGCATGCATCGTTGCAACGATCCACAGCACCGTTCCCTTCTTCGTTGCCAACAACTGAAAGGGAAAATTGATTATATGCACCAGCTACACCAATGATTCTTTACATTATGGCTAAAGATGGTAATTTAGTTTGTTGTTTTTCTAGCTTACAACTGTTTATATTGCTGCACACAGACGATGTACATCCCAGCTTGCAGAAGTCAGTTACATTTGATTCATCTGCAAAACCATGCATTTGAGTATATATTTTAGTAAAACTATTTTGTTGAACACATGAAAGATTGTAGAAAAAAAAATGAAAACAGCTAAACAGAGCAAAGAAGGAGATTTAATATGTATAATTTACCCGAGTCAGGGTGGAGGGTGTGGTGAATGTAAGGAGGCTTGCATTTCCCATCAACAATTTTGCAGCCAGACAGTCTAGAACATGTTTCCCTTGATTGTCCAGTGAAACGGCATGCGTTATAGATGTTTCTTGCGGCAGTAGATGGGCAGCAGCTCTTAGCTTCCACTTGGATCTGTGATTGCTGCAGGATTAAGCCTAGCATCAGCACACACATCATCAAACTCTTCACACCTTCCATGTTGCTAGCTGGTTTTCTAGTGATTTATTGGAGCATCAGATGCTACTACGTTCTTGCTCTTGTGGATGCAGATGATGGGAGGGAAACGCCTATTTATAGGCGCAGCCAAGGATTATGTCTAAGATGGATCTGCATGAAACGGGTGATTATCTTGGATTGTCAATGATTATATTTGTTATGCGTGTATTGTTTGTTCAGTGGGACCAGTCACTTAATTGGCACATATCAATGGCATGGTAATTAACTGCTACGGAGTGGCTTCCAGTGGATCGACTCTGTACTTTCCTCTGTATACTGTAACCTCCATTTCGTGCAAAGCTTTAGCTTCCCATGCGGCGATGGTACCAACATATTGAAACTTAACTACATGGCATCACTGCCGGTATCCCGGTTAAAGTTACATACAACCAGCTAGCGTTACTGATTTTCAGCCAAATGGCCTGTTTGGAAGGCCTGTAATTGGCCAATTGGCCAAGTACAGTATAAGGCCATCTCTAAAGGTGCTAGAGATATCTCCTGCTGACATGGAAGTGAGAGACAAAAAAAAATACTATTTCTCACCACATCTCTCCTATCCAATTAATGAATCTAGTCCCACCTCTCTCACACAATTTCTCCTATTGGTTAGCTCTTGTTTTGTCGCTAGTGCTTACTCTCCCTCCTTTTTGTCTGCCACCTCAGCCTCCACTAGCTATCGATAGCTGCTCCCACTGGAGGATGCCTAAAACACCGGTCTGTAATATTTCTCCAATGTGGACATAAATACACGCTTGGATTGGCTGGAATTCGTAAAACTCTCCATTGGTTTTGGCCATTTCACCTCTAAAATAAAATCTGCTAGACGTTGATTCATAGGTAAGCCCACTCGTTTGCTGATTAGGGAAGCACGGTTCCCCGCTGACCCACTCAATTCATGTGTGCTAGTTGGCGGTTTTTATAGCTGATACCTATGTGGCGCTACTTTTTGAAGGAGTTTTTGATGGTGGTCAAATAACCGTCACATATGTTACTTATAGGTGATGGTCACCGTCACCGAGGCAAAGGAGGTGACACCTTTGTGGAAGCCACCGTTGACGCCATAGAGGCCACCGTCGTCGGGGTCGTCGAGGCCGAGGTCACCGTAGACGTCATGGACGCATCAGCCACTCGCTAGCTTGATGCCCTTGCGCTTGCAACGACAGTTGATGACGATATCGATCCAGACGATGATGCAGTGTCCGTCGCTGAGGAGGAAGGGGTCATCGACGAGCTCTGTAGGTACATCCCGACCATCGGGGCTAGGTCGCAATAGACATCGGCCGTAGCGGTGGTGGAGCAGCCACCTTGCCGTGCACCCCATGCTTGCATCGGCCGTCGATGGAGTAGCCATGTTGTCGCGCGGACCTTCTTGTATCAGCAACGAACGGCTACTTTGCCTGTGCAACCTTTGCCCTACGAGGAAGAGTTGGCTGTGACAATGGTGCTACCTATGCGTCTGCGCCCCTACCGGCTCTGCACCTGGTAGGAGATAAGGGAGAGAGTGAGGTAGTAAAGAGATAGGGGAGAGAGAGAAAGGGGAATGCGGGTCACACGTGGTTGGGTTGGTCATGTACGGGTCGTTGGGTTCGGCTTTATTATATGCTGGTTCCATTAATATTTTCTATGTCGGGTCCAGATAACACCTGGAATAAATATGGTAGGTTCATATTTGTACTGAGTACAAAGAATAACCGGTACAAATATGTTTCTATTTTTATGAAATTTTTTCTTTTTGTGTTTATTGACCGTTGATGGTCTTATTTGTATGGATTTTGCAGAACCAACATGGTGTTTTGCGGTAGTTGGTCTTAGAACCGACATCCATAAGACATGGTAAATCGGCACCTATATGAATTACAGGTAACGGTTTTTTACAATTAACCGGCACCTAAAATGGACTTGTGTCGGTTTCAAATATAACTTCCATTATATGTGCCGGTTCATATTGAAAGCCACACATCTAGTCGATTAGAAGTGCCGGTGTTGGGGGAATGGCTACGTGAGATGTGAAGATTACCCCGAAGCCATCCACCAGGACCAGTTCAACTAAGCTAAGCCCGTTGTGAAGTGTCTTGAACCCTCGGAGGAAGCAAGAAGGGGCCCTCGGAAGGCCCTAGCTGCCCGGAGGGCCGTGAGACACCCGAATCCCCTAGGAGGCTAGCCCACAAGACGAAAGGCTTCTGGAGGACGGGCGTGGGCTCCGGAAGAAGGTGTTAGGTTCCGGAGATGCTAGGCCAACCACCCTATAAACCGTTGGGGGAATCAAGGCCATAAGCCTCGATCACCCCGCCGGGATTCCTGGAAAGGACAGCCGGTCACTTTACAGGAATACCAGAGGAAAATAAGGGAGAGCCAAATGGACCGGGTAAAGAGCCGAGGTCAGCCTGGAGCAGGCCTCAGACCGGGCAATGAGTAGGCACCTATGGTTCCCGGCCCTTGCACAGTCACAAGGCTGGGACCTCGGCAGACACCGTAGCCCCTAAGGAAGGGGAGCAACGTAGTGTCTAGGCTTGAGTAATGACGATGAAGCCCACCTCATGGTGTCCTACGGGCCCACTTGTAAGATGGGGGCAATAATGTATTCTCCTTTTGAGATTTCCTGTATAAATATACATCCACACCATCAATGGAAGGGGATTCAGATTCCTTGTACTACAACAGTACTAGACACTTATTGGATTTGTAACAACATTAGCACCGACCGTGGGGACGACTAAGAAAACACAAAGTAGTTTAGGTTCAAGTAGAGATAGTCATGCCTCCTAAGAGGAAAACTGCTCCGGCAGCCCGTGACAGATGGCGTCCGAAGAGGGCAACACGCCCTCCCCCGCTTTGGCGACGACAGCGCCTCAGGCGGGGCACCCGGCGGAGAACCGCCACGCGCCTCGGGCCATGACAACAACCGCATCCGCGTCAACGACAACGACATCAATGATGATGTGCTCCAGAACTCTGGCGGAGGCCGCGAGGAGCGTTAGATGCTCGGGGGGGGGGTGGAGGAACCCACCCTCGGGCAAAACACGGCCTCGGGGGCCGCTGCTGGCAACCGCGTGCTTGCACTATCGGCCTAGCTGGAGGAACTCAGGAGGGCAATAAGCAGTTTGCCCAGTGGAGCGGGGGTGCCGACAGAAGCTCTCCAGGCTCACCTGGATGAGCTCAAAGCCGCCCTCGCCCTGGCTCAGGGCGCGTCCACAAGCGCCGCGGGAGCTGGCGCGCCCCTCGGAGCAACGACGAAGGTTGCAATCCTTGGGGGCGCCTCGGCGTTACGAGCGACTCGCCCCGCCCCCACCATCAACCCTGAATCGTCGTTGTCATGGCGGTTGTAGGAGGAGCCCTACCCCGTCGGTTTTAGGCCACCCAAGCTGCCTAAGTATTGTGGGGACTTCGACCTGGCGGAGTTCGTTAAGAACTACACCCTCGCCATCGAAGCCCGCAGTGGAGGCACCGCCGTAATGGCGAAGTGTTTCCCCCTGGCCCTGGACGACGTGACGCAACGATGGTTATGGTCTCTGCCACCCAGCTCGCTGAGTTCGTGGACACAGTTGCGGATGTCCTTCTGCAACAACTTCCAGGGCACCTTCGTGGAGCCCATGACGGCGGGAAGCCTATTCGCCATCAAACAAGGGCCGGGAGAATCGCTCCGCCATTATTTCTGACGATTCACCGTAACTAAGTCACAGATACGCGGCCTATCTGACTCAACCGTGAGCGATGCAGCCAAGCAGGGAGTGCTCGAGGGAACGGAGTTCTTCAGTAAACTTTCACGCAAAAACATCACCACGGTGGAGAAGCTGATGGATAAGTTCGAAGAATACGCGCGGGGGGAGGAGGAGAACATGCGCCGAAGGGCGGCCAGGGGCTTGCCCCTCCTCGTTGCGACCGAACAGGCCGTTGCTCCTGGGCCCCTACCCCAGCCCATATCGACTGTGACCGCCGCGCCAGTTTCGGGTGCGCCTCTTCGGCCTGGCAATGGGGCCACGGCCAAAACAAAAGCTACCGCCGCTCCGTTCGCCGGAAGGGAGAGAAGGGCCCCCTGCCGTTTTAATTGCCGCGAGGTCAACAACATTAACACAAAGGCCGGAGATCAGGCAAGGGGCTTCGGAGGCCGCGGCCAAGGTGTAAGCAACCGCGGTGGCCGCAGAGCAACTGGCGGCCGCACAACTACTCCAGACGGTAGCTACTGGTGTGGCTGGCATGGGCCCAACCCCACGCACAACACAGAAGATTGTTACACTGTCAGCAAAGCACGAAGAACTCCAGGCGAAGGTGCACGCGGAGAAGCGTGCGGTAGGGCATGCCCAGCCGGTGTAGTACAACGTGCACGGGCAGCACGCCGGGCCGTGGACCTCGGAGCCATGGGGTCACCCTGCCTTGGAGCGCGCGCACTAGGCCCCGGCGCCCGCCATATACTACAATCAACACCAACTGGCGCCCCACTTGCATGCACCACATGGGGGGGCACGGGGGGCATTACCCGAGCCATCACAACACCCCGCAACAGCATGCCCTCCCCCCTCCCTGCCGGGGCCACCGCCCCCGGGTCAGGTGCAGTACATCAAAAAAGAAGTGCCTCAGCAAGTGGTCCTTCCAATCTCCGGGGGAAGCTCCGCCGACCACGACTCGAAGCGGCAGCGACGGGACTATGCCTAGGGGGTCTTCACCGTGTCACCATCCGCCCCCGGTCGAAGGCCCGACTGGCTTGCCGCTCCGTTGGTGTTCTCCCTGGAGGATGGCAACAGGTGTCTCTTTCCGCACAACGATGCCATGGTGATCACGGCCTGCGTCGCCGAGGCCGACGTACACCATATCCTGGTGGACGGGGGTAGCTCCGCCAATATCCTGTTCGTCTCCGTGTTCGATCAAATGCGGATACCTCGTAGCAAGCTGAGTAAGGCCCGATGGCCTCTCAAGGGATTCAGCGGAGACACCGTGGAAGCGTTGGGCCAAATATCCCTTCCGGTGTCCTTCAGCCGCGGTGCAAACCTCCGCACAGAGCTTATCACCTTCGACGTCGTTGACCTTCCCTACGCTTACAATGCAATTATGGGGAGGGGGTCGCTGAATAAATTCGGTGCAGCCGTTCACCAGAATTTCTTGTGCATGAAGATGCCTGGCCCATCCGGCGTAATAACCATTCGCGGGGATTAGCTGGGGGCTCGGAGAATCGCTTACGGGCACGGGCCATGCCCGGAGGCTAAGCTCGTACACGAAGTAGGCTCCGCAGGCGCCGAGCGGGAGTTCGAGCGAGCACTCCGCTCCTCCCGCCCAGAGGCCGACGAAGGAACTCACGATGTGCACCCGGACCCAAGCCACCCGGAGCGGGCATTTAAGCTCGGTGATGGCCTCTCGGCCGAGCTCGAGGCTAAGATCATCAGTGTTCTGCGGGAGAACCTAGACATCTTTGCCTGGTCCGCTGCTAACCCGCGAGCCGTGGACACCGTGCACGTCCTTCACGTCCTCCGTGCGCCAGGGGCTGGGTAAGATGACAGCAGAGCGAGCGCAGGTGGCACGGGAGGAGGTAAAAAAGCTCCTCGACGTAGGGGTGATCCAAGAAGTCCAGTTCTCCGAGTGGCTCTCGAACCCGGTTTTCGTCAAAAAAGCAAACGGCAAGTGGCGCATGTGCATTGATTTCACCGCCCTCAACAAGGTGTGCCCACAGGACCCATTCCCATTACCCCGCATTGACTAGTTGGTTGACGCCACCGCGGGGTGCGAGCTATTAAGTTTCCTCGATGCGTATTCTGGCTACCACCAGGTGTGGCTGGCCACGGAGGACGAAGTCAAAACAAGCTTCGTCACACCAAACGGAGTATACTGCTACGTCAGGATGCCATTCGGCCTTCGAAATGCGGGAGCCACGTTCGCCCGCCTAATCCATTCCGCCTTGAAATCCTAGATGGGGCGCAACGTCGAAGCCTACATCGACGACGTGGTTGTCAAGAGCGCCGTGGTGTCTAGCCACATCGACGACCTGCGGAAACCTTCGCTAGCCTCCGGAAGGCTGGCATCAAGCTCAACCCTGAGAAGTGCACCTTCGGGGCGACCAAGGGCAAGCTCCTTCGGTACCTCGTGTCCAAGAGGGGTATTGAAGCCAACCCCGAGAAAATAAAGGCCATCGCGGATATGAACCACCCACGAACTTCGAAGGAAGTACAAAAGTTGACGGGCCGCTTGGCGGCCCTCTCACGATTTTTGGCCAAATCGGCTAAAAGTTTCCTCTCGTTCTTCGCTGTGCTGCGAGCTGCTTCGCCTTTCCGGTGGACGGAAGAATGCAAGACTGCGTTCGAATCGCTAAAAGAGCACATGTCCAAACTAACGGCCCTGGTGACCCCTGCCCCGGGCCAGGGGCTACTGCTGTACCTATCGGTGTCACCCGTAGCGGTCTCCGCTGTCCTAGTGCTCGAAGGCCTCCAAGAGAAGAAGCAATTACATCGCCCCATGTACTATGTATCGGAAGCACTACCTGGGCCAAAGACTAATTGCACGGAGCTGGAGAAGATAGCATATGCCCTTGTCATGGCCTCACGCAAGCTCCGCCACTACTTCTTGGCGCATGATATAACCGTGCCTACCTCGTATCCCCTAGGGGAGATGCTTCGCAACAAGGAAGCAACTGGGCGGATAGGCAAATGGGCCATCGAGCTGGCATCTTTTGCCATCTCCTTCGTTGCGTGGTTGGCCATCAAATCGCAGGTCCTTGCTAATTTCATAGCTGAATGGACAAGGCCTCCGGTCGAAACGCCGGACGTCCCTATTGAAGAAGTGTGGACCCTGCAGACAGACGGAGCTTGCAACGCGCTGGGTGCTGGCGCAGCAGCCATAATCACCTCGCCCACGGGCCGCTCCGCCACCTTCGCTGCTCGGCTGGACTTCCCCAGCACAAACAACACGGCCGAGTACGAAGCCATTCTTTTGGCGCTCCGCAAGGCCAGGGCTATGGGTGCCCCGCGGCTGGTCGTATACACCGATTGCCAAGTGGTTGCGGGCCACATTGATAAATCTTACCAAGCAAGAAGCCTAGAGCTGTCTAAGTACCTCGAGGCATTCAGGAAATACGAGGCGCACTTCCGCGGCATAACTGTGCTCGGGGTCCCCAGGGCCAATCTAGCCGAAGCGGACGCCCTGGCGAAAGCCGCATCCGGCAACACCCAAGTCCCGTAGCACGTGCTGTTCGAAGTGCTCCGGGCACCCGCAGCTTCGGATTCCCAGTCGCCGGCTCAGGAGACGATGGTGCTGGAATCCGAACCGGACTGGCGAATGCAAATAACAGACATACTAACAGGCTGCGCTGAGCCTAGATCAGCTGTAGAGCATCAAAGATTTTGCCAGTGCGCTAGGGGCTACGTCATTATCGAAGGCGTCCTGTACAAAGCGGAAGTGTGTGCTCCCCTCCTGCGCTGCATCGAGCGAAGCCAAGGGGTGTTGCTCCTCAAGGAAGTACATGAAGGCCACTGCGACATGCACCTCGTCCCTCGGGCCCAGGCTTCCAAGACGCTGCGGCAGGGCCTGTACTGGCCCACAATAATGGCGGCACAGAGCATCTGCTACGCCACTACCAAGGGTGCCAATGGATGGGCATGGCATCACATAGGCCCCCCACCAGGCTAACTATAATACCACCGGTTTGGCCCTTCTCGCGATGGGGCATCGACATAGTCGGTCCCCTACCACGGGCCCTCGGCAATCTCTGATTCGTAATGGTGGCCATCGAATACTTCTCCAAGTGGGTAGAGGCAGAAGCATTGGCCACGATTACCGCAAGAACCATCCAGCGCTTCATCTGGAAAAACATCATGTGCCGGTTCGGAGTCCCACAGCACCTGACGATGGATAATGGACGTCAATTCGACTCCGGAAGTTTCAAGGACTTCTGTGAAGAGATGGGCACGGAGCTATGCTTCGCCTCCGTCCGCCACCCCCAGAGCAACGGAGCAGTCAAGAGGGCGAACGGCAACATCATTACAGCCCTCAATAAGCGCCTCGTCGATGCCCTGCGTGGCACGTGGGCAGACTAGCTACCGTCTGTGTGGGGTCACCGCACGTCAGTATCATGCGCCACGGGCTTCACCCCTTTCAAGCTATTGTATGGCGACGAAGCCATGACAGCGGCCCACGTGAAGGGCAAATCGCTTCGCGTGCTGCTGCCGGAGCACACGGGCGAATGCGAGGTGTCGGTGGACCTCGTTGAAGAAGGAAGAGAAACCACAGCAGAAAACATGAAGAGGTATGCTACTGCTACGCAGCTCCGGTACAACAAGAAAGTGTCTCCAAGGGCATTTTGCCCCGGCGATTTGGTTCTGAGGCGCGTGTTGAGCCCCGGCAAGTTGCAGAACAAGTGGGAAGGGCCCTTCATGGTGACAGCGAATGGCCCCGGCGGCGCCTGTCGCCTAGCGGACCTTAGCGGAGCACCCCTGCCCCGCCCATGGAATGCAGATCTGCTAAGAAGGTACTTCCTCTGATTAGTTAAAGCCCGTAAGACCTAGGCGGCAGGCGCCGATGTCATTTTGAATTATGTCTTAAAAAGCGAGTAGTGGCCCTGTCGTGGAACTCGATCACCTTGTTTCTGCAAGTATTAGTTTTTAAATTCGCATTTATATGTTTGTTGGGCAGTGTAATGGTTATCTTACTGTCTAAATTCAAGTAATGTTCTCTCTATTAAGAGCTCGAAATCTTAGTATTTTATTAAGCACAACATTCATAGTGAGGCCGCCGAGCCCATGAGGCCGAGCAAAGCACCTCCACGAAAGGCTAATGTCAAGGGAATGCCCTCCATAGCCAAAAATTCCACGAGGCCGCCGAGCCCATGAGGTCGAGCGAACAAACCTATGTGACAAAGCTAGCGTTGAGAAAAATCTCTGCAGCCCATGAGGTCACCGAGCCCATGAGGCTGAGCGGAGTAACCTACGTGACAAAGCTAGCGTTGAGAAAAATCTCTGCAGCCAAAATTCCACGAGGTCGCCGAGCCCATGAGGCCGAGCGAAGTAACCTACGTGACGAAGCTAGCGTTGAGAAAAATCTCCGCAGCCAAATTCCACAAGGCCGCCGAGCCCATGAGGCCGAGCGAAGTAACCTACGTGACGAAGCTAGCGTTGAGAAAAATCTCCACAGCCAAAATTCCATGTGGCCGCCGAGCCCATAAGACCGAGCGAAGTAACCTACGTGATGAAGCTAGTGTTGAGAAAAATCTCCGCAGCCAAAATTCCATGAGGCCGCCGAGCCCATGAGACCGAGCGAAGTAACCTACGTGACGAAGCTAGCGTTGAGAAAAATCTGTGCAGCCAAAATTCCACGAGTTCGCCGAGCCCATGAGGCCGAGCGAAGTAACCTACGTGACGAACCTAGTGTTGAGAAAAATCTCTGCAGCCGAAATTCCACTAGGCCGCCGAGCCCATGAGGCCGAGCGAACTAACCTACGTGGCGAAGCTATCGTCGAGGAAGGCCTCTGTAGCCAAAAAAAAAGAGAGGATGTGAAGTTACACCGTGGCGAAGCACGGACCATACTTATATTATTTAGCAAGTAATCCTTTACATAAGGTGAATTACACCAGTCCAAGTCGACATGGCTCAGCGCCGTCCTCACGGCGGACGTCAAAAAGCAAGCCCGAAGGGCATGCCCCAGCAGTATACCATCTCGTTCGGCACGGCTCCCCCACCGGAGCTAGACCCTCGGTGGGCACCGTTGCTAGGTCTCCGGCAAACCTGGCTTCGTGTGCTACCAGCAGAGCGTTGAGCTTGGTCACCCTGGCGAAGTCCGTGGGAAGGATGGAAGCCGAGGCCTAGAGTTTGACCGCCACGCTCGGCTGGGGAGTCAAAAACGCTGAAGTCTAAATTCTCTTTGTTCGTATGGGGAGGCGGGGAGCAGCGATTCCCTCCGTCTGAGTCTGACCCCGGCATAGACCATTCCCCCGAATTGAATTCATAACATGTTGAAGCACGAGGCGAAAGAACAAATATGGGCCCCCTGTCGGCACGGAGGGTGGTGCGGAAACCTCCAATTCCGGGGGTGCGTGGAGCGTTGATTCGAGGGAATCAAGTGCCTACGTATTCACACAATCAGTAGTAGCGATACAAAGCGCTAGTTCCATTAAAAGAAGCCCTAGTACAAGCTACGGCCCAGACCGCAGCCATATCGCTTAGCCGGGCTCAACGCACACAAAGAAAAAGAGAGAAAAAGAAATGAAAAATGAAGCCTAGACCTTCGGAGCATCCTGTAAGATTAAGGTTTTGATTAATATTTTGTGATGAACAATTGGCTTTATAAATAATAAATTAAATGAAATTGGTTTGAAATATTCGTGGATGTCGTGTGAGTGCGTGTGACTGATGTGGGTTAGGTTACGATATCTGTACCGGAAACGGTTGTTTTGTCTATTGTGTGTAGGTGACTTGAGGTCAAGGCTTGGTCAATGACGAGGACTGGGACTAAGTTCAGGGAGGAACTGAGGTCTAGAGCAGTCAGGAGGCCATGTGACAAGATTGGACTAGAGTCAGATGTCTTGGGATTAACTCCGCTCAACGGTTGGATCAGGAGTATACTTAGGGTGGAGTCTATGTCCGGAGCGATCAAGTATGCCGGGTGACGAGGTTGGCGATCAAGTATGCCGGGTGACGAGGTTGACGAAAGATGACACATGGTGGAGGGACACTGTGTGGGAGATATGTTTGTAACGGGCTTGACATGGTTGATGTGCGAACGTCGAAGAATTACGAAAAGGATTGATGTGTATGTACAAGGTTGTGTACTACACAGGAGATCGGATGGTGCCTACGTGCATGTATGCGTGTGCGCGTGTGCATGCACGGTTGATGCTGATGTATGGCTCGGTGGTGCATAGAGCACAGTGTGTGCATGCATGTGTGGATCGATCCATGTATGCATGTGTGGTGTTTGCTTTGGAGGTGCACGATCATGTGCATGGTAGTGCATATGTACACGTGGAGATGAACGTGTGCAGCGGCTTGTGAGGAAGCAGCAGTGCACGTGGCAAGGAGATGAGGAAACCGAGTCGGCCTGGCCGGAGGAGTTTGACTCGATGCGGCCGACCGATAAGTACGGTTGGAGTCCGAGTGAGATTTAGTTTGATTTGGCTGTGGCTGCCAAATTTGTTAGAGATGGAAAAGGTAAATGTAATAGATTAGGATTTTTGAGGGAAAGAGTGTTAATAGGAATAGGAGATATTTGGTATAAATATCGAGAGAGTATTTGGTATAAATATCGAGAGAGGCTTGACCGTGAGGGCAAGCCACGATTAGCTATAATTGACAATATATTTCAGCAATAAATATTGTATTCAATCATGGAGGTGTTTCCGATCACCTAAGTTGCTTGAATTGATTTTATTCGTTTTGCTGAAATGGTAAGATACCTAGATTGCGAGGGTTATAACTTTGTAAATCCGTTCGGTGGAGTTGTTCCTTGTATCTTCCAGTTTATTCTGACAAAATTTGGGACAAATCAAACGGTTGGTTTTCGCGTAATCTGGTTTTTACTGATACTTTGTCAATCTGGTTTTTGGGTTCAAAAATTATTCTTTCGCTGTCAATACCTACTATTCACCCCACCTCTAGTAGGTTAATTTATCGTGTTCGATCCTACACATCCTTGGCCGCCGGAGCATCCTTTCCCTTCGAGGAGGCGTCCTTCCCTGATGACCCCGACACGGAGGACATTGCAGCCACGGCTGCGTCGTGGCCCATGGCAGGCCAGATCTTCGTCGCGAAGTCGTCGGCGTCCCTCCGTGAAGAACCAGCTCCGGATCCGCCATAGAAAATCGCGTTGACTTCGTCCGGAGACGAACACATAGAGGGGCCTATGTGCATGCAGTTCTTGCTCCGGAGAAGCAGCGACAAGAAGCGTGGGGTGGCTCCGGAGCACCACATCCCGTACCCGACTGTCGCCTTGCCCACAAATTTGGCAGCCTTCTCCACCCACCGAAGCTTCTCTCCAACGGTGCTTCCGGTTGGAGGAGGCTAAGGGCTTTGCACCCTAATAGAGGTGAAGGCCTAGACGAGGGACTACACCGCGGTAATGGCTCAGGTGTTTAGTTGCACCAGCGCCCTCTTGATGGTCTCCAACTCCTTGCTATTGTGGCGAAGTTCCTCGTCACGTTCGGTGAGGGCGGCCTTGACCTTCCGGAGCTGATCCGCCAATTTCCCCGCCCCCTCGTGTTCTCGGGAGAGCTCGGAGCGGGCGTTGGAGAGCGCAATCTCCGCTTCGGCGCGGGCAGATTCCGTGTGCTTCGCTTTGTCCCGGGCCGCGGCGGCCCCGGAGATCGCTTCAGTAGCCTCCGCCTGCAGCCAATCCAAACGGATACGCTCCGAGTGGGCAGTGGCAGCGTCGAACCCTCCTCTCTCACAGAGGGCGTCGCCAGTCACCTTCACGTGTGGAAAAAAGTCATTAACGTGGCACAAGAAGTACTGGAGGCGCAAGTAAGTATATGCCTTACCTGCCAACCGAGGATACGGACCATCTCCGAAAGTTCCCCGGCGGTGAGGTTGTTGGCCAACACCCGCGCGCTCTCCCCCACAAGCGACCCCCACTCGGCCAGAGCGCTATCCACGCCAAGGCCGGGGATGTCCCACGCAAGCCCTCTCCGAGGGAAGGCTACGCTATGAAACTCCGATGCCGGAGCACCGTCGGGAACGAAAGGGGACGGAGCGGCCGTCACCTAGCTGGCCGACGGAGCAGAGCTCACTAGGGCTGCTCCGACATGACGAGTATCGACGGTGGCGGCCGCGGAGACCGTGGGTTTGAGGCTCCCTGCCTACTCACGTGGGGCCTTGAGCGGAGTCCCGACGGCTACAGTGGCCTGCGGAGGTGACTCCCGCCTATGCCCTAAGCCGGAGTATAGAAATACTAAGTTAGTGGCCGCAGGCGTATATACACATACAGATAAAAAAGAATAGAGACAAAATGGAACCTGGGAGAATCCTGACGCATTCGGACTCGCCCGAGCCCTCCTCGTCGCTAGGGACCGTGATTGGGTTAGCGTCGGCGCCCGCCGAGGCAACAGACACCACGTCTGCGGAGGCACTCGCAGACGCCCCCGATGGTGTTTGCCCGGGCGCCATGGCCTGAAGCGGGACAGCGGGGATTGGCCCCTTGCTGCGCTTCGAGCGTTGGCTGCGTCCCCCACCCCGTGACTCCTTCCGCTTGGTAGCAGCCCTAATGGGGCCAGGGCCATCATTCTCCCACGGAGAAGTGATAGGCGGAAGCTCGAGGTTGAAGCGGGAGGCCACCCTGTTGCTTCTCATACAGAGGTTCGTGCGGGCCATCCGCTCTGTCTTCTCTTTCACGGCAGGCTTCCCGAAGATTCGCTCCGCCTCGGCAATAGACGAATTGATGGGCCTCAGCTCCGCCGTCGTAGCAAAATCGAAGAGAGGCCAACACACAGACGAGTACATGTGCACACTAACAAAAAAAAGAGGGAGAGAAGGCGAAGCAGCCAGACGAAAGGCCTTACCTGTGGAGGAGAACGGACCGACATAAGTCCCGGGAACCTTCTCGGTCCCGGAGGTGAGCTCATGTGCCCAGCCCTCGTGGAGGGGGATAATGCAGAACATGATCATCTCCTCTGTGAGGTCCCTCATCCCCAGCTTTGCCAAAACCCTTCGGAGAGCCTGGTGCTGGGGGTCAATGTCCTTGTCGTCCTCGCTAACTCAGGAGACATAGCGATAAGCGATCTCCCGGTTGGCGGAGGCCAAACCGGAGTCCTCCCCGACGGCGAGGTAGAACCAGTTCTGGGTCCATCCTAACATGACTGGAGTTCATGTTAGGCAAAAACTAATATTGATCAAAACCAACATGGAAAATTATTCTTGGTGCCATTTCTTTGGTTCAAAATGTTAATCTGAGAAATTAACAGCCGGTTTAACTTTTTGTTCAAGATTAAAAATATAGTTGGGCTGTGCAAAATTGAAAAGAAGGTCATGGATAAATTCAATATAGATGACTGACATGAGGTGTCGCTGCATTTTGATGCAGCCATGTGTGCTAGCATGCAGTACTGTACTAGCTAGTACTAACACTACAAGAGATCGACAGAACAAAACTCAGATCCACACAGTATCATCATGCATATCGTCTCAGGCTTTCTCTATCAGTCGATCGATGCAGGCAGAGCAATCAATTTCAACATGTGGCACAATTAATGAACTAATCGAGGTCATATTTATCGTTGTCGTGTAATTAACTGGTGCACATGCCTGCGGCAAAATGTTTGAGCTAGCTAGAAGCCTCCCGGCTCTCAAAATGAAAAGAAAAGACTTCACAACTATCTTTTTCTGTTTAACTACAGGGATGCAGCATACAATTACAAACACACCTGGTAGGTTGTTCCCTTCAATACACACGAGTTTAATTATGGGCACTAATTTATTTAATCCTTTTTTAAGTCATGTCTTCATGTGCAACACTACACTAACGATCGCGAGTTTTATCCCAACTGCATAAAACCTCGTTCAAATCAGACCATCGCTGCTGGTTCCTTCGGAATTACCGGTTGCTGGCAGTAATACCCAAGTACTTGATGCATGCATATATGCCAAGAAAAAAACTCTGCTTGATGCATGCAACCAGTACTGTCATCTGTAAAAACACTACTGTTATCTTACCTCCCCTCCACAGTTCTTATCTTGGACAGTTGCCGCCTGGTGTGGTCATTTGTTTAGGTGGTGTGCAGATGCTTTGCAAAGCTAGGGTAAATTTATAATGTACAACAAGATAGATGCAAATTAAATAGAGCCAACCATGATCGATATGGAATAATTATTAAACCCTCAATAGCCGGAGAGTAAGCACATCGCTCACGATGATAAAATCACGATATACTGCAGTCAGGGGATAATTTTCCTGATAATAACACGTCAGTCAAACTAAAATTTTCCGATAAGGTGGTGCCTCGTAGTCAGGACGTAACTCGATCCTGACAGGAATTTGGTTTATAATTCCGGACATTATTTGGCTGTTGTAATAAATAAGGATTCAGGTAGCTAGTGATCGGTGGCAAGTGAACGGAAGTTTCTCAATTAACCAGTTGTTTACTGTTCAGAGTGATGTGACAAAGTTTCTCTAAGTTGCAGGATTACCTTCCGTGTAGATGTTAACATGGTGGATACAGTAACCACCATTCACCTGATGTCACTGAGAACATTACGAATTCTTTTACGGTACCCAATACTAATATATACTAGTCAATTATACTGCAATTAGTGAGTGCACGGTTCAGATTAAATATATACTAGTGATTAGTACATAATTATATATACCTATACTTATGCAATAGTACAGAATAATTGAATAAAAAAGACGGTTCTAATTCTGTTGCCTCGTTATACAAGAAAATAAAAACGTGATAAATTTACATTGGAATACGATTCTAGGATACAAATCCTGCCCTGTTAGGGTGGCCACGTGGCTCACCCTATATTAAGGAGTTTTCCTCTCGATCTCTCCCGTATGTACGTGTGCATTCACCAGCTTCCATTTGGGCGGTTTGGTAAAAGGCTTTTTCTACCCAACCAGCCCACTCGCCCATCTAGATTGGCCCATGGGCCCTGGCAGTGTTGTTGCATTGTTGCATTGTACAGCCTCAACCATTTACACTGTGAGCTTTCACGCAAAGAAAACATCATTGCCTGCAGCTTTGGCTCACATATTATGTCACTGTTTACTTACCTAGCCAGATTACTATAAGTTTAATTGTTATAAGCTACAGTAAAATAATCTATGAGTTATTTATTTTCTAAATTATTGGGAGCTGGATTATTGGTTTTACAAATCAAAAAGGAGAATATGGTGGCAAGACTATTATCTGAAAAAACTTAACTGCACAAGCTTATCATATTATAATAATCTGAACTCTCGATTATTACAAATTAGACAATAATATTCATATTATGCCTATTTTTGTTTTGAGATTACTCCCAATAATTATCTGGACTATAATAATCGTAAATTATCTAGTACTAGTTAAGTCAATACCGTGGTGGTATTCATTAAGTCAATAAATCAATTGCTCTAAAATTAATGAATATATGTCATTTATACTGTAAGAGAACCCATGCATGAACTAAAGGGGCTAGCTAATTCCTTGTAGTGTGTAATGAACTATTTGTTTGGTTCTTGCAGCTAGCTCACGCCGACATGAATGCACCAATGCTCCCCGCATTGTGCATATTTTTGTTATCATAGTGGGATACATATAGTGCAAATCATGCAGCAAGAGTTGCTCGTTGCGTTTGGAACATAGGGATATTATCAGTTCCTGCTGCTTCTCTTTCCAATCAGATCTCCTAAGCACCTACGGAGCGGGGGCAGACCAATCGGGTACAAGAGACGAGAAGAAAGCGTCTTCCTTCATACTGTACTTCATAGTCTCGTCGAGGAAGACGAGCGGAAAAGAGAAAAACCGATTCGAGATCCGATGCTTATTAGCATTGCAGCATGTATAGCGCAGCCCACTTGGTAAACCAAATCGAATGGGCAGGTCCACTTATCTGGTTAGATGGCAATATGGCATAGGCCGAAGTAAGGGTTGGTCTTTGTTTTTTCACTTTTCACGGCCGGTCACGGAAGAATGGAATTTTGCGACATCAGCGGCGCTCCCTCGTGGGAGTGGCGCTGGCGGCAACAACTGGCAAGGCGGAGGCGGTGCGGCCACGCGGACGAGGCAGCACAGGCAGGAGGCAAGTCTGTAGCAGCAGAGACGCAGTGAGCCAGTAGGCCGGAGGGAGGCAATCAGACAGCCTGAAGCCTCCAACCTGCTGGTAGACTCCAAATCTCCAGTCTCATCGTTTTTTAAATTTGATTGGTCCGAATATGGTGGGAAAAATCCCATGTTTTGTTTCTATTGTTTTCTTTTAAGAAATCAGCGCAAAGTATCCATGCCCATGGATCAAATTACTACAAATTACAAATTACTGGTTGAGTAACGACCACGTATAATGTTTCGCTTTGCACTATCATGGTAGTAAAAAGTATGTGCTACACTCCCTCAGTATATATAAAATGAATAATGTACGCTAAGAGTTAGAGTGAGAGAGAGAAAAGTGAGCTGATACTTATTTCCTCAACCGGACTGAGCCTTGCATGGCCTCCCTCTGCCTATGTATCTCCGTTATCGTATCACTACAGATTAGCCACTATAAATTAAATCCCCACTATATATTACTCATGTATTTTATTAAGTATTGGATACTGTAATGGAGCCCGGCATAAAAACGTATAGGATCACAATAATTTCATAAACCTAAATAAAACTTCATGAAACAAAATATATACAAGTAGCAGGGGCCTTCGTTTTGTGTTTTCTTCAAAAACTCTTGAAACATTTTAGTTGAGTTCTACATGGCAGCCCAACCATCAATTTTTGGCTAATTAGCCTTTCAACAGAAATGATCTCTTTTCTTTATTATTTATACGTTCATATACAATAAAATTCTAAAATTATTTATCATTTGTATTATATATATATGGTACATCAATTCTATACTGTCCTTGTATATTCTTTTGCTACCTCCTAAGTATTTAGCATTATATAACTTTTAACAGAGGAAAATTAAATGAAAACTCATCAGGGATCCGTTGATCCTGATGACAAGGTTATTTTTTATTATCAAAGATATCATCAGTTTACATGCTCGAGAGAACTGGCGGCATATATATCAACGGCACACTAGAAATACAATTAATGGTACGCTGATGAGGCAAGGTTACCATGGCTTATTCGAAATAGAAAGCAAGAAGGCACATTAGATCAATGCTTGGACATGATGATATCCAAACTTATTTATGACAACGGCTGGGCCGCAGGGTCTTGCACTGGCTTCGACGTGTCGAACCGTCATGCATGTGTTGTTTAGGAAACAACAGAGACAATCTCAGCTTCCTTGGTGCAGAAGCGGTTGCATGCTTCGTTGCAACATTCCATGGAATCATTCCCTTCTTCGTTGCCAACAACTGAAAGGAAAAATGATTCTACAGATTAGCTTGCCACAAAAAGATAATTTACCCTAAATGGTTATTAACAGCATCTTTTTCTATCTCACAAGTGTTTATGTTGCTGCACACAGATGAAGCACATCCCAGCTTGCAGAAGTCTAGTACATCCGATTCATCTGTAAAACAATACATCTACATATATGAAATCTAGGAAAACAAATTTCATTCGTTTACAGAAATGTCTGGCCATAATTTAGCTTAATAGAATACAGGGATGGATCGAGTTAGTCCGTTTTGATTTGCTGTAGTTATGGTGGTGTTGTGAATGGAAGTGGTAAACAGAGAGAAGGTGAGTTAATATATGTCTTAGATTACCAGAATCAGAATGAAGTGTGTGGTGAATGAATGGAGGCTTGCATTTCCCATCAACAATTTTGCAGCCAGCTAGTTTAGAGCACAATTCCCTTGTTCCAAACGCGAGACGACATGAATTATACATGTTTCTCGCCGTAGTGGATGGGCAGCAGCTCTTGGCTTCCACGTGGATCATCTCCTGGACTAAGCATAACACCAGCAAACACATGATCAAACTTTTTACGCCTTTCCCTGCAGCTTCCATGTTTACTAGTTTGATTTCAGTGAGGTTTACACAAGGATTAGAAAAGCGGGAGGCTCAGAGAGGCTACTGCTTTTCTTGCTTCTTGTAATGCAGATGAGTGGCATGGGGCAGCTATTTATAGGCAAGGCCAAGGTTCTGTTCAAGGTGTATGCATCTGCATTAGATGGATGATAATCTTTTTCTGGTTCTTAATAATTATATTTATTATGTGTGCATTGTTTGTGTCATGCAAGGGACCTGCTGGCAACATAAGTGGCACATATGGATGGCATTGTACTTTAGCTGCTAGCTGCAAGCCTATAATCGAGTGTGCTATACCTTCCGTTTCCGTAGACGTACTGTAACCCCCATTTTCATGCAGAACTTTAGACGCCCACCATGTGGTGACTGTACTTGCACATTAAATCTTAACCACATGGCATACATCCTCTGCCTTAATTACCACCATCTAGCCACAGGTACTACCATGGTCGTATAGCAAGGTAATTCTCATAGAAATTTACTCACAAAATGGATTAATCAACACACCAGAACATGATTCTCTATAACCTGCGACCACGAACATACAAGTAACCGATCGATGTACAAGCAAAGATACATGAACACGCGCGCATCACTGCTACAAAAGGCCTGATGTGTGCCGGGTCTGCACCCAATACAAAATCTTCGATACAAATTTACTAGTGCAGAAAATTAAGACCCGTCACAAATAACTCACCGTAAACAACCGGCACAAATAATGCCCATACTGTCGCACGGCAAAAGCGTTGAAACGATGGAGCAGGCGAAACATAGGTTCTATCAAGCTAAGAATTACAATTGCAACAGAGTTAATTGATCAACTAGATGTGGCCCAGGAAGAAAGAATGCTGCACGTCCATGAGCAATCCTTCAGGCGATTCCTGAAACAAAAACTTTTGGGTCTTGCAGCGATAGAAAGAACTAGGGTGCGCCAAAGATCAAGACAGGTCTGGTTGAGAGAGGGGGATGCGAATAAAAGCTAGTGCAAGGAGAAGGAAAAACTTCATACAACAACTAGTAACAGCAGAAGGGTTGATAACCACTCATGAACAGAAAGAGAAAGAGCTGCTGGATTATTTCTATCAGCACCTAGGGGAGCACAAGCCAAGAGATTGCAGGTTCAATTTTGAGAATCTAAACAGACACATGCCACTACTAGAATGGTCTTTGCAAACGGGCCGACGGGGTCTCTGCATACCGAAAAGCGGTCCGTATGAGGTGGTTGGTATGTAAAGATCACGACATTTGCAGACGGACTCCGGTCGAAGATGGATCTTTGCAGACGGACTATAGTACAGCCCGCATGCAAAGATATATCTTTACATACGGGCTTGTTAGATAGTCCGCATGCAAAGATACATCTTTGCATGTGGGCTTGTTATAGTCCGCATGTATATTTATGAAAAAATTATTTTGAAAAACCAAAAACGTATTAAAACACCCAAATATGGAAAGAGTATATTTAATTAAGTAGTTATCTAACTGCCATGATGAGAACCTAAGTGGTCATCTAGCCAGCATTAAAAATTAATAAAAGCATAGATGAGCATTGTCAAACATATATAAGTTAACAAAATATATATTAAATAGCACGGAAGGAACGATATAAGAAATATTACAATAACGTAATGTTCCAAGAGTATGGTTTTCAAGCATGGTATCTTCCCTATTCTGTTCATGGCTGTGGCTTCTCCACTCACGTAGTGATCTATATTGTTCTTTTCTAGCGTGTACTGATTCTGTTGTAAAATTGAGTGATTCGTCGGCATCTACTAAATTAGGTAGCAAAGCCATCAATTCTTCCCAAGTAGTACCCTCCACCATTCTATTAATCAATCAACCATACAGTGTTAAATACAATGTCAAATACAATATTAATTACATTCATTTTAATACACCGAGTCCAATACAAGATGTTAAATACAATATAATAATGTATTACTTCGGACTTGGCGGCAGTTGGCTAGGTGAAGACATCTGCAGCACAACAGCAAACATTAGGGAAAGAAAGATTGCAATGCAGTAAAATAAAACATAAATAGAACAAGCTCTGAGATAGCGCGTCCCAGAGTTATGCACACATGGACAGTGCAAATATGCCTATTCATCATAGGATGTGTCTGACAAATGATTGTATGGAGAGAAAAATAACAGCAAGTTGTATTCAACGACATTTGCCGCTGGCGAAAGCAAGATGGCCTCCTAACTGTCGACCGACAAAGTAGGCCATCTTGCCCTCGCCGAACGCATATGGCGTTAGAATGGACGAATTCATAACAAACTAATAAAATGCAAATGATCATGGTACTATGTCCCACACAATCTCAGAATAGCATGTTATCATTATAGAGCATTCAGAGTAAAGCAACAATAATTAATGACATAATACAATATAAAGCGTGTTCTCAGGTGACGGGTGCTAGCCAAATGGCCTCCTCGACATCAATTGACAGGTGCCAACCTAATGGCCTCATCGCCATAAAGTGACGGGCTGCCAACGCCATCAAGCGGTCAAGTTCATCGTCGATTATGTGTGGCTGCTAAAAAAACACATATAGAACTAACTTTACAGGACATATTCATCACCAAACATAGACCGGTGAAAGCAAAAAAGCTGCCTTAGTTCATAAGCATAGCGTAATATAGCAGGGAGCCTTTTTGCTTTCACCGAGCCGTGTATAGCGATGGATGCAGTAAATAAACCTAGGCAGTTGCCACACACAATCTCAGCATGACCTAAATCTTCATCGAGCATGGAGTGGGACAGAAATAGAATACATAGGCATGGATGTAGCAAGTCAATAATAGAACGATGGATGGAGCATTGCACAAATAGAAGGAAAGATAAATTGAAGGCAATGTAATATCAACAAGTAATAAACCTAGGCATGGATGGAGCAAGAAAAATATAAGGCTTGCTAATTTCAACAAGTAATAAACCTAGGCATAGATGGAGGAAGAAAAGTACAAGTCTTGCTAATTTCAACAAGTAATAAACCTAGACATGGATGGAGCATTGCACAGATAGAAAGCAAGATAAATTGAAGGCAATGTACACTAGTAGGAATGTGCTTATATATGACGAAGTGATTTTGTTAGATATCAAATTTGTCACAATGAAAATTCTATGACGAACTATTGAGGAAACTGAGTTCGTAAAAAACGGAGCGTCATGTTACTTCCAAAATGACGAATATGACAGTTTCATCATAAAACTGGTTTTATTCTGTGACGAAGCTCAATTTAGCAGCGTCATGTCTGCTGACTAGGATCCAGTGTGTCCGCTGACTGGGATCCGACGTGTCCGCTGATTGGGATCCTACGTGTCTTGCATTTATTGGAACACGTGCCTTGTTATTATTGAAACATGTGCCCAATTATATTTCATATATTATCATTTTTATAGAAATAACAAGCTCAATACAGACAAAAATACAAAACATAATACCCAATACAGCCCAGGCTAGTACACATATGCAGCACAGTACAGACATACAAATACATATACATACAGTACAGACGTACAAATACAAAAAAAAATACAGGCCGACCCACTGGGCCTAGCAGGCCGTGACCTGCTCGGCCCAGTTAGGCTAGGGCACCGGCTAGCCGCCATCGCCGTACTCCGCCATGCCGGCCGCCGTCATCCCCACGCGCCTGCATCCGCGCCACCGCGTGCCAGCCTCCATGCCGACGCGCCTGCA
>CM002484.1:12228225-12265488 GCA_000325765.3 Leersia perrieri
GGCGGTCGCTGGTCCTTCTACCTCATCCTGGCCGGCGAGGACTGGGGAAGGTGGAGACGCCGGCTGGCCAGATCTGGCCGTCGGCCACCCAGCGGTGGCGAACAAGGCGGCTGTTGCTCCCTCTTCCCCATCCCGGCCGACGTGGACCGGGGACGGTGGAAGCGCTAACCGACCAGATCTGGCCGCCGGGCTCCCCGCGCCGGCGACCACGGTGGTCGCCGCTTACCGCTGCAACCTGTGTCCACCGTCGTCCCGGCTTCTCTCCTCCACCGTCCTCTGCTCCTCTTCTCTGCTTCTGTTTGATTTTTGTGAGTGATTCACGATGGATTTTGTGATTCTGTTATTGATTTTGTGATTAATCTTTGATATTGTGATTGATTCAGCGAATTTTGTGAGATTCAGCGATTTTTTGACTGATTCAGCGATGGTGATGGGGATGAGGTTCGGCTCATCGAGCCGAGCCATCATTTTTTTCTAATTCATGAAAAACACATAGGTGGCGGTTTTTGAGACTAGAATATGACCGACACCGATAAGCAGGTGTCGGTTGCGAAACCATGAGGTTTTCAACTGACACCTATCAACATTTCTGTAGTAGTGTTGAAAAAGGATCACAATGAAACAAACCTCAAAATCAACTTCAAAATTAAGTATAAAATTCTAAAATTTTGCGGTTGGTTATAAGACAACAACAAAACAATGGGAGCTAAAGAGTTAAAAATATTCAGAACATATTTGTGTGAACAGGTCATGGATCGTGGTATACATCTTCAATCGGAGATAGAGGCTGGATGAAATGTGGTTATATAGGTACAATATATACTTGATTTTCAAATATAACTCTGTTGATTTTCAAACGGCAGACAAACACATTGGGGATTTGCTTTGTTCCAGTGCAGTTCCTAAAAGTAGGGTTTAGTCCGTGCCTATTAGTTTGTGCAACAAATGAGATCAGCAAATTAATAAAGTTAAATAGTAAAAGGCAGAACGTATCTTATTTCACTTTGTATTGGGTTTAGCGCATACTTTTAATTTGCACCTGGTTGCTACAAAATAAGTTTCACTTTGTACGGGATTGTAACATATAATTAAAAAAAATCTCATAAAAATATATACGGGATTGTAACATATAATTAAAAAAAATCTCGTAAAAATATATGAATGGAACTTAGAAAACAATTTGAATCTAAGCTAGGTTTCACAAAGTTTGGTCCATAATTTAAAAAGTTCATGAAAATTCTATAGATTTAATGATTGTTTTTTAACCTGGTGCAAAGTGAAACTTATTTTGATGTATCCCGTTGCAAAGTGAAAGTACGGGTTATGTGCTAAACCCGGTGCAAAGTGAAACCATCTACATTTTACACAGTGGAAAGTGTAATTTACTCAAAATTAAATCCTAGGTGCTCACTGGCCACTAGGCCAATAGCAGGCATCCGATGTCACTAGAGTTTTTAGTCAATTGCAAATATGGAGAATATAATGCTCAAATGACCCTCGTATTGGTTAAGCTATATAATACTACTCTTTAAGCATTCTTTCCTTATTAAAGACAATCTATATATGTAGATCGGACTCAATGGAGACAATATCAGATTGATAAAAAAATAGTTTTTAGAGTTATACAGTTATAATACTAGCCTATGTAACTAAATAGCAAATGTATAAAGAGATAAGCAAAATTTGCTGTAGGGCACTCAAAATTTGTGTTCTTTGCGGAGGAACACTCAAAAAAATACGTCTTTGCTATAGGACACTTAAAAATGCGGTAATTTGTTAGACATCGGACGACATATTTTATTATTTCTAAACAATTTCGAGTGAAAGAAAATTTTGAAATGACTATTTTGCCCTTAGGCTTTTTTTTTCTCAAATGCGTGATTCACGTGCGATTTGTAGTTGAAAAATTGCCAGTTTTGACTTTTTCACGACCTAGTCAATCTTAGATTACAACATAGGCAGCAATTGTTGCACGGGCGAGCAGCGGCGAGCGATCGAAGAGTGGAAACTGTGAGCAGGATAGCAACGTTGCTGCAGAGGCAAGCGATGCGTCAAGCAGGGGCGACACGCAGCATGAGCATTTGTTGCGAGCAGGACATCAGTTGCTAAAATGTGATGCACATGTTATGCTCAATTATATATAAACTTTACGTTAAATGAAAATAGCCTAAGGGCAAAATAGCCACTTCATGTGTAATTCTCTTTCCAAGTCAATTAAACGATAAAATAAGACCAATAGTGTCGATCGGCAAAATTACCGCATTTTTAGAGTGTCTTATAGCAATGACATATTTTTTGAGTGTCCACAGCAAAGGACACAATTTTTGAGTGCTCTGTATCAAATTTTGCCAAAGAGATAACTCATTAGTTCAAACCCCAATGAAACCCTATGTAAAACTAACGATTTGAATAAGCTTATCAAGCCGATATAAAACATAGAAGATTAGACTTAACCAAGATAGTTCGCATGAAAGATAAACCTAATGAGTTTAGCCGAGCCGATTAATCGTATAATATGGTAGATATATCGTGTTGTTTAAGGGCAGCTAAGTTTCCTAAAAGGTATCAGTTTTATTAGAATATCGGACCAAACCGATTCTAACTAGATTGATATGATTCTAGATAACAAACCCAATCAAAATCATACGATATATATGATAGGTGATGAACATAGGTTTATGTACATAATTACAATCTACAATCATGATTGAACTAGAGGTCTTTGCAACTCTTTGAATGCAGGTAAATAGAGTCTCAAATCTAATTTGAGGAGCACTCTGTTGTAAGTCAGGGATAATTGTGTTCTTACTCCAAGTCTGAACTTTAGCTAATTGTGTTTTCTACCATACTTTTTTGGGATTAATTGCAATTTTGTGCTGGTCTTTTGAATAGAAGCCGTTGTTTACCCTTATAATGGACAGCACACTTGAGTAGAAAGATAGGAGATGAAATATAAAAGATGATTTACAAAAATATGTTATGACCATTGTACGTCCGAGTAAAAGATAAGCTCTCCCTGCTGCTTGGGTACACTATCGTCCCAACCCCACCCAAAACCAGCAGCGAGCAGGCGACGGTGGTGTGGCTCTTTTTTAGATAATAGATAATACGGTCTTGACTGTAATAGAAGCTACAACCACTTATTATTATAGAGTTTAAAAGTAAATAGTGACACAAGGCATAAAACATAAGGCCATTAACAAGACTCGCGACGGTGGCACGGCTCCACAAGCTGGCTGTAGGGTCGGACCTGAGGGGGGTCAGGCGGTGCGGCTGCCAGAGGCCCCCAAAATCTTAGGGCCCCACATACACATATAGTACAAATACTACTATATGTTTATACACTATAATTGTAGCCGAATAGATCAATAAAAAACAAATCATTGATACATGATTCATCGTAGCGACGCAGCTTCACAGGGATGGAATCTTCGAAAAGGAGTGGAAGCGTCGAAGTGGAAGCAATTTGACTGCCATCGTGCTGCCTTGGTCACACTGCTCACAATGCTCGCCCGCTCGCCCTCACCTCATGCCGCCACGCGCACATGCCGAGTCGTTGTAGACCGGGCGGGCGCTGTAGTGCTGCACTTGCTCGTCCTGAGCGGCTCAGGCTGATCCCTCTGCCCAGCTGGCCTTGACGCTCGCATGGTGGGCGAGGGCAAGATGCCGGCGACGATGCGTGATCTTACCATCTTCTTTGGCTGATTGGCTGTTGCACTCCTCTAATTCATTTATTCATCTGATTTCAAGGTCCCATGCTCTTCCAATTTATCTCATCTAGTATTTTTTCTATCATTTTTCCTCTTCATAAATAAAAAATTATCAATTCATACTATTCAATAATTAATGATTATTTATCAGCCCAACAATACTAATTGTATTGTGAAATGTTAGAGTGAAGTGCCAAGTATTTTTTATTATGTTTTAAAATGTTATATATAGATAATTATAGCACATTAAATATCAATGTTGTGTGTTTATAAGAGTATATAAATTTATATATTAGTTTATCTATATATATATGGGCCTCCATATACGTTTTTGCCCTGGTCCCCAAAATCTCAGGACCGGCCCTGGGTGTACTGGTTTCGTTCAGGACGGGAGCTGTGTGCCCGTGCCAGGCAGCGCCATAGCAGCTCCGGTGGCGGCTCCAGGAGGCGAGGTGGAGCGGGTGAAGTTGGTCGGCAAGCATGTGGTGGAGGAAGAATTTCGGCATGGGTGGGCAGTGGGCTTGTCGTGTAGTTGCAATACACAGTCTGACCGTCGCTTTATCTGTGCAATGCTGATTTAGTTTTAGCAAATGAAATTTTTCCCATGATCTATTGCAACACACATCTTGTTTCATTTGTATAGTTCGTACCATTTTCTGCTGCCACGTCTGCATTTGAACAGGCCAAAAAGAAAACAGTTCAGTAGGTTTGCAATATTGTAAAGAAGCAGCTTGTGCATGCTATATATGACTGTCAAAATCTGTCAAAGCTGTGTCGAATTTTTTCTAGGTGTGTGCCCAAATCTATCCAAGTTATGTTGTAATTATATCAAAATGTTCCTATGAATTTTGGCAAGCCATACGGATAAAATAGGGGAAAATACACTTAATATTCCAAACTAGATGCAGAATTTATTTTTGAAATAATATTATTCTAAGAGAAAATTGCAAAAGTAGTGTTCAGTTGATTAAAATCGAAAAAATAGTAGCCTATCAAACAATGCAATATCGACAGAGTCATCTCGAACTACCGCATGTCGACATAGCCCGTCTTAAATGCCTATCTATCTGCCAAAGATCAACAGGCCTGTTACAAGGACTATCGAACTAGGCCCCTGCTGTCAGTCCCGCTATAAGGCCTGTCTAGCTGCCGTAGGTTGACAGGTTCCACCAAAAGGACCTGTGGGCCCGCCACTTCCTATATTTCAATGATGTCATGATTGTTAGGGTTACGGATAAGGCATATCTCATCCTCTATGATTAATGTAATATACATGTACGGTGTACCCAAACACATACGGTATGTTTTTACAAACGGACAAGGTAATCTACTAAGGATAAAAGGAAATATTCTCTCGAGCCTAGTGACTATGGAGTCCTACTACTCGGAGAGGATCAGGTTTTGCCAGATACTATGCCGGGTTCTATGTCTTCGAGCCTTACTTAAAACGCGAGTAACCTACGGTATATAGGGCGGACTCCTGCAGGGGCTGAGATGGATCAAATCAACCCACCACCAGAATCGACAGAGCCGAAGCAGCCAGAAGCCAAATCGTCAAGATATCTAGTCGCTCTTCTGACTACTATCTCGCCGACATCCACATATATATACCTTGTACTCTATTTTCTATAAGATTATTCCCATATAAACTGGAATTAGGGTAATACCTACATCAGGACCTGAACTAGTATAAAAATCCTTGTCCCTGTGTTTCTGCAATGTCATTTTGTGTAGATCCTTACCCCAACATACCCTATTTATCCAGTCTACAGGTATCACCCGTCGATAATGATTATTAAGATTTTCAATAGACATGTCGAACAACGGGAGGTTAACATGCCCCTGTTGTCCTCCCGTTATTCGATAAGCCACCTATCGAACAATGGGAGTTTGATAGGCTACTAGTTTTGTCATTCTCTTTTAAAATAACAATTCCCCCAAAAAATTCACTAGATGCATATATTTCGAAAAGGAGTTAACACCATTGAACAAATCAACCAAATTGAACAGCCAAACATCTTATTCAGTTTAAAAATAGTGTGGGTGAAATCATAAACACTAAACATAGGGGTTAATCACAATTGAGCTATGAAGTGGGGGTTACATAAGAAATAACATCGCAATTACTCCTTCCATGAAATAGCCAAAGATCAGTACCGAAGCTTGTCGTGCACCTTCCAGGCATGAGCAAACCAGCCCTGAACATAGCTAGATTTTGATCACCCTTTTTGCAAACACTAAATTTTAGGGTAGAGGTAATATTATTTTTTGGGAGTTGCTATTTCTAGGAATACAGCATTGTCAATTTACGGATATGCAAACGAGAGATTACGTGGCTTTCTTATTGTCGTACACGATAGTATAATCCGTACATACATACAGATTAATACGTGGTTTTCGCATTGTCGTACACGATAGTATAATCCGTAGACACACATGTATATGTCTGTAACATCGTCTTGGCGCGCACGGCAGGGAGTTCTCGATCGAGATCCCTATATATCAAAAACCAATGGTCCCCACGCCCTGCTACGACGTACAGAAACCACAATTAGTTTCTTCAGATAGATCTCCCTTCAATTCAGTTCAAGCCAGCATCATGGGACAGGCCGCGTCTTCGGCTGAAGCGGCCTGCGTCATCTCCCGCGTCGTCGAGATCGCCGCCACCTGCAAGCACATGGAGGCCGGCGGCTGCAAGATGCGTCTCCTCGAGGTGCTGCGGGACTGCGCGGACGGGAAGCACGAGGACGGCAGCAAGGGCGCCAGGCAGTGCGCCGAGGCGACGGCGGCGCTGCGCCGGTGCATGGAGGCCAACGCCGGCCACTTCCGGGACCAAATCCGCGACATGGACGAAGGCCTCGACAAGGACGAGAAGGGGGGTGTAGAAGACTGGGAGCACATCGCCAGGTGGAGGTGGTGGACCGGGATGCGTCGAACTAGTGGTTAGGTTAGATGGGTTAGTGGTTCGAAGTTGTTTCGGTCCCGGTTTAACAAAGATTAAAATTGGCAGACTTTGATTAGGTTAGCTGAACTTGGGTTTTCGGTGTTTCTGCTTTTGCATCGAAATTATAATAGATATGATTCTTGCTCCTTTGCCGTGAAATATGCAGACTGAAAATTCCTGTGTTCTGGCCGCAATTGTCTTGCTCGAATCCTTATATACCAATTGCAAGTTTGCAACCAGGGTTCGGAGTATCGGAATGTCGATTTGTATCGGAGCCCCCTCGCCTTGCTCCTGTGACATGCCAGGTTTCCCTTCTTCCATTCTCAAGTCAAGGGTGAGTCCCATGCGTCAATTTGTGGGTGACCGAAATGCCGAAATTTTCGAAATTTCGGCATTATTTCAGACGAAATTATTTAATTCAAATTTAAAAATTTCGGGCGAAATTCCTGAAATTTCCGAAATTTTGCAGCAAAAAGGAAATATTGCAGAAAAAACATCTAGCAGAACATCAACACATCAACTCCAGCATAATACAACATTGAAAATTAACATAAGGAGTTGGAGCCTTGGAGCAGGAGCGGAAGCCTCTGCGTTGACTGCGACCACCAGGCTACAGTGGGCGCCGGCGATGACTTGGAGGCTTGGAGCGGGCGCCGTGGAGCGACGGTGGCCGCACGCGGCGTGGAGTGATGGCGGCTGGGGTTGTGTGGAGCGACGATGGCGTGCGCCGGCTGGGGGATGCGTGGAGAAGCGGCAGGCGCGGGCGGACGAGAGCGGGCGCGATGGCCGGGAGCGGGCGCCGACGTTGGCGCCAGGCGGGGCGGCTGAGTTTTTTTTTCTCGATCTCAATCTGTTTTCGGTGGCGGCGCGTGTGTCTGGAGGGAGATTGGGGATTTCGGGAGGAGGGGGCTTCTTTAGGGTTCCAAAAAAAAAACTGCGAAATTTTTTTAGCCGAAATTTTTGACCGGAGACACTTACTATCGGACCCACCGAAACGACCGAAATTTCAGAAATTTCGAAAAATTCGTTCCGGAATTCCAAACCCTGTTTGCAACACGGAAAAAGGGAGTAGCAAAACCGAAGGCGAAACATAAGGTGAAGGAGAAGAGGCATGTGTCCTGCCCCCCCTCCAACCATAGATTTTGTAAATACACACGGGAGCGTACGACACTTCATCAGCACCACTGTCTTCCTCTTCTTCAGAGCGAACCTGCCACCTTCATCTCTATCTTCATTGGCGTCATCATCAATCTGTCACACACAATGGTACCAAATACAATACCCCTAGTACCAGACCTATAGTACATCGATTCTCGTTGAAGACACCACCACCGCCTCGCTTTGTTCCGATCGCACCTCATCGGAACAACTTCTTGTCAATCCGCATTAATTTGGTACCTAGGTATCAGTCATGATATCTCATTGTTGCTAACCGTTAGGACACTGAGCTGTTGTGTACGATAATGGTTCGTGTTAAGTACTCCCTCTGTTTTAGATTGGAAGGCGTCCTACCTCTACCTCTCTGGTAGGGCGTCTTATAACCTAAAACAGAGGGTAGTACTAATTATTTGGGATGACTTTGCATCGTGGTGTCACGCTCCTAGATACTGACCTGGTTGAGTATGCACTATGCATGCTGCGTTTCTTTTTCTTCTCGATGGATACGAGTAGTGTTATTCTCGTTTTCCTTTCCTTCTTGCGGATGTACATGTTGAGTTCAAAGATGAAACAAACGTACGTGTTCCGTTCGATCCTGTCGCGCACAGGCGCAAACTAATGTTGGGCTCACGCCTCGCGGCGGTTGTCTTGCCGCAGCACGGTGCATGACTTCTTACCTGGTGATGGCCCTCGATCTCTGTTGCTCATTGGATGTAGGCGGAACCAAAAATGTGTGAAGAGCAGAGCTGAGATAGTTATTTGGTATAATTTTAATTATTTTAGAGTAAATTTCGTGTTCAAGTTACAGGAAAAATACGTATATTTTGATACTTGTCACTTAGAACAAACCTAACCGCTCATCTAAATTTGATACTATATTGTCATTTGGATGACCATCTAAAAATATTCCCTTTTCGTATACCTTTGCATTCCAACGGTTCATCGATATTATATCTTCCATACTTAACCTCTTATATTTTAATAATATTTTTTAATAACCTCCCTTCTCTTTCCTTATCATGTTACTTGCTTCAAATATGAAGTGAAGAGAGAACATCATATTTAGAGAGAATATCCATATTTGCATGTCCTCTCTCTAATATGGATGATGGTCTATTTTTATATGATATGATGGAGTATCTCCAGTGCAATATTTTTCTCACATATACTATATTTAAGATAGAGGATGGGATAGATGAGCTATTGATTTTGTTCTTAACTACATATCTCACGGTACTAACGTTTCACAAAACTAGACTAATTATTATAAAACTACACTATTTAATGATTTTTAAAAGTGTAGTTTTGTGAAACTAGTTTTTACCTTTTATTTTTATTAAAATATTAGTACCATGCTATATATAGTTAAGTGACAAGTATCGAACTATGTAATTTTCTACAATATAGACCACAAAACATGTAGTTCAGTCAAATATTATCTTTGCAAAGCCTTCGTTCATATTAGCCATATGGCTCTTGCCAGTACATTCGACTAGCACTTGCTCTATTGTTGTCCACAATCAAAACTTCCGGTTAATAGGCCGAAGCTTTGGCACTACAATCTAAAACCATCCATTTTGGGGTTAATTAGTCTCATGCCATTGCAACCTCGGTAATTTAGAAAACTGTCACTACTATTCACGAAATCGGGTGAATGCCACTGCTATTTTCTAAAATTGAATCTATGCCACTCCCGTCATGTTTTCCATCCAATCGAATGGAATACTTTTTTTTCCTTCCTTTCCCTTTGATCTCTCCGTTTCTCCCCTAAAAACTGGCGGCATATGCCATTTCTCTTCTCCATCGGGGAGGCAACCAACAGCGATAGACTCTCAGCGAGCGGCGATGTGGGAGTGGCGGTCGTTTAGCGGTGGCTCTCGGCAAGCGGCGGTGCGGGGAGCAGCGACGACGGCCGGATCCGCTGCCGCCGCGCTCGGGGCGGCCAGATCCGGCGCGTTTGCTCCCAGCCTCCCACAACGGCGACGACCGGGGAGCGACGGTGGCTGCTGGAGAGCTTCGATGACGCACGACGCTTCGACATGGCCGACGGCATGGCTGCTGGCCGTGGCCGATGAGTCCATCGGGCGAACGGTCGAGGCGGCGTCACAGCTTGAGGAGATGGTCAAGGAGCTGCACGGCCATGAGGAGCACCGTGGATTTGATTTCTTGCCCTACTCTTTGCGATCAGTGAGCTCAAGCCCAGGAAGCTGCTGCTGCTTTGCCTCATCCTTTTCCCCCGAGGAATGCCACGGCAAGATGCTGCTGCAGCTGCTAGGTAGGTGATGTACCGTTAGGCTGAGGGCAGGGTGGCCAGATTGGACTCCATCGGTGGAGGAGGAAGATGAATAGAAGAACGAAGAGGGAGAAAAACCGACCTGCCCCTCGCTGGCCGGTGTGCTCAACAAAAAGAGGGAGGAAGATGGGAGATAACAAAAAGAGGGAGGAAGATGGGAGATAACGGGAGAAATAAGGAAGAAGATGGAAAAGAGAGGGAATGGAGGGAAAACGTGACGGGAGTGGCATGGTTCCAATTTCAAAAAATTGCAATGGCATCTATCTGATTTCGCGAATAGTAATGACATTTTTCTAAATCAGCGAAGTTGCAATGGCATGGAACTAATTAACCCTATATTTTATCCATATGTATCTAAAAGTTATGGTTTGGTCACATTACAATGTTATAGATGTACTAGCCACCACTAGGTCAAATATTATTTTTGCAGAAGGGTTAAAACCATATTTGCAGACGGGAGAGAGAATCCCCCATTTGGCATCGTCTGGAAAATGAAGCATTTTTGCGGGCGGGTGCAGGCGGGTTAAAATCAGATTTGCAGACGGGAGAGAGAATCGCCCATTTGGCATTGCCTGGAAAATGAAGCAATTTTTCGGGCGGGCGCCCGTCCAAAAAATCATTTTTTGCAGGTGGGCGTGAATTTTCCACAGTCCCCTCCTACAAAAATTTTACTCACACGCCTGCAAAAACCTTAAAAAATAACTAAAAAAACGGCCGATGCCGGCCACCGCCGGCGGCCAGGGTCGCACTCGCCGAGGTTGCCCCCACTCTCCGCCGCACCGTGCCACAACACGCCAGGTTGGGCGCCGCCGCCTCCGTCCGCCCCCTCTAGATCTGGATCTAAAGGTGGAGGCCCGCCCCTAGTCACCGACGCTGCCGCCACAAGTTGCCCCCCTGCCGTCGTGGCTCGAGCCGGCGTCGTTGTGACAGCGCCCCCGCCGCCTGATTGCCGCGCTACCAGGGCTCCCCTGAGCCGCCGCCTGGCCATCACCGTGCCCCCCGGCCGCCACCAAGCCGGATGGTTGCCGCCTTGTCGCTGCACCGCCATCTTCAGCCGCCCCTCGGGATGCCAAGCCGGATCGCTAGGCCAGATCCTGCTGCTCCCATTTCGTTGACGTCGAATCCGGCCGCCGCTGCCTGTCGCCGGCCGCCCTAACCCACCGCCGCCGCTGCTCGCTACTGCACGCACAGCCCGCCCTCGGCGCCCTCGAGATAAACAGAGAGTGGTCGGTGGTGAAAGACCATGATGATTGAAGAGAAGAGAGGAAGAAAGAGAGGAAAGAGACAGAGGAGTCAAGTCACCGGTCCCCTCCTTCTCGATCTCTCCTTTTCCCTTCCTGTATTTTTCAATTTTCCTTATTTTTTCAGGTGGGGCACTTACTCCCCCGCTTGCAAAAATCTAATTTTTTCAGGTAGTTTACCTAGTCACCCTCCCGAAAAAATAGACCGATTTTTGTAGGCGGCATATTAGGTGACTCGTCTGTAATAACATTTTTTTTGCAGGCGGGGGAGTTAGGCGCCGATCCCGATTCTATTTTTGCAGGCGGTTCTAGTGCCGGTCTGCCTGCAAAAATATTTGGCTACGCCGCAAACTACAATTTGGCCTAGTTGCACTAATGTTTTTTTAGATCGAAGAAAGAATTGTATTATATCAAAGTGGAGTACATATCATCAGGTTACAGATAACACTTGCAAGGTACTCACACACTAAGCAACTCCAAATCTCTATTCCAAACCTGTGTAAAAAATGAAATAGAATGCCACACAGGCATACGCTCAGGAAGCAGGCTGAGAAAAAGTGCCCAAAGAATGATGGCCAACATCCCTATAGGCTGGAACGAGCACAATCTTCTTCTTCCTTCTTGCGTCTTTCTTCTTCATCTTTCTGACACCGATGAAAAAGAGAGACCGATCCTAATCTATCCGATCCAAGACTGGTCGACATCAGCTCGAGGGACAGACTTATTCTCACAAGCCTTTCACCGTGATTAGATCTATCCACGACAAAACAGAGGAGTGACCGGAGAAAATTATTCCATGACAACGGCACCATCTCCGCCGCGATGCCGCCATACGTTAACCTAATTCTTCATGTCGTCACCCCAAGAAAATTGCTAATGTCGTAGATGCCACCACCTCCTTTATCAAAGCTGCTATGGAGAGACACGAGCCACCTTCTCATACCACGAAATATAGCATGGAGAAATCCTAACCTAGACTCGATCTATAGAAGACTATTCGAAAGATGGATCTCCACTCCCTCCGTCCTCTAGCGATATACCAGAGGTGGAAGGGAGGAGGACCAACGAAGATGAAAGGCGGAGGGCCGGCGGTTGGACAGATCACGACACCATGTCACCCTTCTCAGGCGACATGGGGGCAAGTTGTGGGGAGCCTAGTTGCACTAATCGGGACTAATTAAGTGTGTGCAACATTTTACATGGGAGTTAATATTCTGGATTGCCGACAGAAAGGTCACAAGACATATTTAGGTGTACTCATACTGCATACTCATCTGCTCAGTGCTTCAAAAATTAACTAGTGTTTTACAAGGATTTTGAAATTTAATTATGATATGCAATGCGAGGGGTTTCATATCTAAAAAAAATCGGCCTAAGGCCAATTGAAACAAAATCCACACGAACCTTTACGTAATAGCAACACCGACGAAACGACCCGCGTGAAGCGTACAGATTTGGGGAGCTATATCTTGCAATAAATAATGCACAGCCCGCTAACAGCTAACCCGATCCGGTGGAATATTCAAAACCAGTCAGTCGTTAATAGTTACTCTATATACAAAGCCATCTTATTTGTATGACAGCCTGTGTAGTATAAATACATGTGCTCAAATCCATGGGCTTAGGATCAAAAAGGCACGGCAGCTCGATCAAAGCCATCATATAAGGCAAGCTTTATTCATCTTACGTAGCACAGGAGGAGGCCAGGAGGATGGCTATCGAGTCGAAGACGGCGGCGGCGGCGGCGTCGTCGACGACGGAGGCGGCGGTGAAAGGCGTAGCGAAGACGCTGGCGCAGCACCACCGGGCCGTGGTTGGATTCTTGTTTGGTTTCTTCCTTCTCCTGCTGCTCTACACCACCCTTTCTGGGCAGCTCGGCTCCGAGGATGCCATTGGTAATCTATTAGCACCTATAACTAGTTAATTCTTAATTTGGGTTCTTTTGATTCAGTGCTATGTTCTTTTTGAGAGAAATCTACATACTGCTGATTAGTTGATATGTTTTGAAGTATGTTTACTTAGTATCTATATATGCATGTTACCACACTCGTATTTCCATGTCTATGCTCGATCATATCATCTGGTTTCTTTGCATGCCTTCATGGCTAAATGCCACTGACATTTTTCTCTTTTCTTTTTTAGTTCGCACATCTTTGTCTTTCTTGGGCCCCTGTCAACTGTACGCATGAGCTCTGAAATCTTTTCCTCATCGTTCATTGTTCTTTTCGTTCTGCTCGTAATAGAAGTAGAAATCTCAAAAGTCAAATAATTGCATAAGTGTGCATCCATGTGGCAAGACGGTTCTACAGGATCGACAGATACGTGAACATGTTGTAATACAGCTGACACAACACCTAAATTAGGTGCCAACTGCCAACTGACAAGAGAGACACACATATGATGTACGTAACCTCTCGGGGAACAGCCTTCGTTAATCGTTATGACAAAATTTGGAAAGTATTATTCCTTTGATTGCTTGTTTCTAATGCATTCGACTTATATCAAACGAGACGACATACGTCACCTCAGTTCTTGTTCAGCTTAATCCCAAATGTATTAGAAATGACAAAAAAAGAAGAAACAAACGCTATTTTTCAAGGGAACGATCGAATGAATGCATGTAGTATATATCTTTGTACTATTTCTTAATTAATTTCAATCAGATTTTTATGTGCTGCGGGAGATTAAACTATGTACATGTTTTGATGATATATATTAGTACGGGCCGTCACACAACAGTCCACCCCTGACGTGCATAACGATCAAGAAGCCAGGACCACATCTTCGACTTCACCGACGTCGACGTCCAGCAATGCGACACAAGGTACTGACTAGTACTTGACAACGATGTATAGGAATTGCCATGCTACTTTATTAAGTTTTTTTTTTGGGGGGGCATGCTACTTTATTAAGTTGATTTTAGTTAGTAAGACTCGAAATATCACTATCAAAATTAAACTTCACATCAGAGTTCGCCTAACACCCCAACTCTTTAATTATAAGCTGCCTGAACTAATTTCTTGCTTGGAGGAATCCTGCTAATACCCTAGGATATTTTGCACGGTCTGATTATGTGATGTCTACACATGGCATATTTTCCCCTTCGATTGGATGTTATTTTACAGTAATGCAGTGATTATGCCACTAAATTTATAAGAAAAATGGGTTTTGAGAGGTCCCCAAATTAGAGTTCCCTACGGTACACGCGTACAATGGTTGAGATAACTTAACTTCCCGTCAGTTGTATCAGTAATATAAACATGTACGTAGTGGTATGATGATACCCATGTAAATAAATGATACGATTTTATCCGTATTACTCTTGGTTTTATTACTAATATGATATACCGTAACGTGAATCCCGGTTTAATATCTTTGGACCATCTATCCATCCGAACGTGATTGGCCAGGATGGTGTAATGTTTAGGGGGGGTATATTTGGACCTTTCCAATTAAGAATCCTCCAAAAAGTATTTAATCAAATTCCCAGTAAACAATTCATATACTACCTTAGTTTTAAATTACTTGTCGTTTTGAGTTTGTCCTAAGTCAAGTATGTTAATCTTTGATCATTAATTTCTAGAATTTCGTATAGTTTAATACCATGTTAATTATATATTATAAAGTATTTCTTACTATGAATCTAAAAATATTAACAATAGGATATGAAACTATATGAGCTATTATAAATTAGTGGTTAAAAATTAAAATATTTGATTTAGGACAAATCTAAAACGACAAGTAATTTGAAACGGTGAGAGGGAGTAAATGTTTTTTCTGCTACCAACGACGAATGATTGAGTTACACGCAGACAATTGGAGAGCCATAATCATTGGCCCACATGACTTGTCTGTGATGCCGTGTTGAGGTTATAACTTAATGGCATGACAGTACGATTGGGAATTGTTTAGGTATGGGCCATGATGGATGACTAGCCAGTACATGATAGAGATAGAATCAACTTAATGCACATGGTAAGATGGCTTCTTTTCCTCGTAAGGTATTTTTACATTCCAGCTACAACCCAAAGTCAAAATTCAACCCATCCAAAAGCTTGGTTATGTCAAGCAGCCTAATGACTAAATTCTTGGCTGGGCCTCTCTTCATGTCCCAAAACATTTCACGCTTCACATATTAAAACCAGCTAGATGCCGTATCTCTGACTCTCGAGAAAACATACAATAAATCTCGATCGTAAATCTCTAACCCTGCAAAACTAGATATATTGCGCTAAAAATTTGACCCAATCCTAGCAAAATTTTCTGACTTGATTTGTATATTTAATTCCGTTGTCCATTAATTGGAGAATAATATTGTGTATTTATGCATGATCGATATATAGGTCTGTTTCTCCGTGCAATATACATAGTTTCTTGATTTCTTCATTTGTCACATAAAATTCTGTTGAACGTCAACAACGATTCACATGTGTGATCCTCAGTGCGCACACATTCCGTCATTCTGTAGCGAATGTACCAAAAGGTACGAAAACACTAGAAAATGATTGATGGTATCAACATGTCCGCTAGAAAATAAATAGGATAACATAAAATACAACTTGCCTGTTGGTCACATTGTCAGTAAAAAATTCTCTAACAAACTAGGACAATACTGTTCCACCAAACACTATGTAGTCATGATTATAATTAAACTCCACCACGGGAAGGAACACGACACAATCATTTTTCAAGTTTTCCTAGTTTCATCGGCAGTTGTTGGTGTAGGGAATAATATGGACCAAGACAACGAGAAGGAAAAAGACTCAAGTAAGAAAATTATGGAAGATACGGACAATGGAGATGGAACTAACAACAACAAGGGAAGCTCCAAATTCGGTATATTTCAGCACATCTCTACCGAACTCATGGCCAATATTTCGTTGACTAGCTTGTACATTTTTATATCCATTAATCAAACTACTTCTGCGGCTTACTAGTTGATTCACTGTCAATTAATTAGATAACTTGGATGGGAAATATCCTAAGCAGTCTAGCCAGCCACCTGTGAACGATGCAAGTGACAAGATGGAGGAAGAGCTTATCCAGCGAGACATCGATCAAAACGGAACGACAAATGGAACTAACGTTAAACTTGGTATGTTTAAAAATTGCGCTTTCTTCAATGAAATTGGAACGACAAAAATGATACCCCCTTCCTCCTAAGATATAAAATGTATATAAAAGATAAACAACTTTTTTCAGTTAATATCTTGTCTCACCTAATCACATGCATCTCCTATTTAATTTCTCCACCTATTTCGACTTTTGAATTAATTAAGCACAAATCCTCTCCATTTAGTTTCGCACACTTTTCTTAATATTTGTGATCAACTCTAGAATTCTTTTTTATTTTGGAACCGGATGGAGTATTTGCTGTTGCTTCATGTCAGCTTCGCATTGCACTAATGGCAGAATACCATCAAATAATTGAAATTGATATATACCATCAGAAAATTGCAGTTAAAAAGAAGTAATATAAAGTGCACATTACATACCACTGGAATATTAGACTTAGGTAAATGTAATTTAAGATGACTAAAGAATGTACAACTTTCATACTTCTGAAATCTCAATACTCACTCGTCATTTCTCTGAACCACAAAAATCATCTTCGTGCTGCATGCATGCAGGTGCACCTCGCAAGCCAATCTGCGACCTGTCAGATCCCAGGTACGACATCTGTGACATGTCCGGCGACGTGAGGACCATGGGCGCCAACCGAACCGTCCTCTACTTGCCACACGGCGACGACGACGACAACGACGGCGGCCATGAATGGAGCATCCGAGACCAGTCCCGCAAGTACCTGGAGTACATCAACAAGGTGACAGTCAGGTCACTCAACGCCTCGGCCTCTATGTCAGCGCCGGCGTGCACCTCTCATCACGCCGTGCCGGCCATCGTGTTCGCGATGAACGGGCTGACCGGCAACCCGTGGCACGACTTCAGCGACGTGCTGATCCCGCTCTTCATCACCGCCCGCGCCTTCGACGGCGAGGTCCAGTTCCTCGTCTCCGACCTCCAGCCGTGGTTCGTCCACAAGTACGGCCGCATCCTCACCAACCTGTCGCGCCACGACGTCGTCGACTTCAACCGCGACGACGGCGGCGTGGTGCGTTGCTACCCGCGCGTCATCGTCGGGCTCCGCAGCCACCGTGACCTCGGCATCGACCCGGCACGCTCCCCGCGCAACTACACGATGCTCGACTTCCGCCACTACATCCGTGAGGTCTACTCGCTGCCCGTATCGGGTGACGTCGACACCCGGATGCGGGAACAACATGGCAGGCGGCCGCGGGCGATGCTGATCAACCGTGGGCGGACGAGGAAATTCGTGAATTTCCCGGAGATCGCCGCGGCGGTGGAGGCGGCCGGGTTCGAAGTTGTGACGGCGGAGCCGAGCCGTGACCTCGCCGTGGAGGAGTTCTCACGTGTGGTGGACTCGTGCGACGTGCTGATGGGCGCGCACGGGGCGGGTCTGACCAACTTCTTCTTCCTACGCACCAACGCCGTGATGCTGCAGGTGGTGCCGTGGGGGCACATGGAGCACCCGTCCATGGCGTTCTACGGCGGGCCGGCGCGGGAGATGCGGCTGCGCGACGTGGAGTATAGCATTGCTGCGGAGGAGAGCACGCTGTACGAGAAGTATGGGAAGGATCACCCGGTGGTCAGGGACCCGGAGTCGATACACAGGCAAGGGTGGCAGTTTGGGATGAGGTATTACTGGCTGGAGCAGGACATTAGGCTCAATGTCACCAGATTTGCTCCCACGCTGCAGCAGGTGCTCCAAATGCTCAGTGCATAGGCCGGCGGCCGGCCGTACATGGCGTAGAGACTTGTAGAAACAAATACTGCTAGCTTCAATTCGATTCCTTTGACAATTTATTTCCCTTTGTTAGGTCGCGTCATTGTTTGAATGTTTCGGAGCACAGATGAACAAAGTATTTCATATCTCTATAGTTTTATGGTTCTTTTACGGTACCCAATACTAGTTATCGGTGGAGATTAGTATATACTAGTATTGGGTAACTGTAAAGGAGCCCGTTCTGTAACTGATGACATGCTCTGTTGTAGTGGTTTTTGCCACTTCCACGAACTTCTCCATAAAGCATTAGGCATTTATTTTTGTTTTTGGGTGATAAAATAGAAGCTACCATACTTAGCAGCTGGCACCATAGAGACAGCATAGAACCTCTCAAGCTAATGCATATAATGTTGGAGGAGAACCCGGAAAAAGAAGACAAGAGTTAAATAAGTGAATCCCATAGGCAACGTGTCTATACTATAGTACAACGATCTGGTAGGAATTAAAAGACGACGTCGGAGATATCCAAATATGCAATATGACCCGAACAAATCGAAAGCAGTGGCTGCCTGCCTACTGAGGAATATAGCTGCACAACATACGTGTATGTGAGCAATAACATATGACAGCTGAGGTTCCGAATGTTCTTCCATGGTGCATATTCGGCCACTAGTATGGTACCCTCGTTGATCATGGGCCAAAACCCTAATCAATAACGGGTATTAGGCCCATGATAAATAAAAGGGTGACAGATAACAAAAAGACATTTGTCACGGGCCAAGGCCCTGTTACAGATTATAACCGTCGCTAACCATTCAAAGTTTAGAATCGTGACAGATGTCTCTGCCCCCAAACCAGTATATATCCGCAAATACGGCCATCACTGATGGCTATCAGTGTCGGCATGGAATCGTCGCCCGTTATCAACGACACAACATCGGTCACAGATCATGAATGGCGGGCCATAACAGATGACCCGTTGTCACGGTTCTACTATTGCAATCCGTGACCTATATGAGCATGTTTGTATCGGTTTTTATTCTAGGCCCGTTACTGATGTCTATTTTTGCTTAAAAATTAATTAGAAAAATGGGCCGATCTCAAAAATTTGCCAGCCATGTCCTCTGACAACAGCAGTGACCATCCCAGATTTCATTAATATAACATCCCCAAATACACCCACAAGCATATATATGCATATACATTGCCAAGTCCAATCACATGCCACGAACAACCATTTAAATCTCACAAACTCGCAAATAAATAGATCACAAAATGTGTTGTCTTTTATCATATTCCATCACAAAAATATACCTATGAAGTTGCAGGCATTTTAGAGATGGCCGGGTCATGCTAGCAAATTCCTCACAAATTCGTCGACATATATCAAAAATCAGGGTTAGAAAGAAAACAAGCATATAGACAATAAATGAAGGGTTTGTGTTTTTGCCCCTACTATTTTGAATTGAATCATCTTGTTGCCCCTATTCTGTTAAGTATGGCTAACAGTGTTAGTTCTGTGGGGAAATGTCACCTATACCCTTGCATACTTTGCACATTTGCACCAATTTTTATATTCCTCGTGAATTTGACCACTTGTAGTTGAATTTGACCACGCTAGTCTTCAGTAGCATCGGCGGCCTCCTGCACCCGCCTACCTGCAGGCTTGCCTGCCCGCTCGTCGACGAGCCTCCTCTGCGCCGGCTCGGCACTAGCAGCGCCCGCCGGCCTCCTGCGTAGGCTCGACTCTCTCACAACATCTTGGGTCATCGCAGCTGCCTCCTCATGTCCCACCGCCGCCGCCGTGCTAGTGTCGATCGGAATATGGCTAGGCACACACGGGATTTGCCTAACGCCTACTGCAATTGTCCAGTTGATTTCAGGGGTATAATGGTCATTCACAGTTTACAAAATCATTTTTTCTTTCTTATAAGTTCCAAAAATTCGGACCCCACCTAACACTGTCAAAAGGAGCGGCAAACGGAAGATTCAATCTAAACAAGTAGGGGTAAAAACACAAACCCTAAAAAATAGGGACAAATCACAATTGAGTTGTAAAGTGGGGACAAGAACAAAATTATCCCATAAACTAAATATTGCATACAAGAGATAATATTAATATTGCATACATAATTCATAAATTTGTCAACATAGTTCAAGTATCCTGAAATACAAGCAATGTTACATTACAATTTTAACACCTAAAATGCTTCTTGTGAAATTGGCCCTTTGGACCAATGACATCGCTAAGCTAGAAAGCGGATAATTCTCTGTGGATTGTTCTAATATCGACGGGTCTTATTTTCCACTCTTCCACTCTGATTTGTATATAATGAAAATTGTAGTTAGTAATGAAATAAATTATTAAATTGAAAGGAGAGTATAATTCTTCGGTTGCTATGGACAAATCTCGGGATCAATCGTGTTCACCTGGGACAAGTTGCTAATATAGTGGCACATATGAAATTCACATGTAAGGCCTGTTTATTAAGGGATTGGGAAATCATAACTATGAGTAAGAACGGTCCTACTAGGTGGTTCCACTACTACGATTTAGAATATTAATGACTAATAATTAATTACAACGATACCGTTTTAGTCGTCATTAACGTATTTTGGGGGTATTTGCCTTGAGAAATTGAAAAGCGATGACCACAAGTTTTCGTGGTTGTTAATTCCTGATGAGCTGCCGTCGTTAGTTGCTGTTTAGCCTTCTAAACTTGCTTTCAATTAAAGGAATACTTGAATTTGAAAAGCGATGACCACGTAGTTCAATCGTTGGATCTTAATGTCTAGTTTATAAATTATTGGACCTAAGTGACATCCTTAAATTTGAGCATGGGTGTCACTTAGGTCCAACAATTTGTAAACTACACGTTAAGATCCACGAGCTTATTTTAATGTACCATCGCGATTCAAAACCCATTTGACAAGCTCTAACTGCAGACATGGCATGCCACATTGGTCTTTTTTCATAAATGGCCAGCTCTATTCTGCTTCTCTTCACTTCTACCTCCACCTCACTACACGAACCACCTTCTTTTCTCAGATCTGGCCGCTCCCCTAGATCTCCTTCCTCCTTGTCCTCCAAGCGAGAGACAACGAGGGCTGAGGTTGATTTTCTTCTACTCGGTGTCACACCGTGCTGCGCCATCAGTGAGCTTTGTCGGTGGGGAATTGACTTATCTGCTCCTACCGTTGTTGCATGTCAGGGTACGTGTTGCTCACCTCCTTTGCATAGATCCATCGCGGAAGTGGTCAGGATTACCGTGGAGGGCGCAACCAACGGGTCCTGATGCCTGCCACCTCATTGGTGGATAGGAGATCGGTGTGGCATCCAAGCATTCTTTGAGGTGTATAGCTGGGTAACCACGTGCACCTCCAAGATTCATGCTAACGATGACGAGAGTGGAAAGGAAGTAGCCTTAGGCTTTATTATCTTTCACTTGGCGGACAAGGTGTAAGGAGATATAGGGGAACAGCCAGATCCGAGCATAAAAGGTGGTTCGTGCAGTGATGTGGTGTGAAAAGTGAAGAGAAGCGAAGCAGAGGGGGCTATTTGCAAAAAGAATAAAAATTGATCGAAGTATCCAGGTATGCGGTGAAAGCCGATTAAATTAACGAAATTTGGAACATGCTAGTACACTAAAACAAAATCGTGTATGTTAACATGCAGTTTACAAGTTGTTGTACCCAAATAACACACCAGTAACCGACTGTGAATTTTATTCTAAAACAAATCAACCTATTTTCTTCTCGGCCATTGTGGTTGTCAGCACAGTTCCTGGCCGCGACATCTCTATTCTCTAGTACTGATTGCGTCGGTGAGCCGGAGGCGACGCAGTTCGCAATTCGCCACATCGCCGCCACCTCCCGCCGGCCGCCGCCCCCTCGCTGCCATCTCCTCCCACGGCTGCGCTACCGGCGACAGCTTCCAGCCCCGCCGGTGAAGTAGGCCGCCACCTCACCGGGCGGATGGGTTCCTACTTGCTAGCTTCAGCCCCCGGCCTTCCCACATGTGCCAGATCCCCCCGTAGGTTTCCCTGAGTTTCAGATCTGACGACCTTGTCGGCAGCGGGTGGTGAGGATCTGTAGTCTCCTGGCGTCATGGTTCAGTCAATTCAGTGAAATCATAAGTTTGCTAGTATAATCATCAATGCACAGTATGCTTCCTCGATTTAATTATGTATATAATATCTTATTTGACTACAGAGAAGATGCATGATAACTGAAAATGTGCACAGTATGCTTCCTAGATTTGATTATGCTATGAATTATAAAAAATGTGCATGCAGCATGAACCGTATGAATTGTTCACGCAGCATGCTTCCAAGCCGGTTGGGGGAGCTCAGGCGACGAGCCGACGACTCGCGAGAACTGCAGCGTTAGGCAGAAAGATGTTTAGCCTGGAACAGTGGTACGCTGTGAACTGCAGAATTGCTTGCGTTGTAAGCTCTTACAGTTGACAGAGATTGTAAAATCTTCACTTGAAATATTCTGGTATGGCTTATAACTTTAGTTTCATTTTTTGCAGATCAGCAACAAAATAACTTTGACCCTTGTACGGCTGACAATATGGTCATTTCGTTTTCTATCCATCGTTTTTCTTCCCACTCATAGATTATTGCAGGCATTTGATTTCTTTAACTTAATGGAATTTGGTATTAACTCACAAGTTAACACGTAAGGAGTTGAATTTCCATTATCCTTTTTCTACTGAATACATGTATCTTCAGCAAGGCACACTTCCTGCCAAGATTTATTGAAATGTGTTTGACTTCTTACATCATAGCTCCGTTCTATTAGTGGACAAGACTCAGTTTGACATGGCTAACGTGCAAACATAATTATTTTCTGTGTCAAGATTTTCGAATGATTCATTCGGGATTAGTTATAAGTTGCTCTGGCATTCTCAGATTTTCTGAGTAATGCATCACTATGAAATGTCCGGATAGTCTGAAGACTGTCAGTTCAGTTTCATTTTTTTTCCATGTTCACTAACAAGATATATGTTTTGGTGAAATCAACAAGGATAATCAACGGATGAATAAACTATTATGTGAGCTTACCTATAGGTGGACATTTGCTATATTTTTCTGTTAGATATCAGGGCTTATTCACAGCAGAAGCACTCATACTGCTGGCTGAGTTCTATGTTATTAGGATATCAATCTGAAAAAAGAAAAGGTTGAAACTGCATCTCTACCATGCATCACTCGATAAAATCTGATGTATTCGCATGTATTGACTGGTTTAAACCTTGTATTTTGTAGGGCTCACAACATGCATGGAAAGGCCAAGTGTCCGTTCTTCAGTTGAAGACTACTAAACTGTAGCTTTATCGTAGTTGTATAGATGTTAAATTAGATTATTCTTGTACATGTTATGCAGAAGCATAATATGTCCTTGTGCTTCTACACCCGTTGACGCACAACTGCTTGGGTGGCCGGTGGGGCTAACGTCCATCTGAAGGTTGGGGCTTGAGGTGTGGCTGGACCGACTTGTTTTTGATTGAACTCGAGCTTTATTTTATTCCATGGCATGCTAAATACATCCATTTCAGTTCATATCTATTGCATTTCATATATCCATCGCATTCTAAATACATATAGCATTTCATATTCATTTCAGTCCAAATCTATTGCATCGACGCCAGTCAAGGGTTGTCGCTGCCGGTCTCGCACGCTTTGGGAAGGGGTGGCGCCGCTCGGGGAGGGGGAGTGTTGGTCGTCGCCGGTTGCGGCTGGGTGGTGGTAGCTGTTCAGTCACCGCAGCGCGCGCTCAGGGAAGGGCCAGTGTCGCTCGGGGAGGAGGGAACTAGTCATCACCGGAGTGGATCCAGGTTTTTGGCTAAGTGTTGAATCGGTCTTCGACGCTAAGTGATAGGCCAGTCAAAGCCATCAGTCACGGCGCTATGTAGCTGCCCGTTACCGATGTACTGAACCATAATGGGCAGCAACAACGGCCCGTGACAAATGACTACATCCGTCATGGTTCAAAACTCCCACCCATGAAAAAGATGACGACATCCCTAATGGTTGAAGTAGAGCCGGCTCTGTTCGAATGTTAAGTTTTGGCTGAAAAAACAGTGATTTGTATCTTTTTTTTTGTGCTAGGCTTCCCGAACTGCTGAATGATGTATTTTTTTTTCAAAAATTTCTATACGAAATTTGTTTCAAAAAATCAAATTAATCCATATTTCAAGTTTAAAATAGCTAATACTTAATTAATCACACACTAATAGCTTTTCTCGTTTTGTATGCAAATATTGTTCCGAATTGAACTTCCACTTCCGAACACAGCCTAAATTGTGAATCGGCCATGGTCTGCAATTTGCGTACCGTGACCCATGTATTTGATCATAGTCAACAAAACCTTCAATCATTTGTTTTTTGACGGTTATTTTTTAATTTCTTGACTGTTCGAAATAAAATAGGCTTCTGAAGTTGTTGCTGCTAAGCAAAAAATCTAAATGGTCTTGCTGGCTTGGAATTCAACGATCTACCTTTTCTCCTTGAGTAAGCATTTCTGACGTGCTTCCATTCGCTTTGCACCTGTGAATAAAGTAGCAGTTGCTTTGAAGGAAAAAGACCTTTTTGATTTGAATAGAACTTTAAACAAAGGGAGAAAACTCTTTTTTGATGTTAAAGTGATATTTTCTCACTGCTGATTATGGATGCACTTTTTAAGTCTTCATCTGCAAGCAAAAAGATTGACACAGAAGAAAATGGTATGACGACAAAGCTAGGTTATATGAAGGACTGGAAAAATAATTTATCATAAGGACACGTACAAAGGTAAGGTAGAGTCAAGGTTAGTCTCTATTTCATCTAGAAACTATCAACCTATAATCATTGAGATAATAAGGTCTCTAAACATTATTGAAATGCCTTTTTATTACTTTTCTTTCCTTTTTTTACTCCATACAATAAAATTTCATCTAATAAATACTAAGAGTCGACTATTAACCGTTGTTATGCATAGAAATCATCTTCATCTTTCTTCTCCTCTCTCTTCCACATCATCAAACTATTAATGCTTTAATTTGTAAATACAACACCAAACAAAGAAAAAAGTTCATTTTACCCCTCAACTATTATGTTTATCTAAATCACACCCATCAAATAAAAAAATAGGTATTTGACACACCTCAACTCTCAAAACCATTTAAATTACCCCTTCAGCCAAATGATCAATTAGATACTTCACCCGGTTTCCTTTAATTTACATCTTAGACATGATTTAACGTACAAGGACTAAATAGGATGCTTATTTCATGTTTTACCCATATTAAATATATTGACATCTCTATCTTGTTCATTACTTCTGGGCTGTCTATGTGGTTGTCCTCACCGTTTCCTAAGATTCAAGTCAAACATTTGAAGCCCAGAAAAAAAATTGCACGATTTTTGCATGTGTACTGTAGCAATGTATTAGCGTGGAATTTTTTCATGGGGTGTTCATGCAATGGTGCGCACGATTCATTATGACAATGCGAGCCGTCCACCTGCTCAACCGGGTATGTGAAAATCTCGATTTTCGCATACAGACAGACATCCAAATGCAAAGACCAATATAAAAAAGGGTTAATTAGATCATATACCATTACAAATACGATAATGCTACGGAGAGGACGTCCGGACGCACCAACCACACCTTACTTCCTGTGACCCTTATCCTTCTTTTGTTTCCCATGCTGTTCCCATCCTCATCCTCTTCCACTCAACCACCACCGCAGCCGCATCTTTGGGCCGCTTCCGCGCTCCCACATGTCGTTGCGCCGCGTCGTGTGGCACAGCGAGCTCAGGGCTGAAGCCTTAGGGCTCTTCCACCTCATCTCTACCGTGACCCTCGCTGTCGACGCGCTCATCTCCGCATCCGCTTCCCCTCCGTCTCCGGGGAGGATGTCACAGCAGGATAGAGTCCTTTTGCTCGCTACTCTATCAGTTGGACGGGAGCTTGCGCACCACATCAATTCTTCTTGGCAAATGGATCCACGCTGCAATAGATGCATATAAATGAAGGAAGAAGAAGCTTTATCAACAACAACCATGGCAGGCAAGAACAAGGGCATGTGTTGAGGATTTTTTTTTTTGCAATTTCTGTTGCAATCGATTGTTTTATCGTGTTGTACTTTATTGTTTCACCACCTTCAGTTGGGATGTTGCACATGGATGCTCTTTGTGTTTTCCATTGTGTTGATTTTGTTGTTGCAACCTTGCACGGTTGAAACATTTTTTCCTAAACAATGAAACATTTTTTATTGGTGATTGAAACATCTGAAACAGATTTTGTGAAACATGTTTTACTGTGAAACATTTGTTTGATGAGTGATTGAAACATCTGTAACATTTCATCACTATGTGATAAAACACCGTCCGATATTTTGTTTTCCAATGGACGCCCGGACACTAGTCTTATCCTTACAAATATTCAGGTTTTGAAAAATACCACGAGTATTTAACTATTTGTAGTCCCCTGGAACACTAATAATTTTTTAGACCAAAATGTCCCTTCTCCTATCTTCTTCTTCGTCCTCACTGGCTATGGGGTTCACCGGTGGCCGAGCATGACTAGCAGGGCAGCAGCAGGCTGGTGTCAGCGTGCATGACGAGTTCTCTCGCCGACGGCCTCTCCTCTCTCCTTGGACGAGCTCCCTCAAGTGGCCTCTCCTTTTTCCTCGGATAAGCTCCCTCTCTCTAGATCCAGATCTGCCCACCACCCTCTCATGCGTTGGAAAGACTCGACAGGACTCGTCGCTGCCAGGAGTGCCGCGCTGATCTCCACCCCTTCCTCCGGTGGGACTCAACGGGGCTCATCGCTGGGAGTGTCGTGCCGCTGCCCTTGAGCTCCGCCCCTTCCTCATCGAGTCGACAACATGCAGAGGTGATTGACGGTGGATCTCGCCAGAGATCGAGAGGAGATGATATGCACTAGTTAGGAAGGAGGAGATGAGGGACAGTCATGGCAAAGAAGTGGGTGAGGGGTTGAGGGGAGAGGAATGAGCGGCGCCCGACGGCGTGCACCTGGGCTCTCGTGGACGACAGCGGTGGCCTTTCCGTCTGACAAACATAGAAGGTGAAGAAGAAATATGAAGGGGAATGGTTGATGGCAGGGTATTTCTATTCAATACATGAAAGATACGTATTTTAGTGGCACAACTATGATTATAAGAAATATCAATGGTATCACTACAAATAGACAAATAGTGATGGCATGTATCAAAATTGCGATATTTGTAATGATACGAATCTAATTAACCTGGCGGCGAACACCCCTTCGGCCGCTCGGCTGCCGCTACCAGATCCACGGCATCTGGGGTCGACGACGCAGGATCCGGCTGCCTAGGGCCGTTGTAGCCGCCAAGCCGTCGTCATTGCCATGGTCATCACGACACACCATCCGCCTCTGTTGGCGTTACCATCATTGTTGCTGAGCCAAATGCCGTCCACCACCTTGCTGTTGCCATTGTCAAGCTGCTTGCGCCTCTGCGGCGGGATCCTTGCCCCAGACCACAGTTGCGGCCTGATTTGTGCCTCGGAGCTCCACAACGAGTGCGCACACCCTATTGCGCTAGATCTAGCTCTGTTATACTACCTCCGTTCCAAAATATAAGACACAGCTACTTGTGATACAAAGTTCAAGAAACATTTAATCATACATTTAGTAGTATGTAACAATTTAATGAGTACTCATTACAAACCACCCAATAGATGCTATCTATTTTTGCTTTAGTTTATTATTTTGCCAATGTATGTAACAATGTAATTAATGCACTCTTTATATTTTGGAATATAGGAAAAAAAAGTGGTTGCGCCATATATTTTGGAACAGAGGAAGTACATGTATGTTAGATATAAGTAACATATTGGGTCTACTATTAACTTGCTTTAAAATAGCTTAAAAATAAGCATTGGAGGTGGCCTAAGGCCAATTTCAGTGGAGGTTTAATCAACATTTAATGAGGTGTCAATTTCAGAGAGAATATATATGTTTTATCCCATAAAACTTGTTTGGTTTTGTTTGCAAGCGCATGAAACTCCATTAAAACACCACTGAGAGTTTGTTTTCTTCTCAACTCAATTTGGCCTATCACATGCTTACACTTGTACTTAATTGCTAGAATACGAAACCATGAAATGAAATTATACATTGAGAAAGATTGTTTTATTCACCAAACTAAATTTTATAATATTGTTCGTAATCGTATGATGAAACTATAGATCGAGACTATCTTAAGTTCAATCTCAATGGAAGTTTTATAGAGGTTTCATGCACATTAAATAAGGTGCCACATAAGTTAATATGATCACATAGCAAAGTATTTATTATGAAATGAGTGTGTCTGGTTTTATCTAGATGAGAGCAATGTTAATAATATAGCTTACTTGTTGGCTATAATCCCATCTAGAGCATACCGTAAAACATGCTTGGGCCTATAAGACGCGCACTATGAGACGCAGTAATAACTCCACCACAACTAACGAAGCGTCGCCGTTGAGACCACACGCTTCGTTATCCCCTACCCGACGTTTCCTCGCGAAACAAACAGTCAAACACTGCCGCCATTACTCCTTCTGCTTCCCGTGGTTCCCCAACCACCAATGCACCATCGTTCCCTCGTTTCCCAGGGTTCAATAGCGCTGGGAATACAAACACCCGAAGAGACTGACTGATCATTTCGTTTGGCTAATTCTGAACACCCTGGCCCGTTGAGAGGGTTGATGGTTGAGATCATTATGTCGTCTGTTGCGAGTGCCTCCAGCGATTCCACCGCTACTTCGCCGTCGCCGGTGGACCAACTCTTCTTGCCTGCGGGTTGGGAATGGGATGACCCGTGGCCTGCCGGTGACGGCGAGACGAAGCCGCCACCGCCGCCGCCAGAGGAGGAGGAGCATCCACGGCGACCCGGACAACCCGACTGCAGCTACTACGTCAAGTTCGGGAGCTGCAAGTTCGGGATGATGTGCATCTACAACCACCCTGATCGCGAGCACCGGCTGGGATTCGAAGCCGGCGGCAGCGGCGGTGACAAACTGGAGCACCCACTTCGGCCTGGGCAGCCTGACTGTTACCACTACTTGTTGTTCCGGAGATGCAAGCACGGGATGAGTTGTAGGTACAATCACCCTCCTCCCGGTGGCCGTATGCCGCAGCAAACGGTATGTATTTTAATTAGGGCCTCTTTGCTCTATGTAATCAATGTGTATACTACATTGCCATATACTTATCACATCCTCGCTTAGTTAAATAACGGTCTTGTATGATGCATGATCATGATATGTAGGCTCCAGGAAGTATGTTCGATTCCATGCATGATTTGACAAAACAATTAAAAATGCAATGCATGGATGGGTCCAACAAATTAAGAACTATATATGATACATTCCTATCAATATATTAATTATTTCATATTTCTTTCGTCAACCGCTTTTAGAGTATGTCTTCCGTGGTAGCAGGCCAAAAATGCAAGTAGGAGTACCTGTTATCCGATATGGTTTTACTGAACTGGGCTTGCTTTTCTAACATAGGTTAGACTAACTATTTGTATATCGGCTCCTAATTATGTGACGGTTGTAGCACTATTTACTATTTACAGAGGAAAAGATGAATTGCTACCTCTGTTAAAGAAGAGTCCTCTCGACATAATGCAAACAGCGACAACAATATATTCTTTGGTATAAAAACCTGGTTTTGTTAATTCTACACAAAGGCCCATTCCTTAAATTTACATATCAATTTATGCATAAACACTCTGATAAAGTATGCTGTTAGGAGTATTCTTTTTCTTATGGAAAGTGTTTTTTCAGTATTGTCTTGGGAAAGCGCAGCAGTACAACAACCATGACGGCAAAAGTGATGTTGAGAAAGTAAAGCTGAACCTTCATGGGCTTCCACTTCGTCCTGTAAGACTTTCTAGTTCGTTTTATTGGGGAGGTTTCCTTCTCCACGAAGTTATATTATACTAGCGCTAGAGCTAACTTTCCTTCTGTCTTTCCATTCATAGTAACATATCAGTTTCACTTAAACTACTTCCTCCATCTTAAATTGTACGACCTACCTTTTGGATTTTGTAACTATAGCTATTTCTACACTTACTACCTCATTTTAAATGACAACCATCATTGATTTAACTTCTCTATCTGCGTATCTTCCATCTCAAATAATCACCTCGAACCTTAATCCCCTAAAAATTGGTATAGTTAGATACAGTTTTTAGAATCAGAAAGTATTATTTACGTCATAAGCTACTTCGTCTCATATTATAAAGGATTTTGACTTTTTGTTTGCAACATTTGATCATTTGTCTTATTCAAAAATTTGGAAGTATTATTTATTTTGCTTGTAATTTACTTTACTATCAAAAAGTACTTTAAGCATGACTAATCTTTTTTATAATTGCACTAAAATTTTGAATAAGATAAATGGTTAAACGTTGTAAGCAAATAGACAAAATCCAATATATTATGGGACAGAGAGAGCATCATTTTATTGATGAAAATTTGGCATGTGTCATCATACAGGGGTTAGGACTGTGTTCATACTACATGGATCGGGGTTTTTGCAAATTTGGCACTGGCTGCAAGTTTCACCACCCAGATCAAAGCTCGGATCAGGAGATCAATGCCAATCAAGCTTCATCTCAAGTGAACATTTATTCGGTGCTTGACCTTGAAGAATTGAATGAGCAACCTGTCCCATCTCAAGAAATCGATCAGGTTTCTTCTGTTCGAAAATAATATGGGCTGTTTTTGTGATGCCAAAACTTGGTCTTCAGAAATTAGCCTACTGAATATTACTTGCTATAATAATTCAGATTGTGCCCACATTTACCAAATCAGCAGAGTTGATATAACTCGGCCCTAATAAAAAAATTGGTAGTGCCAGTACTTTTCTATGTTTGGATTTGGTAAGGAATTCAATTAAAACAACCCTATATATTTCTTCATCTTTGTAATTTCCACACAAATTGAACAGTATTGAACCTGGTACTTAAGAATGGCTTAAATATTTGTGGCAAACATTAGTCATTGCCTATCATGTACTTAAGTGCAAAAGTGGAGTAATTAATCAAATAAGGTCGACAGCAGTGATTATTTGTGGCAAGAGATATTCTATTGGTTTTATTTGAGAAAGAGAGAGAGAGAGTGATATTCTATTGTTAGTATAGTACCATTGTGTTGAGCTGACTTTCGGAATATGCTGCAGCCTAGGAATTCACGTCTTCTTCCTGTTGAGCGAACCTGTTACACCAGGGATCAACTTCTCCAACTGCGTCAGGTATGTATTCTTGGTGAGATATTTTACTTTTTATTTCTCATCGTATAGAAATAATTCCTATATTATCTAAAAAAAGAAATAATTGTCAGCAAAACACTCCTCTCACGTGTATCTCTCTCACTCTCTGAATCTTTTGTGTGCACTACCGAAGAACTCTGATGAGTTTCAGACTATGAGCAATAACTGAACTTCTTCAGTTAAGAACAGAGAAGAACAAAAAAACAGAGTAAAACACACAGAGTTATGCTGCCCAATCTCTCGCAGTTTTTCGTTGGTTTTCTTCCTTATATTCCTCTACACACAGGAGGTTGTTACATGCACTAAAATCCCGGATCAAAGATTGACCAGGCTCATAAACGAATACAATACAAACTGAAAAACTTATTCAGCTAAAACGACCTGTTCTAACACTAGCCGATCCTATCTAAGTGCATGCAGGAATCCAATGCTAACTAAGCAAACGTGCAGCTAACAGAAATAAACAAAAATATCAGTGAAGCACAAGATTATGTCCACTATAATTCCTATATTATGTAAAGTATTGCAATTAATGCATAAAACATTTATTTATTCCATTATAAAGTAGCCCGGTTAGTCACTGTTACTTTTCTATTTATTGCTCATTCTTATACATGCTATAAATGTTTAAATAATGTCTATGCAGACTGTTGATGTACCTAAGGACATATTGGAACTTACACAACACATTAATGTTGAACTCGCTGGTGAAGATCAAAGTTGGCTTCGAAATGAAACAATAAACGTGAGAGAGCTTCTTCCAGCTGATGCGTCATGGAATCTTATTTTAAACTGTTTGTGCTTCTCTAATTTATGTTAATCATAAGTGTTACCACTATTCTTGGTTGTTATGTCTGCTAGGTACAAATTGCGTCATACAAACGCTTTGACGAGACAGACAGCCGTGAGTGGCGGCCACGGTCTGTACAAACTCCCCTAGTTAAGGAAGGACAATCTGGGGATAAAATCTGTCAAACAAAACATCAATATGCTTTATGTTGGAACCAAGAGCAATTAAACAATAATGACCAAGTAAGCTTCTAGTTTTGCTCAAATATATCTTGAAAATATAATATAGGTGGTTTAGTATCCATTCTATCGGTACGTCTGCTTGGCTGATCTTGCAGTCGTAACTGCTTGGGCTTGTCTACTTATATCTTAAATTAATATATGTAGTTGGACTATATAAAGTTTATACCATGGGAGAGCACTGTGGTTTGTTGTATATAGTAATATTTTAGACCATTAAATTATAACAATTAAATGACTAACATTCTTATTTTACTGTAAACAATAGGTTGGCCCCATTTCTTGTGCTAAGACTGAAGAACCTTGGTCAATCCGGAAAGGCAATCCCTTTGACAAAGATGGAGTTCTGAAAAGAGTGAAAGGGTACTCATTGATTTGTGAATTTATCAGTAAAGCTTTTGTTTCATAAAGCACTTTTCCCAATATAGTATCATATCTGGAAAGTGAAAATTATTTGTCTGTTTCTGTTTGCATATTTTCATTTATTGTTCATTTTTGAACAGTATACTGAGCATACTGACACCAGAGAAGTTCGATCATTTGAAGGGCCAGCTAATAGAACCCGGAATTACTAGAGCTGACATTTTAAAGGTTTGGTTTATTCCAAGTTGTTTTCAAACTAGATTTCAGCAAATTAAATGTATTATGATCTAACTTGCACAAAACCACTGGAATTCCGGTGTAACACATAAGCCCAAGTATTATGGTTGTAGAGTTTAATGAAACTACATATTTGATCAATCATCCCTGCGTACACCATTGATATGACTGTGCTCAAAATTAAGTATCAAACTCATAAATTTCGATCCATCAGATACAAGTTATAGTAGTCTGATTTTAAGCATTTTTACTTTCTACAATAACAAGCTAAATTGGTTGACAATGTGGTGCCAGACATCAAAATCCCAGTTGTTTTGATCAAATTGAGCCATAATACATGTTGTTTGCTGAAAATTACTGTTACTTTATCCTAGCCGCGTTACTTTCCACTGTTGCCTTTTTTCAGGATGTTATTAATCTCATATTAGAAAAGGCTGTGGCTGAGCCAACCTTCTGTCCGATGTATGCCCAACTATGCTCCTATCTAAATAAAAACCTCAAATCATTTCCTCGTGAGGACCCTGATGGTGAGGAAAACACATTTAAACGAGCACTGTCAACCAAGTGTCTAGAAATATTTGAAAGTACCAGCAACGTACGGGCCGAGATCTACAAATTGACTGGACCAGACAAAGAAATGGAGCGACGTGACAAGGAAATGCTCGTGAAACTTCAGACCCTTGGAAACATTCGTCTCGTTCGTGCTCTGCTCACCGAAAGACTGGTGACAAAAAAGATAGTACAACACATTGTTCAGGTATTCTTGCAATTAAATTAATGACCTCAACTACCAGATTTTCTGTACTTAAATAATTTTAATATTTAATATCTATTTTAAGTACATAAGCAACTATGCCTTTTTGATATGATAAATAATTTCGTTATATCATTTTTTTAATTTTACATTTTTTTCTTTCTGCAATTCTTTAGTTTTTCTCAATTAGATTCAAATGTATAATTCCTCTGTACAGTTCCTTCATACCATGCTTCAATTTACATGCTATGTAAAAAACAAATATGTGTATGTGTTAAGCGTGCAAATTGATCTTTGCTATTAAACCTGCAACATTGTGAGAAATAACGGGCTGACCACAAAGCTAGGTAGCATCCTCTCAAAATAAAGATACTAATTAGCATCATGCCATCATGTCCTACGACTGAAGTTTTGAAAGGAGCTATTTACATCATCATAACAGACACAGGCCACAAATATTTTATAATTACAGCTTTGTACCAAAAGAAAACTAATTAAAGACCTGACCAATAGATTTGCCAATTGATGTGTTTGATCCAATTTTCTCATTGATGGTTAATTTCTCTTTAGATAACCAACTATTAATGTCAATGTGACCTTTAATAATGTTGTTTATGTTCTTGTTTTGTTTATATATGACTTCTTCCTTGGAGTTATATAGAAACATTTAAGTTTAATATTAATGTTTTTTATTTTGAAATCCAATGTAACGTTGGTATTTTGCTAGTAGATAGGCATATTCCACTCCCGCCGTCCCACGATCCATTACATGGGGGACTAGGCAAAATATCTTTTTCATCTAAGATGTTTGATTTTATTTCCATTTTACATAACCTTGCATATTTTTGAATTCTTTTCAGGCAGTGATGGAATGCGATAAGTTTCTCTTTGAACCACTTGGGAAAGTTGATTTGCTAAATATATTGTTTGAAGGCATGACGGATTCGGTTTCAGCTGGAAATGAATCTAATATGGGATTCAATGCTAGTGGTGACAAAAAATGCTCCATGGCTGCAAATGATGTTGAGATCATTAACAAGGACGTCGATAGGCTAAATGAACAGGCAACATTACCAAAATCTTTCAAAGTAGTCCCGAATAATTTGATGGATCTTCATAAAAGTTATGTGGATGGAGCATTCAGTCATGTTGAGAATAAGAAAGAGGAGCGAACTATCTCTGAGACATCTGTGGGGAACAGTAGAGTAAGATGCAGTATTTCTGAGATCATGGAGTTAGTTGTTGATGCTGGAGCTGAGGAAGGCAGCGATGAGCATTTCATTGCTACCCTATTATTTGTTAAACCAGAATATAGGGAAATATTTCTTACCCTCAATAGTCCTCATGGAAGACTTGGGTGGCTAAAGAGGATGTGCAAAGTGAAGCTGTAAGTGTTGGATCTTAATTCATGCCCAGCTGTTGTCTAATCTAAAATTGGTGTGCCTACTCGTGACACTATTTGAACGTGATGTATGATGTAACGCTACTTAATTTTATTAGCATGATACTCCCTCCATCTCTAAATGATCTTTGTATTAGGAATTTGAAGATGTCTCTAATTGATCTTCATATTTACATAAGAGAGTATTAGTATATTCGTTTTTCCGTGCAGAGGTAAATGCTTTTTAGATGCATGTATATTTTATGCGCGTAGATTGATGTAAATTAAGTGATATGTAAGGTTGTATTGGTATTCCCACAAAACTAAATATGAAGATCATTTAGAGATGGAGGGCGTATATTTTATTTGAGATAGCTTTTAAACCCACATTTGTGTTGTCACTGTTTTAGTGAAATGAGTTCTTATATGATTGGTTGTATGCACTACCACAAAAGTGTTCATCGAAACCAATTTTAGATAATAACACATATTTTATTAGAGAGAGATTTTATTTGAGGTAGCTTTTAAGCCCACATTTGTGTTGTCACGTGGAGCAGCACGTGGAGTAGCGCAACAGCGAGGAGTGGCGTGTGCCAAACTGCCAATGCGCAGCACAAATGAGAATTACTACCTCCGTTTCATATTTTTCATATTGTAAGGCGTTTTAATTTTTTCTTTCAACGTTTGACCATTTGTCTTATTCAAAAAAATTATGCAAATATAAAAACTAATAAGCCATGCTTAATGTACTTTTGATAATAAAGAATATCATAAAAATAAATAATATTTTTATAATTTTTAAATAAAACGAATTTTCAAACTTTATAAGCAAAAAGTTAAAATGCCTTATATTCTGAAACGGAGGGAGCAAGAGTTAAGACCTGGCACAAATAAGGCCTTCTGTAGTGTGGCATATTGATTTTGGCTAAAGATTGTTGATCTCATTATGAATTACTAGTAACTTAACCGGTCGTGCTAATGCTATGGTGACATTTGATATGTAATTATGAAAAGAGGCAATATATTAATATTAGTTTTTTTTGTGGGGAATATATTAATATTAGTTAGATTTGGACAGGAACATTAAGAAATATATTATGAGGTAAAATAAATTCAGCAGCAACAGCTATGACTAGCTGTACGAACATATTGTAATGACGTATGGTTCACGATCAAAATGACAAAGCATATCTCGGTATGGCCATAAAAAATAAGCTAAGAGCAAACTCAAACTCAAGATCTCATTTATATTTGATCTTACATATGTTCATTTGGATGATCATAAAAAGATCCCTCTTCTATATCATCATGCACTCCAAGAGTTCATCCATACTCCAACATCTAATATTTTAATAATATTTTACGACAACCTCTCTCCTCTTCTCCTATCAATTGTTTGAAAATAGTACATTGTTTGGTGGAGCTTTTAATCATAAGTTAGTACATATTGGTAGGCGGCGGTACATTCCATCTCACTGTATTGCATCCCTAATAAATCAGGGAGCAAACACAAATTGGCTGGACTGTTTGACTGATAACGGGGGTTCAGGAGCAGGAGAGACAGAGGGACTTAATGGCAAAATTAAGATATTTGTGGCACACATGTTGAGAAGTGGATCGAAGGAAAAAAATTTATGGCACTAAACGCATCATCACCAAATGCAGTCGTTTTAAGCAAATTCCTATCATTTGAGCAAAAGCAAGTGAAAAAAAAGGTGTAGAGAACAATATATAAATGGGTTTGAAATTACATTTCCAGTACGGGTATGAAAGAAGTGACCAGAAGCAGTTCCGTCATTTCAAAGCATCTCAAATCAAATCAGTTTGCAAACCACAGATCACACAAAAAAAATGCAAATCACAAATCTAATACATCACAAATCTTCAGTAAATCATATCACATATTCACGGCACAATCCCTAGAAAAGAAAACAAATCCTCCCAGCCTGCCGTCGCTGCTCGCGGCCAGCGGCCGCCGGCCGCCGCCGCCTCCCCTCCCAACGGATCTGGCGGATGGGAGGGCCAGGCCACTGCTGCCCGGCTGCCGCC
>CM002484.1:12265588-12285144 GCA_000325765.3 Leersia perrieri
ACTTCCTCGTGCGGCGCCGTCCGCCGCTGGCTCACCGATGCCGTCGGCCGATCGACCGCCTCCACCGCGCGGGCCGCCATCGGAAGAGGAGGGATGGATTGAAAGGGAGAAGGGGAAGGAGACTTAGAGAGGGAGGAGGAAGCATGCAATGAGGACTTAGAGAATCGAGACCCCTATGTCTTTGGTACCGGTTGATTATACCAACCGGGACTAAAATCTATCTTTAGTTCCGGTTGGTGTTATCAACCGATACTACAAATAATAGGGGTCTGATATGTTTTTGAACCGGAACTTAAAGTTATATTTAGTCCAAATTAGTATTACCTACCGGGACCTAAAATGATTTTTAGTTTCGGTTTCAATAGAAACCGGGGCTATTGTGGATTTTAGGCCACCAGGCAAAGATCATTTCTCCAGTAGTGTTTACTAAGCAAATTGTTGATTCGACATGGTGACTATTGGATTAAGTGAAGATGCACTTGATGGGTGTATAAATGTCCTCATTCTTCGAGCCGATCTGAGTCGACGCCACTCGCGACCTTGCCCTCGCAGGGCGGCTACCGTAGAGTGGAGGTCCCTCATGGCCTCGCCGATTTGGGCGACGTGATGCGGAGTGGAAGAGGTCAAGGTGGCCGATTTGGATGACGGGTGACTACGATGGGTTGAGGAGGGATCGGGGGTTGACGGCATGGTGGGAGCCGCCGGCTCCTGGCAACTCCACTACGTGCCAGCGACAAGGAAACATGATCCGAGTAGCGGATCGAAGATCTACAGCGAGGAGATGGATGATGGGTGGCAGTGACTTTGAGGAGGAATCGGCATGCAACAACATCGATGGAACGAGATCCAGGTGGAGCGGCACGGGATCCAGGGCGACAACATTGGTGGTGCAAGATTGGCGACCGACAGCATCGGCCGAACGACGGTCAGCAGATTCGGGGCGGGTCTAGGTGGAAATGAATCGGTGGCCAGCTTGGGAAGTGACGCTATGTACCGGTGAAGGTGTTAGGACGGAATCGGCGGCTGCTGAGAGGAGGTAGTCGACAGTGTCTAAGGGTGCATTTGGTTGCAAGGATGGGGAGGTTTCGGTTTGAATGGACCCATTTTTAGTCGTGTTTCGTTTGAGAATTGTTTGGTTGGGTTGGTTGAGGGGAATATTCCTGCAAGATTCATGTTCAGCTCGTCCGAAGAAATTAAAAGTGCCGGACCGAGCGAACCCATCTCAATAGAAGAGAACACCGTCAGACGTTTGTGCAACCACCCACACCTCCGCGCCGACATCGGGCGCCCCGCTGCTCTTTGCGCCCCGGCGCTGTGCCCCATCGTCCTCTGCCATGCCACCAGAGCGTCGGGTTCCCTGCCGCTCTCTGCTTACCGCCACCGCACCCCACCGCCCCTCTGTCGCATGCCCTACAGCTCTCTGCTCTTCACCGCTACGCCCTTCGCTCTACCGCCGCCTTGCCCTGACCTATCTGTGTGCTCCACCATGCCAAAGAAGTTGGAGAGGAGTAGCCGTTCTCCACCTCCATGTGCCACCTCGGACCGCTGGAGCCCAAGCACCGTAGCAGCATGTGCGGGAATAGGCTGCAGCATCGCAGCCAAGCTCATCCGCTTCTGTGACCACCGACTGAACTCGCAGCCATTTAGTCAAGCTCGTCCACCCGCATGATCGCCGCATGAACTCGCAGCTCCTCCGCCTAGATCTGCTGGTCGAGCATCGTAGCCTACTCCTCCGCCAGACCATCGCAGATGACGGAGCCCAAGCGGGAGGCAGCGGCATCTCGTCCCTCTCCACGGCCTCTGCTCCTCCATGTAGGCCACTGCTTCTCTGCGACCTCTGCTGCCGCAGCGCTAGAGACACAAAAACAGAGAAATGGTGCACGGGGAGAAGACGGAAAAACAAACAGACCTCTCACTCCAGTCCATTCCATCCCACCCATTTCCTATCTGCCAAACAAAAAATAAAACCCACCCATTCTATCAAACCAACAAATAACTGGAACCAACTGATTCCAAAAAACTAAAATGGGTCTAATCCATCCTACAACCAAACACACCCTAAGAGAGGTGAGCGATTATGGTTGCATTGAGGGGGTTGTTATACCGCAACTGCACGGTTTTCTGTTTTTCTCCCGTTCGATCTAAAATACAAAAAAAAGAAAATTTCAAACTGAAATGAAACAGAGAACATTTCAAGCAGAAAGGAAATTTAAAAATCATCAAAAAGAAAGAAAAGAAAAAAAAATCAAATGGAAATAAAATAGAAAAAATAAGAATTAAAAAAAATTAGAAATTTCAAATAGAAAGAAATTAAAAAATATGAATTGAAAGGATTAATAAGTTGTTGTCCATTTTTTTTTCATCCTCTGCCCTTTCCCATGTTTTTCTTTTTTTTATTCACCCGATACAGAGAGGATCAAGAAGGCGTCGTCCATTCGTTTTTTTTCTTTTACTTGTTTTTCTTTCTCAGTTAACATCATCTCAAATGAACAACACAATAGCTTAAAACACTTCATAGATCATAGAAGTATGTGGACTTAAAACGTTTGATAGATCATATATAAGTGTGGAGAGTTAGAATATATTAAATATAGAAAAGTGACATAAGGAGAATGTAATATAGAGGATCTAACATGGGAGGATATATGAAGGTGCAATTTTTTAGATGGTCGTCCATTAAACATCAGGAAGAAAATTGAGGCCGGTTGTCATGGACACGGTATGGTTGCGGAGGGTGGAGTCAGCCATATGCCAGTGGAGAATGACTTTGGGACCCTAACCCTAAGAGCCCGTGGTTTGTGCTTTACATGAGGAAATAGTAACTCAGTTCATTTAGATCATCATATAATGAGAACCAAGCTAGCTATTTACAGTTGATCATCATATAATGTGAACCAAGCTAGCCATTTACAATTGATCATATAGTTGCATAAGCATAAATTTCGTTGCAAAGTAACTAATGCATCACCAAAAGTATGTGCGTGCTGAGAGAGTTACTCCCTTCAGTCTGATAATAATGGACGTTTTGGACAAGAATACAGTCGATCTCCCAAAAAACACCTTTGACCATACTTTTATATATATCAATAAACATATAATTGTATTGAAGTATTATTCAAGATAAATTTATACACGTGGTTAATTATTTATAGTCAAATATTTAAAAGTTTGACTTTAATATTATGCAAAACGTCCAGTATTATGCATGTTGTTGTAATCGATGCATATATTATGGATCGGAACAACGTGTGCATGTTATGCATGACTTTTTAATTGAGGAAATACAGGGCAAACCACTCTGAATATAATTTAACTAGACTTATTTTAATAAGACAGTCTCGGTGAAAAGAAACTGATACGGTTTTCATAGAACAAGAAATCGTCTATAAAAACTATCAGGGGTATGTGTGAGTAATAATTTTTTTCTCTTTCTCTCTCCAAACTCTATTTTCTTCCACCAATGGCATAGACCCCCACGGAAACTCGTGGTTGCTCCCTAATAGCAATTTCATGATTTCTTGGTACATTGGGTGAAAAGAAGACTTCGTTTCTTCATGACGGAACGATTTCTACGATTTTGATTCTCTTTCTTCATTAATTATGTTGTCATATTAGCATTTTGTCTACATGAGAGCAAGTTTAGTAATATAGCTAACTTGTTAGCTATAAGCCCACTTATAGCCAACATGTATAATAGATAAGCTATAAGATTGATTCTATTTTTTTATTCTATCTCTTTCTCTCATATATATTGTCTTTGGGTATGTGTAGAGCTAGCTCTTGAATGAGAGCCAACCTCTCTTATTTTTTATTATCTCTCTTCTCCATGTAAGCATATAGCCAACTTACCACCCACTATTAAACTTACTCTGACAAGTTGTTTAATAAAGATAGAAATCATCATTAATACACCGTTGTGACTGTCCTATAACTATTATAGGAGTATAATACAATTAAGGTTATTCTCAAGTGCATAGTTTTATTAGGTTTCCTAGAGTGACATATCATCTAGTGACTTGACTTGATTAATGAAACTATGCTTCACAATGGAAAGTTTCATGTCATGACTTAATATGTTAGCATATCATTTAAATTTAGTATTTAAATAACCAACAAAAGGGTAGAAATATTTGGTGACGAAACCTTAAACCCTCTCAATGTGAGTTTCATATGGTTTTCAATGTCTTAAAAACCATGAGTACTAGTTTCATCCTAATAAAACCATCCTCATTTCTCTCTTAATAAATAATGTGTCATATCATCGTATCATTCTATGTGACACTTTATTAATGTACATGAATTCTCTCTAAAACCACCGTTGAGATTGACCCGATAGAAGCAACCTTTGCTGGTGCTCCAAACCTCATGGTCCTGGTCAACATGACGACATGTATAAAGCCCAAATTAACCTGTTTGATTCACAGTAAGAGCAAGATTAATACTAGCATTCATTGCATACTCTAATTTTTTTCATGCCATACACAAGTAACTTATAGCTAGTACATATAACAAGAGGCTCTAATACCTTATCTTGTTCTTTTATAACAATAATATTATATTCTTCGTGGTCCTATCATATATCTTTTTCTTTGTCTTGTAAATAGTTCCTTTTATTGGATTGTGTGTGCAGCCTAGCTCCAAATTAAGCATCCATCCATCTCCTCTTTTCTACTTTCTCTATGTCAACTTAAAAAAAAGTTTTTGGTGCTGGCTTAGCACTCCTATTGTACTCGCCGTAATACTTGCGTCACAACTTACGAAGCGTCACCGCTGATCAAGCCGCTTCGTTTTCCCAATTTCCCATCGATTCTCACACCTCGTCCCCAAATCTTCTCCGGAAACGAACAGTTACTTCGCTGCTTGGCGTGGTTTCCCAAATTCTACCATTAATCTCACGTTTCAATTCCCATGGTTAAATCGCACTCACTGATCAGGATACAAAATCTCGATTGGACATTCATTTCCTTTGGTTCTAAGGAGGTCGTCCATGTAGCAGAACGACAACATGTGGCCTGCCGGCGGCGGCGAGACGGCGGTGGAGGAGGAGCACCCGCGGCGACCCGGGCAGCCGGACTGCACCTACTACGTCAAGTTCGGGACCTGCAAATTCGGGATGAGGTGCGTCTACAACCACCCTGATCGCAAGTACCGGCTAGGCTTCGATGCCGGCGGCGGTGATAAGCTGGAGCAGCACCCGCGGCGGCCCGGGGAGCCTGACTGCAGCCACTACGGCAAGTTCGGGAGTTGCAAGTTCGGGACGAGTTGCAGGTTTAACCATCCTGAATATCCCGGTGGTGACCGGACGCCGCAGCAAATGGTACGTGTGTTATGGCTTGTTGTTTTGCTTGGCGAATAATAAACCTGTCATAGAGTTGATCACATATGTCCTGCGTTTGTTGATCAGTATTTTCCAAGGAAAGCATACCACCATCATCATGAAGGCAAAACAGAAGTTGAGCAAGTAGAGCTCAACCTTCTTGGGTTTCCACTTCGTCCGGTAAGCCTTTTTAGTTCTTGATTTTTTTTCCCTTCTCCAGAAAATTATTTTAGCTACATCCATCTATTAAGGTTTTCTTTAAGTAGTAGTTCTTGTTAATTACTTGATAAATTTCGTTATATTGAGCTATTGGAAACCTGATACATGTAATCTTGCAGGGGACTGCATTATGCTCATACTACATTAATCGGGGAATCTGCAAATTTGGTACTAACTGCAAATTTCACCACCCAGCAGATCCAGGCTTGGATCAAGAGAAAGCCGTCACTTCGCGCCATGCCAATCAAGAATCGTCTCAAGTGAATGCCTACTCGGTGCTTGACCAAGGAGAATCGGATGAGCAATCTGATGCACCTCAAGAAGTCCATCAGGTATATTCTTTATTAATAATGGATAACCCGGCCATTGCACTAACAAAAGCTACAGCCACTTATTACTAGCCAAAGCCAAAGGCAAATACAAGTAACAAAAGTTGTCAAGAAAACAAATAAGACTTAGAATTCTGCACAGTTTCTACAGAAAGCAATCATCTCTGTAGATCTCCATCAGGCGTACGTGTTCCATTCAATGCTTTGTTGGCTGTTTTTGGTGATGGCAAAAGTAACCCTATGAAATATTTGGCATCTTAAATACGGTACTTGAGAAATGTTTGGATTGGTGACAATAATTTTCAATTAAGAAAAATTGGTAGCCCTATCCTAGTAAAATATTGGTAGTGCCAGTGCTCTGCAAATATTAATCTGGTAGGGGGCGCAACGAAAACAATCTATTTCTTCAACCCAGCAAAGTTTCATATGTAGGAGAATTTGCTGGCTAAGTTGAAATGCGTGTCTCGCATGCACTTTAGTGAATAACACGAGTAATGAATCAGAATAAGGTAAAGACAAGAAATATATATTTCTCGTTAGCACCTTAATTTGCGTAGCTGACTTTTGTAGTAGGGCTACTTACAGTACCTAATACTAGTGTATACTAGTCAATTATACTAATGAATAAACGGTGGAGATTAAATTATACTAGTGGTTAGTATATGGGTATATACTTATAGTTTGTAGTAGTATGTGACATTTGTATGGAAATGATGATCTAACTGTGTGACCTCGTTATGCATAAAAAATTAGACTTCGCTAATTCACAATGACATACTAGTGAAAGTTGATTGTGTGGTAAATAATTTCTTAAGTTAATAGATAAATTAATATAAATTCTATACAATTTAACATATATATTTCATCCATAATGCTCTCCACTTATAGCTAGTATTGGATAGCGTAAAGAAAACTTTGTGGTAATCTATTGCAGACTGGGAGCACACATTCTCAGCATGCTGATCGAAGCTGTTACACCATGGACCGACTTCTCGAATTGCGTAAGGTATGTGTGGTAGCTAATATAGTTTACTCGTTATTTCTCATAATATAAAACTTATCCCTATATTGGGCAAAGTACACAGAATGTTCTTCATGCCATCACAAAGAAACATATAATTTGTCGCTGTGGTATCGATTACATCTGTCATATAAGTATTTTTCAGCAATACACGGCCATAGATCACTAGCTCATGCACTATATAATGCGAGCGAGACAGACCGGAATCTGTGGTGTATAATGCAGCATACTTTTATTCCTCATCTCCTGAATTTTTTACATGCATACACAAATAGTTTTTCTATACAAAAATTACATGGTTTTTAACGATGTTCTGTTGTGACACAAATACAAAAATTACATGATTTTTTAACGATTACACGCTAGAAAAAAAAAGAAGAGAGAAAAGCCACTGATGTTGTGTTGTGACACATAGTTATAAGAAATACTCCCACCATCTCTAAATGATCTTCATATTTAGAATTTGAAGATGTCTTTAATTGATCTTCATATTTACACAAGGGAGTACTAGTCTTTTCTTTTTTTTGTGTAGAAGTAAATGCCTTTTGTATGCATGTGTGTTTTAGTTAGCCAACACTAGATTAAAGTAATGACTATGCGTGTATATCGATGTAAGTTATGTAACATGCAAGGTTATATTGGTATCCCCAACAAAACCAAATATGAAGATCATTTAGAGCGTAACTTTTAATGCAATTGCATAGTAGCTACAGCGTTGTAATTATAGTGTAAGTTGCGTAACTTTTAATAAATATGTTGGTAATATTTTCAATTTAAACTTGGAATTGTAAATTGTGCAATATAACATCCTAGAAAATATATAATACATTGTATTGGAACAATAAACGCTTAATTAGTTTTCTTAAAAATCGCTTCTATATATGATGCAAGGATACTACGATAGTCCCTGACAGAAGTGCTGATTTTGACATATCTGACTAATGCCTGTGTCATCTGACAATCCAAAACTCGCTCAAAGATTAACTAAGTTGAGCACTGGAAAACTGCCAAGTGGACAAGCGGCTGTGACTTGAACCAACTTCTCCCAGTCAGCCGTTACATGCATGAATGTGCAAAAAGCAATGTGACTAACAAAACCTAATCAAGCAAACTAAACTGCATCGGATATTATTCCATTAGTATTTATTTATTTTTCATCTGTATGAGTGTTAGAGTTCTCTGGTGCAACGTTTGGTATGCTTTCACATCTTTTAAACGTCAAAATGCAGACTGTCGATGTATCTAAGGACATCTTGGATCCTCGTATGAAAGATAGAAGTTGGTATCGTGAAAAAGAATATGTAAGAGCTCTTCCCTTCTCATTACAGATGCATCTATCATGCTTGGCTTCTTATTTTAATCATTTGTGCTGCTATATAAAGTTAATGTTCCAGGTGTTGCCATGCCTTTTGTCTGCCACAGTAAGTGCAATACTGTTGTTTTTCTGATGTCTTTTAGGTACATACTTCGTCGTATAAATGCTTTGTGGAAGAGAAAACTGGGGACAGCATCCAAGAAGCAAAAGTTCCTGCTTTAGGTTGGAAGCAAGAACAATTTAACAGGCATGGTCATGACCAAAGGTTCCAGTTTGATTCTGAAGCTCAGGTATCCTGAAAATTAAGTATTTGTCCTATCAGTAGTCCTCTTTGCCTGATCTCTTAGTTGTACTGCATTGCCTTATCTCTTTTGTCTTTCTTGAATTAGTAGTTACACTATATAGATATAGTGCACAGCTTGGCAAAACACTTCCGTTTTGTAGTACAGTACTATATATCTCCATCTCAATATAATAGTATAATTTCAGATGGAGGGAGTCATACACTACTTGACATTGTAACAGGTTGGTTCCATCTCAGCTTTTACCAAGGCTGAAGTCCCTTGGGCAATCTGGAGAGGTGATCACTCTGACAAAGAGGGATTTCTGAAAACAGTGAAAGGGTACTGAATGATTTGGGTCTTTGTTCCTGCATTTATTTACTTAAGAATTTTTCCTTGTCATTTCATATGTTTATTTGTTGTTCATCAAACAGTATACTGAACATATTGACGCCAGAGAAGTTCGATATTCTGAAAAGCTTGTTAATAGAAACAAGAATTACTAGAGACGATATTTTAAAGGTTAGGTTTATTCCGAGTTTTTTATTAGTCCAGCAGCATTACTTTTGACTGTTATTGACTTTCTTTTACTATGTTCCTTTTTTGTCCAGGATGTTATTGGTCTTATATTACAAAAGGCTATCACTGAACCAACCTTCTGTAAGATGTATGCTCAACTTTGTTCTTATCTGAATGAAAACCTCACATTATTCCCTCCTGAAGATCCTGGTGGTGAAGAAATTACGTTCAAACGAGCACTGGCAAACCGATGTCAAGAAACATTTGAAAGTACCTGCAATTTATGGGCTGAGATCTACAGGAGTGGACCAGACCAAGAGATGGACCGAAGGGATAAAGAAAGACTAGTGAAACTTCAAACACTTGGAAATATGCATCTCCTTAAGGAACTAATCAAACAAAAATTGGTCACAGATAAGATGGTACATAACTTTGTTCAGGTATACAATCAAACTATCCATTGCATGAGCTTTTGCTGTTAATGATGGCTAGAAAAGTTTGTAGTTTTAATACTTATTGATCAGTTTTTATGATATCATGTTGATAATCAAGCTTATAAAGTATGTAATAATTCTAATTTATCATCTATACCTTTTTTTCATAACATAATAATTTTGTTACATCATTACAATAATTGGCTCAACAGGTAATATTGTACTTAACCATAGATATATAATTTCAATGTACGGTTCATTTACAATATACTGTAATTTACATGCTATTTGGAAAAATATGTTTGCATCTATCATGACAGCTCAATAATTATCTTTACAAATAATGTCGGCTTCGAAGGACATTAAAATATACCACAACAAACTTCTTTTATAATGATATTAGAGGCATTTGAATTCAAATTTCAAATGTCTTATAGGTGCCTTCTGTTGTATTGTGTGTAGAAAAAGGAGGCCTTTTGTAAAAAATATTGTTTTCCGTTGTATTTTTATAGTGGCATTTCTATGCCTCTTGGAGAGTAGAGTTGACATTAAATTACATCCTAACCATAACATATTAATCTCAAAAAAGATATCATTAGCCCTTGCTATTGTGAATCTTTGAACTCAAGGACTTTTGAATAAATAATCATTATTAATCTTCCATTCACTAACAATCTCACTCTCAATTCATTATTTATACATACATTCCTTTTATTACTTATTGACTTAGTTACCATGTCTTATCATTTTAGAAAGTGCATTTAAAAGGCTTTATTGCCTTAAAAACGCCTTTACATATTAGGCCAATTTTGAAGTGCAAAAACACTACATTTTTGCAGGCGGTTTTGGTTGCCACCGGTCCTGATTTGATTTTTGCAGGCGGATTCGAAGATGTGCTGCCTGTAAAATGGATAGGTCAGCACCAAAAAAAAAAAAAATCAGTTTTGGCCTAGTGTATGTATAGTCAATATATTGGGGAGTAGGTTCCACTTAACACCACCTATCTTCACAATTGTTTGCAAGTAGGAGTAGTTTTTGAGTTTGGGCAAAAGAAGATGTGGAATATGGGCATCAGTTTGCTGGTTCGAAGCCACAACACATGATGACGTACGGGAGTCTCTGCACGGCGAGACCTTCAGCAAGGTATGCGGCGCTGGCGGGTGATCATCAATTAGATGGACGCACGTCGTCATCCGGTATGGTTGTGTCCGTGTCGACGGCGTCAAAGCCCACGGCAGCCCTTGAGGGATGGATGCCAATGTAGCTCGATTATACTTCTATTATTCTTGGATTTAGTAATGAGTAATCTGCTCCTGGGATTTTCGTATGTGTCAATGAAAAAGTTGGCTTCTTTTTGCTTCACATGATCCGGATTTGTTAGTTATCATTTTTAGAAAGATCAGGAGCCAAGCGTGAGCAGAAGCAACCATTGGTATTGCTTTCCACAGTACCGTGGCTCTCGGCCCCTACGAGGATAACGCAGGACAGCAATGTGCTCTGCTCCACCGAAGCGGTACCAGATGAAATGCAATGACGACGGTGGCGGTGAATATACGAAGGAAGTCGGAGACGCCGTCACCACGAGAACGCAGCTGGTGGCATATTGAGCTGAAGCGCTGTTGGTGACCCGAACTCGAAAAATAGTCCAAATTGCAAACAATGGTGAATAGAGGTGGTGTTAACTGTTAAGTGAAAATATAGACATATCCCTAGTCAATTGTGCCACTTTGATCGATGGCTCAAAGTAAAATTTACTCTAAACTGTGACCAGTGTGTGCCGTTTACTTTAAAATATGTTTAGCTTTGACCAATTTTGTGTTTATGAAGAAGCTGACCACCACAAAGAACATCGCGGTAAAAAGGTTAACTAAGGACAAATGTGGTAATAAGTAATACGAGTCTTATTTGTTGACTGCAAGGCAGTCAATGGAGTGAAATCACATTAAAATCCTAGAATTAATGGATACCCAAAAACACCATCTCATTTTTGTGCCTCATCGCACTATACCATGCATTCATGCTCTAGCACCAATGCATAGTACAGAGTAGAGGGGGGTAATTATATATACCATGCATTCATGCTCTAGCACCAATGCAGAGTACAGAGTAGAGGGTGGTAATTATACAAGCACGGGGAGAGCGCGATGTTGATTAAACCGTATCAAAACATCTTTAAAAAAGAAAGATGCATGAATTTCCTCGAACAATTATGCCAACACCGTGCATTCCTCCGTAGTTCATTGTATATATTTACAAACAATATTTCTAGAGGTTAGCAGCAGCAAGCCCTTCCATTTTACTACAGTTGTGGTTGGCAAAATCGGCGGAAAGGGGACACAAGCATAACAAACAAACCTCTATCTCAAGCTAAAACTAGAGTTGGCATAAGAGGCACCAGAAGAACATTTGTCGTCCTTATGTTGTTACATGTGGTCTTATCTCATAGCAGCCGCGCAGAATCGTACAATCCTGCACCATATGGCACTACTTTTGAGAACCAAAGGCCATGTTTAGTTTTCAAAAATTTTCACCCAAAAACATCACATTAAACCTTTGGACACATGCACAACGTATTAAATAGAGATAAAAAAATAAAACTAATTACACCGTTAGGCTGTAAACGACGAGACGAATTCTTTGAGCCTAATTAGGCCATGATTAGCCATAAGTGCTACAGTAACCCACATGTGCTAATGACGGCTTAATTAGGCTTAATAGATTCGTCTCGCGGTTTACAGGCTAGCCGTGAAATTAGTTTTTTTATTCGTGTCCGAAAACACCTCTTGACATCCGGTCAAACGATTGATGTGATGTTTTTGCCAAAAATTTTTGGCAACTAAATAGGGCCTAATTGGTGGCCTACTTACTTCCTTCATTTTAAAATATAGCTATCTTCATATGGATGAGACATTTTCTAGTCCAGTGTATCTGGACCGAGGCTGTGTCAAGATACATTGGACTAGAAAATATCACATCCGATTTAAGATAGCTATGTTTTGAAACAGAGGTAGCACATTACTAAAACAAAAGTACTTTAAGAATATCTTATTATTTTTTATATTTGCGAAAAATTTTTAAATAAGACGAATAGTTAAGCGTCACCATAAAAAAAGTCAAAACCTTATATTATATAAAAAATACTCAAAACATCTCAAAGATGCCATATATATGAACCCGGCCCCATCGACAATATTATATTACCACTATAGTGCCCTCCACCATATATATATATATATTGCATATCGCTTAATTTTTAAGTATAAACAATATTTTTATATAGGTTACCAGCCCAGTGAAAAAAAAATTCCGTGTTTTACTACAAATGCAGTTAGAATAACCTATATAAAAATACATCGATAGACCAAAGCTCTCCGACAAGAGTTAGAATAAGAGGCATCAGGAAGAGCCTATGGTCTGATTGGGCGGCTGCTTCTGTTCTCATCGCATACTCACTGCTACAAGAATTCAACGCATTGTCACCTCAATTTTTGAGAACAAGCTGAGCTCTCTTGTCAAGCTAGAAGATGAAAGTTCGTTGGTACTTCAAGGGAGGAGTGACTTCTAAAGATAAAACTGTGACGCGTACACAGGGTAGATGTTATCATCGCTGTAGCCGCCGACTCGGTCCTTGATGGTTTTGTCACAGCTACGCGGGTTGCCATCGCTGTGCGCGCCGGAGACTGCACTGAGGATGCATTCCTCAATACCATCCCTGTCGAACACAAGGTAGAGGAGCATCGAGGTGGTGTTCTTCTTGATGTAGTAGTACTGAGTCCTTGCGGCCGAACAAGCGAACAGCACGCTCCATCTGGGACTGCGTTCCGTGGCGACAGAGCAACCGGAGCTGAGAATGCCAGCGCACAGGAGACGGTGGCTGGCCAACTCTGCTCGAGCGATTACATGCTCTTAGGTCAACTCCAAACGATATCTACTAACATGTACCTAAAAAGATTGTAGCCGCACGGCAAAGCCGCGCGGCACGTCAGGACGGCGGTGGCGGGGCCTCTCCCCCGTCCCCGACTCGCCCCAGCGCAGGTGGAGAGAGAAGGCGTGATGGTTGTCGGCGGAGGCGGCGCCTCCTTGGGGCGTCCCGGCGTCGCCTTCGCAGGAGCCGGCCACCCCCGACCTGGATCTATCTCGCCGGCAACGGATCTGGCCGGGTTGTGGCCGGGAGTATAGGGGCGGCTTCGGCCGCGCCGGCGGCGGGCGTCTACATGCTGGTGGGCGACGGACCAGACCACCCGTCGGCCGGATCTGTCTCCTGGCTGGCGCATGGACGCAGGGTGGGGCGGTGCGTCGGCATGTCCTCGTCAGCGCCAGTGTGCCCATGTGTGCGTCGCGCGGCGGATCTGGGTGGCTGCCCCGCAGGGGTGAGGGCGGTCATTTGATGTCGCTGCTCCCCCTTCCCCTCCTCCTCCCTTCCCTTGCTGGTTGTACCTAGTATGTAGGCGTCGTTGCGTCTCTGGCGGCGAATGCGGCCTTGCGGGCCCAGATGCGTCTCCCTCCCCTTAGTTCTAGTCCCTCACCGGACGTGTGGCCATGGTGCGGTTGACGATCCGTCCTTGCGGCTGTCGGTTCTAGTGGTCCGGTTGATGACGGCTCGGTTCTGTTCAGGTGATTGGAAGCTTACCATGTTTTGGCGTAAGAAACTTCTTTGATAGTTTCTCTTCGCCCTCTTCGGAGCTCCTCCCCTCTTTCTGAGGGGAGCTCCTCAGGAAGTGAGGATCTGTTAAGGTCGTTTTGTACATCGGAGTTTGGAAGGCCTACAACGTTGTTTCTGCTTTTAGTTGGTTTGCGACTTTTGTGTTCCAGCGTGAGATTTTCATGCAGAAGAGGCGGCCTTTTATTGTGTCGTTAGGTTGTTTATTGTGGCGGAGTCGGAGCTGCTTAGTTGGGAGTGGCAAGCTCGGCAACGATAACCCTCAACTAACTTCTTGATTTCACAATGAGAGGATGTGTGTGGAGCATTGCTTTAGAGAGCCTTGGGCGATGCTTGGTCCCTGACCATGGCGGATGAAATCCCCATCATGTTAGGCTCTCTACCCTTTAGGTAAAAACCTAGTCTATCTTAGACAGGCGTCGGACGTCTTCTATGTTTTTTTCTTTCTTGAAGGCTTCGTTCAGAAGGTGTTACTCCACAGACAGCCTGTTAGATGGTGGTTGAGCTATCGTCTTGGTATTTAGAAGTCCGAGCTGTTTCTTGGCAACGATGACTTGTTTTGTTAATTAACCGTGTGCATTTGTTAGGTTTTTGGGTCCAGTTTTTCTTTTAAACTGGGTCAACTCTTATTTTTTCTAAAAATTCCGGTAGAAAAATCCTGTCGTCGGTTCCTAAAAAAAATATCTACCAACTCTAAATTATCTAAAAGACAATAGCTTTAATGATCTAGTTTTTAGTATATTGGCTCTTTAATATAAATTATCCTATATATTATACTAATGTAATATTAGGATCTATGTAAGAAACTATCTAAAAAAAAATATTGAGATACCTTAGAGATGACCATAAGTCCGAATGGTCTAAGCGGAGAAGCAGACGGAGGAATGCATCACAATTAATTCTGGCACAGCTCTGCATGTCCATGATTATAAAACAAAACGATTCAAAGCATTAGTTTTCTTCTCCCGGTTCGACATGGTAAGTGTTTTTAGCCCTCTTCATCTCTCTTGTAAATCCATTAGCATTCTTAATTATGAATATAAAGTATACTGATATCCGTCATGCTCTCTACGCCCGCTGTCGAGTGAAAATCCCTAGCACTGTCGGCACTATGTCACTGAGGCCGGTGGCGCATCCGCATGGGCCGCATCAGTGTATGTTTAAAACCGGGAACCGGCAGTGAAGATGTTTCAACCAGCCAAGAAAAAAATCCCCTTCGATACATCAAGACGATGCTTCCAGCCAGACCTGAAGAAATCTTTCTCCGTGTTTTTTTTTAAATTTCATAAAATTACATATATTTTAAACCATCTATCACAAAACTATAGTTTGTTACATAAAACTACAGATTTAGTGTCTTTGTGTATCAAAAAACTATAGATTTAAAAGCTTGTTTCACTGAACTACAGATATAGTATCTCTATTATCATAAAACTACAAGTTTAGCGTCTCAATTATCGCAAAACTATAGGTTTTAGCAATACATTATCACAAAACTATATATTTTTACATTGTTTAAACCTAGTCTTGTGATAATGAAGACATAAACCTGTAGTTTTGTGTGAGACACTGAACATGTAGTTTTATGATAATTGAGACACTACATATATAGTTTAAATATGTAGTTTTGTGATACACGGAAACGCTAAATCTGTAGTTTTATAAGACAAATTCTTAAATTTGTATTTTTTTAATAGATGATGTAAAAATACTGTCTAGTTTTGTGAAATTTCTCTTTTTTTATCAAAATCTTTCGTTTTTTCTTTGCTTTTATTTATTTTATTTTGATTTTTCCTCCTTCCTATATCCATGTCCTCTTGGTACAGCTTTTGCATCAATAGATAATATTTTTCTCTATATGAATCTATATTATTCTATTCTAATTTCTTCCCGAGGCAGATCCTGAGGTTGACCCTAGAAAAATAAAAAATTGGGGCCCATCATCTACACTCCTATAAATATGGTGACAGTTTGAGTCTGCCTCCACCACCACCACCGACATGTAGGGCTATCAAGAGGAAAGAGGGAGAGGATCATCCTTTGTCTACGTAATCACAGTAACAAGCATAGTTAGACACCTAATATTATATTTGGAGTGGATATTTATAATTAAGAGTGAATCCAAATGGTGGAACTAATTTAAACAATGCACAATTTGAAAGCTAACTGATTGATGCAGTGACAAAATAATAGCGATATCTTTTGTATCATATCTCCCTAAATAACTAAATATATGATGTTAGAAACTAAAACTTGCCACTTTATCTGTAAAAGTAAATCTCTTGTAACGCACGGGCTATTTGCTAGTATTAAAAAAATTTCATGCCTGTTAGTACGGTAAATTTATCCTTGATATTTCAACGCGAAGTCAACTAACGATGGTATATTGAACGGGCTGACAATTTATAGAAGTGATTTGTAGCAGCTTTGTAGCCGATGGAACCGTCAGGAACACAAGAACTATCAAAATAGGGCAGATTCCTTGTCGCAGCTTCTGCATGTATGCAATCTCCAAAGCCCAGCATCCAGTTGCATCTCGGCGAGGTTCACTATCTGCATGTGGCTACAGGTAGTATCCATTGCGCCTCTGCGATGACGATGCATGGTTGCCATGGCCGTGCTAGAACCGGCTCCTCTAGGTAAAGTCATGGTCTGACTTTAGTTTTCATCCATCGTTTGTTTTTTATTTCATGGAGTAGATTGTTCCATCTTTTTTTCTTTAAGTTAAACCATATCTCATCTAATCCGTTGGATTAGAAATCAACGGTGAATGAAGACTAAAGTCACCACATGAATTTAGCCCAAAGGTAGAGGATGCAAATCAGGCAGGAGCCTGTGCCAACTGCCCACGCTTGCCGCCGGCAGGCCCATCCCCCATAGGCGTTCGACACGTGCGATCACCCAGGCCCCCCAATATCTAGGGCCCCGTGGCCCAAACACCTTAATACATGTAGGAAAGCCCATTGCCCTAGAGAGAGAAGTCCAAGCGAGCAGAAAAACAGTCAAGTGGGAGCGCAATCAGAGAGCAGCCATTCGTCGTCTCGCGTCGATTCGTTTTCCAACTCGGCGGCGTCGCGTCGATTTGTTTTCCTGTGCCTGCATCGATGGCCCATCCAGGCATCCACCCATCCGCCTGCCTGATCGCAGGGCCACTCGATCCAGCACTCTCCGGTCTCCTGTCTCGCTATGTGCTCGCCGCTCGCACTTAGCCGAATCGGCCAGTCGTCCACTCGAAGCCTCGACAACTAACAACTCGACGGCCCTTTCCCTGCTGCTGTGCCGTCCCTGTCCTCGCCCTGACACTGAGTGCCGGAGTCAGAGTTGTTGTGGCGCTGCTTCTGGCTGGCTAACTCCTACTACCTCCGTCCCGGAATATAGGAGGTGACATAACCAAGTACAATAAATATGGACAAAGGGCTGTCCAGATTCATTGTATTAGGAGGAAATGTCAGCTCCACCCAGAAATAGCTATATTCTGGAACGAAGGTAGTACAATCCTATTAGTCGGCGCTAGCGCAACTTGGTGAGTGGGCTGTGATGAACAGTTTAATGTTTTCCAATTTCAGTTCGATAAATTAATTAAGTTTTGTTCTTTACATCTGCTATATATGTATGCATATAGGTCTGCCTAGTATGTAATCTTTCATCCTAGATCGATCTCCTGCAAATCAGATTATAAAAATATGGCTTATTCTATGAGAAAGCCTAAAAAGCATAATAGGTCTAAGTCAATCTTAGGACGTGAAGATTCAATTAACACTAAAAGAACTAATCTTTACAAGTATAAACTCCAGGTTTTTATTCTATTTTATGTATCTATGGAATATACCATGGAGCATAAATTACTATCACTTCATTCCACCACATATAAACTTATGAGTCAGCTAAGATTTCACACGGCGCCTCCGAATTTCCCGGGACAGCCCTGTTTGCCAGGAGCGGCGAGGTAGCGCGTGGCGTGGTACCTGGTGAGGTGGCCACTACTACTTCGATTGTCGAGTGGAATTAGAAATGTTTGTTTATTATCATTGATCTAGGCCTTGGCCGTAATGCCTCGACGACCGGGTCTGGACAAATGCCAATTTTCAACCATATGAAACCACAAAATCAGCAAAAAATACCGACTTTGAGAATTTTTAATGCCTATTCAAGGACGTGAATATTAACACACAAAAGTTGCCAATAGAAAAATTGTATATCTCATTGAGCTCTCTACAATATTGATATATAGTTTTATCTCCATTCAACTTTATATGAAAAGTTATTAATTTCTTAAGAAATGTCATTTCAGTACCACTGTTCGTTTCATCCTGAATGGACAGAGCTGAGTTCGTACGACTGTCCGGCCCATAATATAGACATGAACTGGCAGCTACTGAATTAACAATACTCCCTGCATCCAAAAATATAAGGATTTTGGGGTTGGATATGACTGATTCTAGTACAGACAGCATGTCCAGATTTATTGTACTAGAATCAGTCATATCCAACCCCAAAATCCTTATATTGTTGGACGGAGAGAGTAGTAATGTATTTGTGCACCTATGCGCTAGGGCATTAGGGGCTGTTTGTTTTCAGAGATTTTCTTTTTAAGTCACTGTCACATCGGATGTTTGGACACTAATTAGATGTATTAAATATACACTATTAATAAAACCCACCCCATACTTTAGACTATTTCGCGAGACTAATCTATTGAGACTAATTAGTCCATGATTAGCGAATGTGAAGCTACAGTAAACATTTGCTAATCATGCATTAATTAGGCTTAAAAAATTTTTCTAGCCTTTATTTATGCAACTAGTTTTGTTATTAGTCTATATTTAATACTCCTAATTAACGTCTAAACATTCGATGTGACAAGAACTTAAAAAAAGTCTCCGGATCCGAACAAACCCTAATTACTCGCCGGCTATGGAACCGGAACCTTCGCCAGATTTCGTGACGGCAAGGTCTCAGCGTTAGCGTGCTATGAACCAAACGAAGGATATACTGAGTAGCAGTGCCGACTCACAGCAGCTGGGAAAAAACAAGTAAACGAGCGGTGGTACACTTTCAGTGCGGCATATTCACACCGAGTTAGCCGCGATGATTCGATAGTGATGGAGTTTCCCGTGGTTGGGCAATTAAAGTGTCGTCCCTCCCAAGACAGTCAATGGAGTGAGTCGCATTAACATGCTTCAATTAGAGCAGATACAGTAGGATGATTGAGCAGTCTCCAAAATAGCCATGTCACTAGTACAAACCCGTTTTTGCGGGCGGGCAGCTCGCCCGCCCAATTCAAAACGCCTAAAAAAATATTTGATTTTTACGGACGGAGCGACACCCGCCTAAAAAATAAATTTTTGCAGGCGGACGCATTTTTTACAAGCGGTATAACCACCCACCCGCAAAAACAAAAGAACAATTAAAAAAAAGTTGCCGCCGGCCGGCTGCCGGCGACCGTCGCCATCGCGAACCC
>CM002484.1:12313387-12349718 GCA_000325765.3 Leersia perrieri
TTCCTTCTATGCCACCGATTTAAGTTTGTCATTCTTTTTAAGCCATTGTGGTCACTATTGACCATTAACTTTTCAGTAAAAGACGCATTTACCCTGGTGGGAACGCGGACCGCTGATGGTGACAGCTCAGTACGGGTGTCGCCCCCACAGTATATATTCCTACATTATATTTCCTGGGGTTAGATGCACCTCCGCATTTAACTCTGGTTGGTTGGTTAGGACGAACTGTCGTAAGGAACTCGACAGTCTGAAGTAACTTTGCGAAGCATAGGGAGGGCTTAGGTAGGTTAAGACTTAGCTAGCTGTATTGTAAGGAGGGCATGTAAGGAGGGCACACTATGTTGTTGTATACTAGTTAGTATATGTTAGGTTAATGTATAATGGGAGTACAGAAATAGGACTTTTCTATGACTACTCTTGCTAGAACTAGATTAGGATTAATTATAGAATTAGCATAATCCTTTGCTTGTGTCACTCTACCCAAGATTATTTATCTTACCCCTGCTTAGAACTATAACATATGCATGTGTATGATATAATGTTAGAAAGGTTAGTTCTTTACAATCTTCCCTTGGGATACCTTGGAACACTTCCGGGTGAAATGCTACAATGGTATCCTTGCGCTTGCGGATTTATTTTGTGAACCATAGATTACCCATTGATTATTTCGAGTCACCGTCGTTGGGAATTCTGTTTCCAAGGATGACGATAAGAAATGCCAACAGTCTTCATGACTGAGGAATGACCTGTGTGGTCGTGAAACGGGCCTATGTGACCCAAGATGTCGTGTGGCATCATAGGTGAGCTTCCATGCGGGAAGCGGATTCGTTGAGTCGGCCTTCGTGACCGACGGATAACCTTCGTGGTCGGGCTAGATCTGTGTGATCTAGGATTTGAGGCACCGTGATTTTTGGGTAAAAGCTTGATGTTGAGTTTGTGGCATGATTTAGTCTTCGTGATAAATCATGGCACTGTTGATTTTATGGAATACCATGAATATAAATGTTGATTGGTGAAACAACCAAAATCTTGACACACTCGTAGATTTTTTGTGAAAATGGTTTTACACATAAAGCTGGTCGTTCTTTGAAGTCTTCATATTACACTTTTCTCATGGTTTGTGGAGTATGAAAGTCACACCCCTTTGCTGTTGTTTTTTCCCTTTAGTCCTAGTACAGGTTGAAGTTGATGACGCTGGGAAGTTTCGTTCCTAGACCCAAACTACTGCTTGTAGATTTGGTGTTCTAGCTACACTTATATTCCGTTGTTGCCATTCTCTGACTGAAGGTTGCTACCCAGGGATGACCCAAAGTTGTGTAGGATCAAGATGTCGACAAGAGGGGGATGAATAGGCGATTAAAAATTAATTGCTCCCTAAAACAATCTACCCTAAGTTGCTATGTTTGGTAGTGAGTGAACTAACTAACTACCATAAATTATGTTTTGCCATCATAGGGTGATAATGGCTCAAGTCATGTCTAAGAAATAAATTGCACAAATAAATTGCAATAAGAAAAGATAGCAAGAGACACAACCGATTTTTTATTTAACCGATGTTGGGAAGCTTGTCGGCTTCTTAATTACCATTGAGACGAGCCACGACTTCACCGCTCAAACCACCAAACCTCGGAACCCCTTTGCTAAGGGATGGGCAAGGTAGGAGCCGGCCTCGAAGTGGTCTACACAAGCCTCAATCACTAGTGGTAGCTCTTCCTCCACTCCGAAGATGGCGAACTCCAAGCCACTCACAATCAACACCGGGCCTCGTCCACAAACTTCTTTAGAGAGGTCGCCGGCTCTTCTCCAAGCCGCCTAGGAGGCAGCAACCTCCAAGAGTAACAAGTGAAAACCCAAGCTAGGAGATGATCAAGTGCCACACAAGCATGAACAAATGATGCAATACACTTGTCTTGGCTAACCAATCCTCAAATCACCCACAAATGGAGAATGCAAGCTCTAGGAATGAGAGGGAATATACAACGGCTCTAACCAAATATCAATGATGCCAAGAGAGCTCCCTTGTTGCATATGGGGGAGTATTTATAGCCCCCACCTCAAAAAGTAGCCAATGGGAGCGAAATCCCCCAACTCTGCACACTGCCAGACTGACTGCCATGTATGGGCCGGTCAGACCGGCCCATTCAAACTCAAGGCCAAAAGTGACCGTTGGGGCGCAATAATTGAGCTCGTCAGTCTGATCGGCGTGTTGGGCCCGGTCTGACCGGCCCAACACAGAGAGCAAATTTGCTCTCTAGATTGGCCCGATTTAACTGGCCACACGGCCTGGTCTGACCGGCCTCACTTAGTGAGTTCCAATCGGTACTGGATAGCTGCGGTCTGACCGCCCCACGGGCCCAGTCAGACCGGCCTCCACCAGCGAGCAAGACTGCATACTGGATGCGAGTGGTCTGACCGCCCCTAGGGCCCGGTTAGACTGGCCTCCACCAGAGAGCAAAATTGCGTACTGGATTGCCATGGTCTGACCGGCCACAAGCCCACGGTCAGACCGGCTTCAGGGGGAAAACACATATGAAGACATGATCTAGCCAAAACTGAAGTGCACCCTCATGCAAATGCAAATATGGCCTATTGATCATCTCTTTGCCTAGATTACCACCCCTCTAGATAGTACGGCAAAGCTACGAAATAAATCTAGGACAAATGATCGCCCCAACACCTCGATCGATAAAATAAACGACTAGATTTATCACCTTTGCTCCATTTGCTTTGCATCATCAATTTCAATCCGCGGTAATCTTCCTTGGCGTGCACACGGCGTGGACCTAGCTCAAATTATCTCTCAAATAAAATAGTTAGTTCGCAATTTAGTGCTTATCATTAATTACCAAAATTAACAACGGGGCCTAGATGCTTCAAGTTGCAACATAATAGTACTCTCTCCGTCCTTTAATATAAGGCGTATTTCAATTGTACATGGTCTACAATGACCATTTATTCACTCCATAAGATATTATAAAAAACTATAAAATTTACATCATATGAAAACACATTGAAATACAAATCTAATAATGTCACATGCATAACACTAAACACCAATATGATTAGTTTAACCATTAGTCAAAACTTTCAAATATTGACTTTGTGGAAAACAAGGACGCCTTATATTAAAGGACATAGGGAGTATAAATTATTTATTAGTAATGCATTGATTTCATCTTGTTTCCACGAGTACCAGCAACGAAGTCCTAGGACTGATACCTATTACGCGGTTCCATAGGGAATGGTCTGTTGTTCCTCTATGGCACGCCCTCCTTCGTGTCATTTGTTATAGTGGTCGAGGGACGGGTCGTGACATGATAGCATGTGAGGGCAGTGCTCGTCACGACGGCTGCCGGCCATGTGGGCACCGCATGACGATGGCACTTGTTGTGTGGGCAATCGATGGCGGCTAAGGCGGGCGACGGAAGCAATAGCTAAGGCGTGTGATATAGCACAACGACGAGCAACAGATGCGACATCGCCTGAGGGCCGGTGATAGTCGGCAACCCCAGAACCAGGCCATTAGATCGATCAGACTACCCCAGATTCGTATTTGTGGATTCCTATTGATTTGGTATATATGTGATCCAGATTCGTATTCGGATAAAGATCTCACATCCATCCAGGAGAGTGTCTCGTGTGTGTCTTGAAGTTGCACAAATTTATACATAAGTTCGTTGGATTTCTAATTGAGGTTGCACATATAAAAAATGCAACTGTCACAGTTGGGTGGTACAACAGATTCTTGAAATCAAGATTATATTGCTGCAAGTAATATAAACAAATTCAAAGGCCAAACTGAGACTAGATGTATGTTTTTGAACCTATTAATTGATGGTTTCTTTAAGTTGCACAAATTTATACAGAAGTTGGTCGGGTTTCTAATGTAAGTTGCACGTATAAAAATCGACCGATGGATTGAAAATTTTCAGGTGACTGATAAAAAGCAAATAAGAAAAAAAAAAGATAAGTCATGCATAAAGTAATTTTGATGATGATAAAGTAAGTCACAAACAAAATAAATTATACTTTCATAATTTTTTGAATAAGACAAATGATCAAACATTATAACCGAAAAGTCAAAATGTCTTACATTCTGAAACAGACAGAGTATGTAATTTGTGAATTTGGGTTTCAATCATTTGATTTTCAAGCTATGCTTCATTTGTGTATGAGGATTGATTAATTTGTCGACGTATTAGTGGATGTAGATATATGAAATTGTTGGTTTGGATTTGGACTGAGTTGGCTCAGTCTTTTCTATTGGCTCAGGAGCACACATAAGTATTGGTTCATAATAACCGGTACATATTTTTTGTGCTGAGGTTTTTTGCGCCAGATCCAGACCGCACAAATGAGACTTTGGACACAGCACAAATAAGGTTTTATGTGGTAACAAATGTACCTGACATCTATAATACCAAGTTAGTTTAACTAAATCTAAATAAAATATGTTTTATAGTATATTTTTTATGTGTTTAATATATTAGTACTTTTTTACCAGAAATAGTGGGGGAGGCTACCATGGTATTGCTACTTTTTTCTTTTATTTAAGTCTGAAATTTGCTTCCTTAGGGAGTCGAACTTAGGACACCAGGACCTAGAGGTGTTACTCGAGCATGTAACCGCTAGGCTACGACATTTTTTCTATACATTTATTCAAAGTTGAAGTACTTTGACTTTTACAAAAGTCAAAACGACTTTGGAAACATTCTAAAGCAATGATTCTAAGGCATGCATGTGCCAAATAAATTATATATATATGAACTCTCGGTTACCAATCTTCTTGATCGATTCCAAGTCTCTAGTAAAGGTAGATATACAATTATTGTCTTTTCGATCGTGTTCTCGACAAGAAAAATAATTTTTTATCTTGTGGTCAGTTCAATTCGGAATTTAGTTAAGCTGTTGGCACGTGGTTTTTTTTTCTCAAATAGAGTAATTATATCTGTATATGTTCATTTTCAAATAGCCTACTGATCGTCATCTGTTTGGGTTCTTCCAAAGCAACTTGTGATACATGCCGAATAACAATTGTATTTCAGCTGTGGCACAAATGCATATATTTAGAGTCTGGAAAAAAAAAGGAAGAGCGGTGGCTCTTTCTGCAAAATAAAGTCGGAGCTCTATTTTCTTTTACGTGCCTTGCCGAGTACATAAACGGTTTATCTTTGCTCAATTTTATCAAAAGCTTATAAAGGTGGATATCAATGTTAGGATTTTATCCGAGTTTAAGTTCCCAAATTGTCACTTGTGGCCTCCTCCAAGCGCATCTCTAATATATCTCTTCTAATATTTTAATAAAAAAAAAGAAAAGTCAGTACCTTTTAATCAAGAGAGATGAGATAGTCTCTTGTATGCACTCTAATATTATATATTACATATAGGGTCGTTTATATTGTGAGCCAATATGCTAAATAATTAGAAATGTTGTCTTTTTAGAGGACTTAGAGCATCTCTAGTAATTAATAATTAAGGACCCTAAACAAAGCCCCTAATTGTTTCTATTATTGGAGGTGGCCTAACGGCATACACCTACTGTGAGTTCTTCCACAGTCAACACTCAGGTTGTTTGAAGGTTGCAATTGTTTAAAAGGTATTTTCTTTTCTATATATATTAGCAACAAGAGTAGTGATGATACGCATATAGCTAATTCCATTGCCGTGCATGGATACTTCCCAGCATTGTCTCCGCGCGCAAGATGAAGCGTGTGGTTTTCAAGCGAGTAGATTTGATGTCTCAAACAGAAAGAACTCTCTGGTACTACCAGTACCACGGAGCGAGCCAAGATGTGGCAATTGACACTTTCTTGCTGCATGTGAAAATGGTGTACGTACATGGCATTGACCGTGTTTTGGGAGATTGTGAATTATGCATACATCTGCGCAAAAAGGATCTTATCAACGTACGGTCTCCATGAATGGCCGTACATCTTGGCAGGAAACACTAGGAATGTAAAGGAGTTGACAATGTAAGCAAGTGATCGACAGAAAGTTGAAGCGTATACATATTTTTTTCCTTAAAACTGTATGGACTGACGACGGCCAAATATTTATATATTGCTAGTTTTATTTGGTACATACGTATGTATTGTACGGACGCCTGTCGTTCTAATTTCTCTGGATTCTGTATGCGATGAGTAGTAGTAGTAGCTAGTCGGCCACCATATGTTTGAGCATGAGGCTAGTTTGGAAACAAGCATGCCATCTCGAGGATTAATTAGTTGGTCTTGACCAACGCTGAGTTTGTTATAGGGAGCAGATGACGACGGAGAACGCTGGGTCAAAAGGTTAACTAGACAAAACTAATAAACTAAATAATTTTTGTGTCCTTCATTGTGAGCTAGGCAGTCGTGGAGTACTACTATTGAAAGCACAACATTAACATAGTAGTGATTAGTTAAGTGAGGGCACATTAACATTAGCATATGCTTGTGAATTAATAGATGCCTAACGGCCATATATTTACACATATATGATCCTCGTCCCAGCCGTACGTAGTATACGTACCCAGTATAAACATGTACCATAGTAGGCATTTTACACGTCGAAAGTATAAATATTTAATTGAATAAAAAATATACAAATTCCAAGTATAACATATGTGGAAAAAAAATGAGGAATAAATAAAATACAAGTTACAGTTTATTCACAACTCCCTTCAAAATAAATTTTGTTGATTCATGTTGCACTTGATTTGAACGGAGATCATGAATCAATGATGGCTGTTGACCACCGAGCACTTAAGCCTCACCTCCGTTTGAATCCATGGCTTTGGCTGAATGTTTCCCATCTTTACCATTGCCTTCTTGAAGTCAGCAAAGAATGCCTCTTCATTCATGGCGTATGTCTTCACCAGCTCACCTGTCTCACACCCTTGGGTGTAGAGCACCTGGTCCGATGTGAGGAGCCCCCTCCTGGCGAGCAGGTTTACAAAGAAGGCGTTATCAAATTTTGCCGGTGTCCTCTCGTCGAATGGCACCGTGGCATTGTTGTGTTTTTGCTCGCACTCCTGCCTGCGGAGTGCCGCGAAGGATGGGTCAACGCTGTCGCCGCCCTCGCCGTAGTGGCTGTTGATGCGATTCTTATACTGCCCACAGCTATGTGTCATTCCGACGGTGTGTGCACCAGAGAGTGCGGTGAGGTCACGTTCATCGAGGTTTCTCTTCTTGAACATCCTGATGAGCTCTGAGAGGCTGTCCGACGGGCTCGGGAGTTTGTTCTCGGCAGCATCCCTGTTGGCCATGAGGGAGTCCTTCCGGCCGAGCAGCACACTCCAGATAGGCCCACCGAGCATGGCAACGGCGTCACGGGCGGCGAGTGCAATGACGTCGGCGCAGGAGACGGTGCCCGGGCAGCTGCGCTCGAGCTCAGACTTGATGTCGTCAATGACTTCATAACCGGCAACGGTGTCATTGGGCTTTGCATCCTTTTCACTCTCCATGGAATCCGTAGCATCCAGGAGGATGGAGGCATCACAACCCTGCATATCGATTGCCACACCGAGCAATTTGTGAGAAAAGAATTTTTGGTTTTCTTCGACTAATCTCCCTGAGATTGGAGAGGATTGAGGGACTTCAATTGTTGTGAAATTTTCTCCTCAAATTCTCGTCATTTCCTATATTGAGGGATTAACCGAACATGCACTAATAATAAAGTACCAGTGTTTTCCATTAAAAAAGTAATGTAACCGTGTACTTACGGTTATAAAGCAGTCGTGAAAGAAGAGACGGAGGATGGCCGGCGCCGTCCTCGGGTCTGCGGCGGCACTGCGCTCCATCACCGAGCGCACGATACTGGGCATTGGGGCACTTCTTGTCATAGTAACTCTCCGTGAACTCTTTCCTCAAAAAATTCTCCACAAACTCGGGACCGATGGGAATTCCCTGGGCACTGGAGGCAAGAACCGCGATGAGCAGAGCGAGCGATGCAACGATGACACCCTTACAGCACGACGCCATGGCTGAAGTTACTCCGGATATCTTCTATATTCCAAGAGAGAGATCTATCGTGATGGCTGCAATGCAGCAAAGCGAGCGTTATATAGATGCAATGCAAGTGGCAAGAGATGGCGAGCTGGTGTTGCTGCTGCTGCTGTTGCTTGCAGGTGTTTGCAGTGGATGATGAGTACAAAGCATGCAGCAAAGCGTGCGTTATATATATAGCTATCTCGTTAGCGCGTATTGCTTGTGCCTTGTGGGAATATATATTAGAGACGACACGACGGGGTCCTGGTCTGTATGCTCCACGGCTATTGGGTAGCGGCCTCGTGCTATTTGGTACCAACTCATGACGAGGTCACCTGCAAGATCAGGAAAAGAAAGGAAAGGAAAGGAAATGTACGGGACAAAAGTTACTAAAACCTTTATAAGTGCCGACTATAAACTGAGAATAGATATCGAAAATACAGCTGGCACCGATGACATCATATTATTAGTGACGTTTAAAAACATACACATATAATACTTATAGGTGCCGGTTCTACAAAATGACACCAAAAGATAATAGAACCGGCACCCATGAGTATTTATAGGTCCTTTTTTTTTTGTTTAACAGGCATCTATGTGTGATCATGGGTACCGATTATTTCTTTTTCCACCCCTCCCTGGCGGAAAAAGTTTCATAGATGACATATAAACCAGCACCTATAAGCTGCCCGGTAGTGTAAAAGCCCTTTGAAATATAGGATTGAGAAAATGTAGGAATAGGAAAAACGTAAGATTTTGACAAGAATGCACGTGTAAAACATAGAATTGCAAAACATAGAAAAAATATAAAAAGTTATTATTTGAATGATCACGGAAAAAACACAAGAATTAGAGGAGAGATACAGACTCGTAAAAAAGTTTACATGAGGTTAGACGTCATGCAATCCTTTCTCCAAAATTCCCTTCTTAATCCCAATCCTTTGTTTCAAAGGCATGTTTTAAAAAAATTTGTAGGAACAGAATCCATCAATTTTCATATGTTTTTTCTCCAACTCAGATGGGCCTATAAAGGCAAAACAAAAGTTGCAATTCGAATATATCACATACAACATATGTAGTACCTACCTAACCTAATGCTGGCCCCAGTAAGTGGTCACATCGTACATATACCACTTGCAGCATGCATCAATGAATTGATCAAATAATGCATATGGCCGCTGGATTGACTGATGTTTTCGCTATCTTAAATTGGACGTGACATTTGCAAGTTCAATGTATCTGGATCCAAATACATTAGACTATAAAATATCTCGTCCTTTTCAAGATAGTTATATTTTAAAACAGATACAGTACATTTTTTATTACTTATTACATGATCGGGCCATACAACTATTGTAATATTTTTTTAAGCACGGATCGACCTATACATTTCGTGACTTCTGAAGTACTAATGCATGTGTCATTGTTCAAGAAAATGAACTCGGTTACGATCATTGATCCAATCCAAAGTCACCAACAAGGTTCTGGACGCAAGTACTGGTTTCCGATTTTTTTTCAAAAAAAATTTAGTTTAATTTGGAATATTTTTTTTGAACTGAGTTTAATTTGGAATTGATCACGTCTGTCTTGTTGTCCCAAATGGATCGAGCTGACTATTAATTTGGACCACCGCGTAAGAACTCGTGCGATCAACATTCCGCATGCGTGTGTGTCTGAGTTTTGAAAGGTTCCTTTTTATTTCTTTTTTAGAAAATCCTTTTTTATTTCAAAAGTATTCTTTTGAACTAGTTCCAAAAGGTTCTGATCAAATAATAGTTGTTGTGACTTAGGCTGCCATTGTTTGGTTGTTGGCTTAAATTTTGTTATGATTTTTTTCGTTGTAATTTATTTTTTATTTTTAGATTTTAAACCACGAATAATACGGATATAAAAGTTGTATTAAAAAAAAATTACGTTGCTTCGTTCACGTGGCCATAGCTTATCGAGAAAAGAAAAATAATTAAAACCTTAGTTGATGGATTCATGCATATTCAACCTTGACTGATTGAGCATTCGACCTACCGTCATGGGATCCGTCTTATTCAATCCTGTGGGCCGCTTTTCCTTTCGGCCCAAAGTGCATGCATAACCGGTCTCCAGAAGATCAATTGGAGAGAGGATCCAATAGGCATGTGCTACCTCCTATCATAAATAATTATTTGTCGACATTTATCTTGACCATAAACCATGAACATTTGTTGTTCTCAGGAAAATAGTACAAGTATATAAAAGTCCAAATCACCTAAGTATATATATCTTATCAAAAGTAAGTGGCAACAAAATAAATAGTATTTATATTTTTAAATAATACAAATGGTCAAAATCAACTGTGATAGATATTTAGGACTAGAAGGGGGAGTACTACTGACTACAATAGCTACTACTACTAGCTGCTGAAGTGCCTATTCAAAGTTCAGTAAAACATGCACTGGATGGTGGCCACCTTCCAACTATAACTTTGATAATACTGTCAACAATGGTAACTATTTCGTGGACTCCATACTACAACACAACAGTCTATTTACGTCCTCTATTTTTATGTCATGTCACACTTTCGCTAATATTAGCTAATATTAGTTATGACAGACTTAGGTAATAACCAAACAGCCCCTTAGTTTGGCCTCATCTACTCATTCTTATCTCCCCTTACTCTCTCTCCACCTTATCTTCTCCTTCTCCTCTCCCCCTCTCTTGTCTTATTTTTAAATCAAAAATACTGTAGGACTTGCCTACACTCAGTGTGTGTAAAAACAAAAGATTACAATGTACAAGTTTAAATTGCATGTTTCTTAGCCATGATCGATGCATAAGAAGATATCTTTGAAAAGAGTGACGGAGGGTTAAAAATTCCGAAAGATCTTTATGTTCATGGAGATCCAAATACTCCAAGACATCAAAATGATTATTTCCATGTAAAATGGCACCTGTAATCCCCATCTGTTAAAATATGATTCGAATTTATACATCTCATGTATTTAGATTATATTTCTGGTAATAGGATTAGTTTCCTATTATGACTTTTAGTCTTTCCCCTAGGACTACTCTATTTTTCCCTTTATATATCTCTTGTATGCCGCAAAAAAATGGTGCAACAGTCCCTTCTATTCCTTGCGGTTTGTATTAACTCCTCAATACTGATAGTTGTCCGTGGTTTTTTCTCGCAAGGGTTTTTCATGTTAAATCTCTATCTTCGTTATAACTCGATTTTCCTAACAAGTGGTATCAAAACTCCTGCTATTCCTAACAAGTGGTGTCAGAGCCAAACTTATCATAGCTACATCTTCGTAATTCGATCTGCAATATGGAAGCTTTCGGTGGAGATTGATCTGTCATCACGGTCGTCAGCTCTCGTCGGATTCTCCGTTATCGACATCTGTTGTTAGGCGGCCGCTCATGCGTTCAGTCTCTTCAATTCAATCAATACGGCGAGATTGATTTGTCGTCCGTCGATCCCGATCGATCTGCTTCTACGCGGTATTAATCAAGTATGGTGTTGCTGTCTTGCTATCTGCTGCCGCTGCCGCATACTTGAGCTTGTACTTGTGCGTGCGTATTTGTGCACCCCATCCTGCACAGCATCCTCTCTGCACGGCTTCACACACACAAAAAGAAACCTCTCTGCACGGTTTATGAGGAATTAATCAAGTCCAAGAACGATCTGTCCAACAGTAACAAGGGTATCAGAACATCTGCTATTCCTAACACCTCCCTTATCTTCTCCCTAGGAAGTGGCGGCAGCGGTCCTGAGCAGAGGACGGCAACGGCCCGGTGGGTGGTGGCACTCAAGCGTCGACAGGGAGCCCGAGCAGCAGGCGGCGATGCACAAGCAATGGCTGGGGGACATGAGTGGCGGTAGCCCTAAGGGGCAGGCCTAGTGTGGTGGAAAACGGAATACGTTTGTCGGACGGAGAGAGTGCCGCCAAACGATTAATCAGAATACAGCCGATTAATCGAAATTTGGCGGAAATTTAACTTTCGTAAATATCATAACGTTGATATGCAAATAATAGACTTGTACATTAGAAATTTACTAAAATAAATAAATTAACTACATATTAGAAAACAAGAAGGCTGGAAGAAAGGGCGGACGCTGGGATGTGCCACGTAGGATAGCTACAGTTCCGCGGGTGTTACTTTTGCAAAAATATTACACTATAATTAGAAGAAAGTGAGAATGATGACAGCTATTTACAGCATTCACATCTCTTTGAGATCCTATACTAGCAGGTTGCAACCGGTAGAAGGGCAAACATCGTGCGACAAAAAATTTAGATCGATATCAAATGTATAAATGTAGCTATGGGCTTGAGGTAATTGTTCTGGGCTGGCTGGACATTTTGATCTCACCGATTATGCGGCCGATTAGCCAGAGACGGTGTGATTAATCGGTACTAGTGGACATTTTGCGTTCTAAAATGATAAATGATGGCCGTTTTGTAAAAACGTAAAAACATGACGGACTGATCACCGATTCACCGTCACCATATTAACGGCCGTTAATACGGACATACCAAGTGTTTTCCACAACACTGGGCAGGCCGCTACGTGTGCCGAACAATGGCAGAGATGTGATCAGGACCAACTTATCCTTTTCTTTTTCTTTTAAGCTCCCCGGCCCATTTGTGCCCTGTCTATATAACCGGCACTATTTTTCTTGCCAGGTCCAGAACACTAGAACTGGCTCTGATTTTTGTGCCGGGTCCAAAACCAGCACAAAATGAGACTTCCTGTTGTTGTAGTGCCAATCGGTAATACAAACCCGCGTAGGTGGTTACATAATCAGGAGCAGTTAACATTTCTGAAAACTGAAACCTAATAGTCCTCCATCCTTTTGTATGCCGAAAGAGAGTGTTATGGAGTATCAGACAAACTGAAGTGTTACTTGTACCAGAGCATGCAGGCTTTTCCAAAGGACAACCTACCATTTATTTGTTCAGAGAGGCGGAAGAACTGCAAGCCTGAATGAGGAGAAACATAACCGATTTTTTACAGCAATATATAGCTGCATAAAGTCACTGGTACTTCCTCCGTCACAAAATATAGCAATTTAGAATGAGATTTGACCTCTTCTATGACAATGCATCCAACACCTAGTCATGTCTAGATACATTGTCCTATAAGGGATCAAATACCCTTCTAGGTTATTGTATTATGGGACGGGGGCAATAGTTGACAATGACGATCGGCTGATTGCTCAAAAGATACAAGGCAAACTTTCACTAACACAAGGATTTCAATAGAAGGCACTGATAATTGACAAAAAAAGACTAGTTTACATCAATAGTTGTCTCCTTTAGATGTATGCGCTGGTGGTAAGCTTTATCTTATTTTGTGCTCACTCATCAGAGTTGGAGGCACACCTCGCACATGAAAAAAAAAGCTTTATCTTATTTTCAGTAGCCAGAAATATAAAGTTATAATGCATAAAGCATAATAGAGTACATCAAAATAAGTCTATTTTGGTACTGTACTTTTTTTGAACTACGAAGATGTGAGGTTTGGGTAATATTTGTTATACACTACAATAGATCTTCGAGCGCCGGCGGCCGGGCGATAAGCTTTGGCATTACGGAGGCCGCGACAGCGAAGAGGCTTCGCGCTGCGGCAGTGTGGAGGTGGCGCGGGCGAGCGGGAGCTACGGCAGTGCGGGAGCGCGGTGGCGGCGCTGGCGCGCGGAGGTCAGGAGGCCGCGCCGGTGACAGTGCGTGCCCAGTATTCGAAATGAATAGAGCTAAAAATAATTTAACACCCCTATATTTGGTATGCACCTAGTAGTGCTAAATTTCTCTCTCCGTTCTAAAATATAGTAACCGGTAATGTATCTAAACATTGGACATATCTACGTACATATACATATTCTAGTAGTGGTCAAATCTTTTCCTAGATTGCTATATTTGATATATCCAGATAAATTTTCATATTAGGGTTCAAATCTCTCGCTATATTTTAGGACGGAGGAAGCAATATAATTCATAGAATTGTCCATAGTTCAGACTAAAACAACATCATTGTATTAATTCAGCCTAAAAAAATCAGTGCATCTAAACTAGTTCAGTTGATCCGTTTGAACTAACAAAAACCAGTGTATTCGAAATAACTCAATACTTCAATCGATCTATTCAAACTACTGCTGCTAGTCCTTTTCCATTTTAGACAAAACCAGTAAGTTTCAATGGCGAACTGGGCTGCCCATTAGGAGGAGAACGAGACCCAGGCAGGCCTGAAAGATAGTGTTTTGGCCTTTTTGGTCAATAAACACTTTTATTTTTCCATTTTATGTATACATGTATAATATACAGTGGTGGAGCTGCCATGGGGGCGGAGGGGTCTGGAGCCCCCACTACATCCGGCCAGACCATTGGAGCCCCCACTACATCCGGCCAGACCATTGGAGTCCCCACTAAGTTTTTTTACCCTAATCTCCATTAGAAGGAAGCTGGAACGTCGAGTCTTGAGGTAGAAGATAAAGTTTAGGGCGTAATGGGCCGATCGGCCAGCTAGTAAAAAAAAACTCCACGGTGAACGGCCCATAACTCGGCCCAAAATCTCTCTTCCTCCCATCCCCACCAGTCAGCCTTCTCCCTCCCCTGCTCGCCAAATTCGCCCGCATCGGAGCCGCTCTGCCCGACCGCTCCAATCCCCTTTTCGGCTCCGCGCCATCGCCCGTACCCCCTAACCCTAGGCACGCAGCGACGGCGGCGAGGAGTGGCTGGCCACTGGCAAGGAAGCTGGCCGCCAAGCCAACGCCAGCCTCCAGGTTTCCAGACTCTGGTCGAGGCCAGGCGCGCCGGCACGAGGCGCGAAGGCGGCATCGCTTCAAGCCAGCAGGCGAGGCCGGCGGCCAGCGTAGCGAGGCGTGGCAGGCCATCGCAGGTACGCAGCAACTAGGCAGACAGGCAGTCGCGTGGGCACGCGACGATGTCAGATCCCGAGAATTCAGAAAGAACGAAATGGATGAACTCTCATGAATCATGAAGAAATTCAGATAACTCTCCTCACCATGGTTACCGCAAGGACTTGATCTAGATCTAAGGAGCTACACTAAGATAACTAAGGACAATAAAATTAGGGTTTCATCACTTGCTTTCCCTCAGGCCGATGGCCAAATATATAGAGAGTGGCGTCATTACAATTATGATGTTTTAAGCTCCATCAAGGGAGTAATCGCGGCATTACAGCCTTAACACAAAGCAAAAAGGCAAAAAGTGACGAGTACAGTGCTCCCGCCTTTGCCAAAAAACAACTCAAGCCACACATCAGGTCTCCGCGTTCTCACATCCATCCAATTTCCTTAACAGCGTACCGGTTGGAGTCAACAGATCGATCACATAGGACGCCGTCTTCAGTTATAGGCACCCAAGTTCAGAGTTGGCTTCAGTTTACTTCAGAGTTTGCACATTTTCAGTCTCCATTTCAACCATGGTTCCTGACAATACTTCCCCTTAAGAGCATCCTTGTCCTCAAGGATGAAAATTTGGAAATGTTCTCCGGATGTAATCTGCATCCTCCCAAGTGGCATCAGCAGGAGTTAAATTTTCCCATAGAACCAACCATTGTGTTATAGCTACTCCATCATGTAGGAATCATTCTCCTCTGCAATATAGCAATTGGTTTAGTCTTAATTTGGCCATTGTTTCCAACTGAAGGAAGGTTACTCATGGGCACTGCCCTATGACCAATATGTTTCTTCAATTGGCTCACGTGGAAAACTAGATGAATCTGGGATTCTTAAGGGAGTTGTAACCTGTAAGCCATTTGCCCCGACCTTCTCTAGCACCTTAAGGGGGCCATAAAATTTTGATATGAGTTTGAGAGAACCTCTAATCCCAAAAGCATTTTGTCTATAAGGTTGAAGTTTGAGATACACCATATCTCCTACTTCTAGTGTTCTCTCAGTTGTTAGCCTATCAGCAAAGAATTTCATGCACCTTTGATCTTCTGTCAGACTCTGCTTTAGTTTCTGCAACATAGCCTCTTTCTCCTCTATAGAAACTCTAGCTTCTTGGGACACATTGCATGGTACAGAAAATTAATTAATTTGAGGGGGAGCATACCCATACAATGCATGAAATGGAGTCATCTCAATAGCAGTGTGGTAAGTTGTGTTGTACCACCAGTCTGCCATAGCCATCCTTGAAAACCAGTTCTGAGGTTCCAAGAAACACATACTCCTCATGCAGGATTCTAAACATTGATTCACTCGTTCTGATTGTCCATCGGTTTGGGGATGGTATGCAGTACTAAATTTTAATTTCACATTTCTAGCCTCAAACAGTTCCTTGAATAAATTGCTGGTAAATATCCTATCTTGGTCAGTAATGATAGATATGGGCATACCATGCAACTTATAGATATTGTCTAAGGATGGCAATGGGGGCCCGAAAACCGATCCCCGATGGTGAATACACCTATTAGGGACTGGTTTTGGTGAGATACTTTCACCACGGGGCCTTCTAATGGTGTAAATGTAACCCCCGTCGGGCTTGGGGACGCTGTGCTCGTCCCAGCCCCGAACACCGCAAATAGGCCCGAGAAAATTTTGTGGGCTGCCTGGTTTTCTCGGCCCATGTAGTTATATGACCATCGGAGGAGTCCTCTCTATTTCCTCCATTCCTTCTACCGCAATGCTACTCCTCTTCTCGTCCGCCCGCATTGACTCGCCCCTCTATGCTCTGTCCTTTCGTTTTTCTCCTCTTCTCCTTAGTCACACGCATGACGCATCTTTCTTCTCTTCTCTTTGAATCACAAGCGCATGCAGTAGGCAACAAGCACGCATAGCGAGATTGGCAACCATGAAAGGAAGGCTGTCGTGGTCCATCGATGATTCCTGGGAAACAACACATTACATGGCCTCCAGATCTGATCCCCTACACAAAACAAACCACCGGTAACTGCCAGATCCGGCCTCCGCGACCATCGCGGCCGCCAGAAATGAGCAAGAAACAAAGGTACTTATATATAGCATAGTTTCTCTTGATGCCCTTGATTTTCTGGCTGAAGATTTTTACTCCGATTTCTTTTTTCTTTTCCATCAGCATATTCTTAATCTGCTATGGGTGATCCCGTCGGGCCCCCAAGGCCCGACGGTGAGCGGGACGGAGGCGAGTGAAGCCCCAAGGTGGGGGACAGGGGCGGGCTTCAGGGAAGATTTCGTTGTCGGTTCTCGGTGACGCGTTGCTACTCCCGCCGGGGATTAGCCCCGTTGCCATCCCTAATATTGTCCATGAAGACCTCTATTACTTGCTCCACTGAATATGGATGTGACAAGGCTAAGAAATGAGTATATTTTGTTAGCCTATCTGCCACCACCAAAACCACATCTTTGCGTTTTGACCTTGGCAATCCTTCCACAAAATCCATAGTAATATGTATGTGTCCATGCCATATCTGGGATCTCCAAAGGATTTAATAAACCAGGAGTGTGCACACGCTCTGCTTTGGTTACTTGGCAAATAGGACATTCTCTGATAAATTTCTCCACAGATTGCTTCAGACCAGGCCAGTAAAACACCTTCTAAATCTTGTGATAAGTAGCCCTTGTCCCAGAATGACCCCCCATAGGAGAAGAATGATATGCCTTCAATAACTGCTTAACTGCTCACTCATTTTCATTGATGTTCCAACATACAACCTTCCCTTGTATTTCAGAATTCCAGCCTCCCATCGATAATCTCCAACTAGGTCTCCTTCTGTACCCACTAAACTCAGCATTTTGTGTGCCAATATATCTCCATAGCTTCTCTTAATATCTTGAATCCATTCAGGATTAGCAGCAACAATTCCTAAGCATTCCCTCTTGGCAACAATATCAGGGCTTCTAGAGAGAGCATCTGCTACCTGATTCTCTCTGCCAGATTTGTATTTTGTGACATATTCATACTCCATTAACTTCAACATTAACTTGTATTGAATCCCTTCCACTAACCTTTGAGTCATCATGGTCAATCCTAATAACAATTTTGCCACCTAAGAAATAATGCCTCCACTTCTTCAAAGCTTCCAAGATGGCTATTGCCTCCACTAGCAGCCTTAGGACCCAAAGATTTGCTAAAATATGCAATTGGCTTTCCATTATGTATCAAAACAGTCCCAATTCCTACACCACAAACATCTGATTCTTTTGTAAACTCTTGTTGGAAGTTGGGTAACACAAACACTGGACTACTGCACAAACACTGCTTCAGCTTCAAGAATGCTTCATTTTGTTTTGCTCCCCACTGAAAAGAGTTTTTCTTTAGCATATCATGCAAGGGTCTATAAATTACTCCATAATTCTTAATGAAATGCCTATAATACCCTGTCATGCCTAGAAACTGCCTCAATTCAATTATATCTCTAGGAATGCTTCTCTTTTCAATGGCTGCTATCTTAGTAGGGTCAGTAGCTACTCCTTCCTCAGATATAACATGGCCTAAGTAAGCTAACTTATGTAACCCAAATTCACACTTCTTAAGATTAATCACCAAGTGATTATCTTCCAAAGCTTGCAATACCTTCTTAATATGTTCCTGATGTTCTTCAGCATTCTTGCTATAAATCAAAATATCATCAAAGAACACCAACACAAATTTTCTAAGATATGGAGCCAAAACTTGATTCGTTAATAATTGAAAGGTTGTTGGGGCATTAGTTAGCCCAAATGGCATCACTGTATATTCATAATGGCCTAAATGAGTTCTGAAAGCAGTTTTGTGGCTCTCTCCAAGTGTCATCCTCACTTGATGATATCCTGACCTTAGATCCAATTTAAAGAAGATTTTAGCTCAAGTTCATCCAGCAAATCTTCTATAATTGGCATTGGAAACTTGTTCTTCACAGTTTGTGCATTGAGTTGTCTATAATCCACACACACATTCTCCATGATCCATCCTTCTTCCTAACCATCACTGCAGGGGAGGAATATGGGCTATCACTGGTTTTGATTTCCTCTGACTTAATCAGATCAGCAATTATAGCTTCCATAGCTTCTTTCTGGTAGGGGCACTCTGTAAGACCTCAAATTGGGGGGTTCAGCACCTGCCTTCAATGTAATAGTGTGATCACAATCCCTTTGAGGTGGCAGCCATTGTGGTTCATTCAGCACCTTAGGAAATTGATCCAGAATCTGTTGCCAGATTACAACAGGTTTGCCCTTCTTTTCTTCAGGTATCTCTTCTGTGTGATACAGTTGTAAAACATAGACTTGAGCCCCTTTTCTAATAGCTTTGTCTAACTTCTTTTCACTAATTCTAAATTTCTTCTTTGGTCGAGTGAAATCATCAAATACCATTGACTGCCCTGAAACAGTGATTCCCAATAACCATAGCTTTAAATCCAGTGTTATGGGACTGTGTTTCTAAATCCAATCAGCCCCTAAGATAATATCATATCCCTTTAGTGGAATTAAATTGAACGCATTGCTGAACTTTTCACCCTGGATATTGTAGCTGATCTCAAGGACTTGATGAGCTGATTTCAATTCTCCCCCACCTGCTACGACAATCTTCTTAGGGTCAGTGTCAACCAGAGTAAACTAGTTTCTCAATCCTTGGTCCATGAATGTGCTAGTACTTCCAGAATCGACCAATCTGGCAGCTTTTCTATTTCCAATTGAGATGATGACAGCAAAAGTGTCTAGTCTATCAGTTCCCAAAACTACACTCAAAGACACATACATCAACTCCTCTTTAACCTCCCCTTCATTCACTTCTGGCACCTTCTCAGTTGCCTCCTCTGTTTCAGATACTACCTCTTCTCCAGATTCCTCTTCTTGGTCTTGAGTTTCATCCTCCACTAGCAAAGCATGAATTGCTTGCTTAACTTTACATTGGTGCCTTGGGAACCATGGTTCCTTGCAAAACCAACATTTCATTTCTTCCTTCTTCCCTATCTCTTGCTTGCCCTGGACTTTAGGTCCAGCCACTCTGGGTATCTGCCCCACTCCTTTATTTACATTTCTGTTCCTGTTGAACTTGTTAGCTGATCTCCTTGCATTTGTAGCCTTTTCATAGTTTTTAGCATACCGGTATGCTTGTAATAACCCCATTAGTCTCTGTCCACTCACATCATGCTTGATGTCCCCCCCCTAAGACCTCCAATGAAATAATTCATCAAATAGCTCTCATGCAGGAAATGGTTCCTCCTAACCAAATCCACATTTTGTTCAAATCTATCAATGTATTGTGAAACGGTCATGCCCATTTGTTTCACATTCTGTAATTGCTCCACAGCCTCTTGGGTACTGGCTTTAGAAAAACTGTCTCTCAGCCACCCACATAACTGGACCCAACTAATCACTTGCCAAGGGATTCCCCACTCCTCTAAACCATCTTGCTGCTCTTCCTGTAAAGTGTGATACTGCCATGTTCACCCATTGTTCTAGAGGTGTCCCTGTTACTGCAAAGAACCTTTCACAAGTTAAAATCCAATTTACTACATCATCTCCCTCAAATATTGGAATCTCCAATCTTGGTCCCTTAAGAACAGCTTCAGCATACACCCCATTAGAATTTCCCCCAAGGTGGATATGTTGTTGTGCATCAAAATGAGGCATGCCAGTAGTAAAACCCCCAAAAGATGTTCCAGTTTGGTTCCAAGGTGCTGCATTAGATGCAACAGCACCAGTGGGTCCTTGCATACCAGTCGGCGACGACCCTATTGGTCTTTTTCTACTCTCCCCTGCCATGAAAGTGTTAGCCTCCACACTGAACATGGTGCTATGTGCCCAATTCACTCCACCATCCTTAGATGCCTGCACTCCTCCTGGTGGTACTTCTATTGGATCCTCAGCGTGTTCCCCTTCTGATTCCCCAGCTTCACCACCAACCTTCTTCCATGGGTCCCCTTCACCGTGCTGCTTACCTTCAAAAGGACCTTAATTTCTAAAACTTCTGTCTTCAACGATTTCAGATTTCTAGCTCTTTCTTGATCGATGCAATCTCTGCTTGTGCTTCAGAGAACTCAGCTAGTTCCACCATTTCCCTGCGACCTTGTATGAGTTACCATACACCCCTCCACAAGCTCGGTTTGGAATTCAATTCCTCCCCCTTCAGGAGCTTGTAGGCCAGATCTACCACCGCCCGACACATTCTCAAGCTTACGGAGATTTTACGGAAACACACTACAAGAGTGGTTCACCAACCCTAACTTGAACTATGCCTCAATAGTCAACACACCACCGGATTGAATCAAACGATGTCCTAGAATTTTATGGGTGCTCACCACCGCCTTCACCCAACCCTTACTCGATGACCCAAGAGCCAAGGAAAGCTTCTTCTCTGATACCTTTGTTAGATCCTGAGAATTCAGAAAGAACGAAATGGAAGAACTCTCATGAATCCTGAAGAAAATCAGATAACTCTCCTCACTGTGGTTACCGCAAGGACTTTGTCTAGATCTAAGGAGCTACACTAAGATAACTAAGGACAATAAAATTAGGGTTTCATCACTTGCTTTCCCTCAGGCCGATGGCCAAATATATAGAGAGTGGCGTCATTACAATAATGATGTTTTAAGCTTCATCAAGGCAGTAATCACGGCATTACAGCCTTAACACAAAGCAAAAAGGCAAAAAGTGACGAGTACAGTGATCCCGCCTTTGCTGAAAACAGCTCAAGCCACACATCAGGTCTCCGCGTTCTCACAGCCGTCCGATTTCCTAACAGCGTACCGGTTGGAGTCAGCAGATCGATCACATAGGATGCCCTCTTCATTTATTGCCACCCAAGTTCAGAGTTGGCTTCAGTTTACTTCAGAGTTTGCACATTTTCAGTCTCCATTTCAATCACGGTTCCTGAGAGACGAGCCGGCGCAAGCGGCAGCCCTGCGAGCAGGACAGGACGGCAGCCGGTAGGTTGTGTATGTGTTAATCGATTTCACTTTTAAAGTCTAGTGACTAATTATGTAAATAGTTCAAGAATCATAGTCATTGAAATCTGAGAATTGTTTTCGTTTCAATGTTTGCTATTTTGCTGCTTTCAGGCTTGCTAGATTAGTTGATTGTCAACATGTCAAAAAGGACACTACTCACGCATTATTGTAGTTCAAGCAACACAAATGCTAGTGATTTTCCTGGTAATAATGGGAATGCAAGTCAGCCAAAAAGAACTAGGGAAGAGTTTACTTATATGGATATTTGACTGGCTTGAGTATAACATTGTCTACCTATCGTTAATTATATGTAAGCAATTATTGAACTAGACATACAAACATTTTGTATAGACATATTTTAATTTTTGTTGGCCTAATTAGTTCAGCCCCCACTATTATTTATTCATGTCTCCACCCCTGATTATATACACTTCATATATGCTTTTTTCAAAAATCTTGGGTATACATCTTAGTACCCCCATTCATACGGAAGCCGGGAGATAAACACTTTGTGCAAAGCTATTTGGTCAATAAACACTTTGTGCTAGTATCTAGCGTAAACAAATTGAGTGGCCCCTAAATTATACTGCAAAGCTATTGGTTGATTTTTAGACTGAAATTGATGGGCTTGTGCTGTAAACAATATAACCCCAAACAGCCATCTGATCAGGCATTTACTTCTTTAGCCTGCTGCTACCTTTTGTTGCGGCTGCTACTGCTATAGTCTAGTGATGGGCTCTTCCGGCCTCGTCAGCATTGGGCTTTCACCAGGCCGAGCCATTGATCACTGACACTAATTAAGTTGAGGTTGCTCTCTCGGTCCTTTTCGTCTACCCCTCTTTGTAGTTTTTCTAGGTGGCCCATCTGAAAAAAAAACTAAACCTATTTTCGCAGATGGGCAAGTTAAATGGGTTGATTTTTATACGGACCATACCATATGTCCGGCCTAGGATTGTTATATACAGGTCTCATGGCCTCATATGAGATGTCCAGAGGTTTGGTATGGAAAAACAAAATTTGTACTAGTAAATACCAGATAGGACAGAAATCATGTTGGCAGCCTAGATCACCTGCGTCCGTGGCTGCCCCTGTATGCAAGAGATAGGAAAAAGGTCTCCGTGAGCCACCGTCCACCGGTGCTTCTCCCCGGCGTGTGCGGCCAGCGACAGTGGCTTGGGTTGTGTGGTGAGGCAAGCTCAAAACCCAGCAGCTGGATGGCGACGGGGAGGACAGCGCAAAACCGGAAACATATTATATATAGACAATCTTTTCTGTGCATACTCCGTATATACCAATAAATAAATATCACCGAGAATTCTCGAAAAATTATATGTATACTTTAATGGTGTTACACATATCCGTAAAATATCATCTTAGAATTCACCTAATAATTTAATTGCAACAATGAAAGAGCCCAAAACGTCCATAAGGCCGAAAGAGCCCGGCAATAGAGTAGCCAGCAGCAGCAAACCAGCAGGCAAAGCTAGCAGAAGCTAAAGAATAATATTAATGGTACTATATCATTTTAATTTTTGAATGGTCACTCAATTTGTTTGTTTACTTTTAGTATCTATATGCACATTGCCGGCAATGATCGCTGCCACTAATTAAGAGCGATCCCATTAAACATTCAACAAAGAGAAGAAACCGAGAGGTTGCTCTCATGAGTCACGATCGCGGGAAGCGGAAATTAATCGAAGCAGCAGCTTAATTTATCTTTAACGCAGCTTGATTTAAGCTGGACTCATTCGCGTCACCGAGTGGGGCCACAATGTCGACATGGCGTCTTCCCATGCATTCTTTGGCGTACGCCTCTTTTCTTCCCTTATATCAATTTCCAGGTTGATTGCATTGCGCCGTTTTTTTTTTTTGAGGGCAGCATTGCGCCGTATTAATACTCCCTCTATGCACATTTGTTACGTCATTAAAAATTGAAGGAAGTATATAAGTATACGTAGTGTACAGTGCATGGATGCTTATAAAGATCTTTGCGCCTCAAATAAAAAACCTAACCTAGTAAATTCGTAGCAGTAAGGTTAAGTTCCATCTGATTTTGTATCTTGTACTTCGTTAATTAATTCGAAGCAAACGAAACGTAAGCTTGGCCATGGTCATCACTGGCCGGCCACTAGGTGATTTGACAGACACGCTTACCCTAATTTCCTGGCAAAGCAGGTGAACTTCCTTCCCTGGGCCTAATTGGTGTATAGCTAAATTATTCCAGACTTGCTGTCTCGTAAGAAAATAGCAGCACCAAAAGAGCTTGCTTAGATCATGCAGGTGAGGCTGTAGGAAGAGTAGACGACAAAACAAATGAAACACGATACGAAGCCATTGGCGAAACAACAAAGCCAGAGGCAACACTAATAGATAGACGGTGGCAGGCCCAGGAATTTTTATTGGATATTCGAAATAGAAAAAGCTATAAAAATTTGACAACCAAAACTAATAGTTGTATAATATGTATGTATTATTGAGAATTAAATTGTTAGTTGCCTTTATTATAACCTTTTTTTTTCTCTATTTACTTTGCACATTTATATGAAAACTCTACATACTTATCATTTTTCTCAAAAAACTTAAGTATACATGTGAATACCCATGTATGCATGTTGTGCCCGCCCATGCTAATAGAGTGTAGGCGAAGTTAGCCTAGAGAGAACTGATAAAGCTGAGATAATGGTGGATAGTTCTCGGTCCAAATTACTGTAACGAGGAACGGCCCATTAGGAGTCCAGATGGGGATAAAATATACTTAAGGAAAATACTATCTTCGTCACAAAATGTTTGTCGTTTTTTGCTAATATTTGACCATTCGTCTTATTCAAAAAGTTATGGATATGATTTATTTTGTCTGCCATTTGCATTATTATCAAAAAGTATTTTAGGTGTGACTTATCCTTTCTGATATTTGCAATAATTTTTTGATTAAGACGAATAGTCAAACGTTATAAAATAAAAATTCAAGATATTTTGATAAGTATTTCGGGACGGAGGGAGTACCTAAGTAGTCTCAAGGACAAAAACTATATAAAAAATGCACTTTTACAATATTGTCGGATCCCGATCTAGATAATACATGACCCCTTGTAATTTGAAATCCTCAAAATCCGAATTCGTCCCCTTATAATTCTATTTATTACTGACCTGCGTTTTCTAGATAAATACTATTCAGTGTTAAACACAGGTTGTCGTGGCACATAATCAAAATGGCCAAATTATGCAGGTCGACAAGAGTCAGCCTCACAGGACAAAGCGGCCTAGCTAGGTAGTACTAGCTTTTAGAATCATTTTATATAGCTATGAATATATAAAAGGCTTTTACCCTTTCGTTCGGTAGGGAAAAGATGTAGTAAAAGAAACGACAGAGAGAGCGTGCACTTGTACCGTTCCAAATTGGACGGTGCGCAGTTCAAGTTGAGCCTCCGACACACGACAGGACACATGGTGTGGGTCCCACAAGGAAGATCTCGTCCTCCTCCCCGATTGCGTGCGCGCGAGCGAGTGGGGCCACACAACCACGTAGAAAAATCCAGAAATGCAAAAGCTACCGAGAAAGCGATCCCGAGGCCGCCGCGACCGCCCCTCGCCAGGAGTGGGCCCCACGTGTCGGTGACATGGACGAGGTGGGTCGTTCGCGTCAGCGGTGACACAGCAGGTGGGATTGGGAATTTCGGCGTCCCGCGGCCCCCTCTGCCCTTGGAGTGGCCAACGTGGCCAGGTTTCACGCGAGGCAGCTGCGGGTTTCTCTATGACATGTGGGGTCCAGACGGAGGTATGGCCCACCTGTCTTTGATGGAGCTGGCTTGATTCGGTGGGATCTCGTAGGTAGGTCGCTCGATGGCCGCCGTTCCAATGTGCGAGGTGCTTTCCTGGCTGTTTCCCGTTTTGCCTCGTGGCGTTTGGTGGTGGTGGGATGGGAGCCTCTGTTTTCATGTCAGGTTTGCTTTTACAACCCTTGTTTTGTAGCAATTCACAAATTATGAAGCAATCCGTCCGATCTGATGTATCACCTTTGTTTAGTGTAGCAAGTTAGTATTTGTCTAATGTCTTGTTGTCGTAGAAGGAGTATTTCCTAATCATATTTTTTAAGTAAAGTATTATAGAAAAGGACCAAATTATAAGATCTAATATATTACTCCCTCCATTCAATAATGTAATTTATACTTATATTATAGGATTGGGGAGTAATAAATTGATTAATTTTTGGAACATGCACCACGCTCAGATTGGTGGTATTTTTAAGTTGTTATTACAAAGTTTTTTGGACAATAAGTTGTACATATATTTCAATGCTGACGTATTACTACCAAAAATAGAAGACAAATTAACAGCTTAAGTACTCGTTCTACTCTTGTACTATCAACTTCACTATTGAAGGATTGAAATCAACAATATGATTACAATAAAACATACATGGGCAATATATTTGCAATGATCGGCTAAAATGCTCTTTTCGTCAAAAAATATAAGGATTTGGGATGGATGTGACTTCTCCTAGTACAACAAATCTGTACAAAACTTCTTTCCAGATTCGTTATAGTCACATCCAATCCCAAATCCTTATATTATTAGACGGAGTGAGTATATAAGGATTTGCCTCGTAACAAGCACGAACAATAATTTGTGTCATTGCAGCAGCACGTCGGGTCAACGTAGCTACCGTTGTCACCATCGTAATTGTTACCATATGATGGTGAGGATTACAATGACTCTTTTATCATTTTCAAAATAAATTAACTTCTAGCTAAGAAATTGTACAAAAGTGTCTACTCTCTCCGTCTCAAAATACAACTACCTAAAACTAGATGGGATATCAGCTAGTATAACAAATCTGGACAGCTCTTTATCCAGATTCATTGTACTACTAAACGTCACATCCCGTTCTTGATATTACTATTTCGAAACGGAAGTAGATTCGTAGCCAATATTTAATTGATTTGAGATGGGACAAGTAAGTGTCAAATTTATGGCCACGAAACTAACCATAACCATAAGAACATATACACCTCATAAAACCATCAAAGTAGGTTAGCAAGCGCAAATATTACGGTTGGCAAGGTCCTAATTGGGAAGAAAACATTTCCACCGTGCACATGGACGAGCCAATGGAGGGGACAAAACACCTGCGAGAACAGATCTGCCCTTTTGCACGGCGCCACTTCTCTCTGCATCACCCACCTCAGCCTCAGATTTCCCTTTTCCCCACCACCACCATCACCTCCTTGTCCACCACCTCACCTCATCGCCTCCCTTCCTCCTCTCCTCTCTTCCACATCACTCCTCTCTCCCTTCCCCTCGCCGCCGCCGCCGCAGGTTCGTCTCCTCCCTACCTCTACCTCTGTTGTTTTTCTCCTCCCTCCAATTGCTTCCTCTCCTGTCGTCCTATCCCTTACCCGACCATGCCTCACCTTGTCCTCGCCCGCGCGCTGCTGCCTTGTCGAAAATTTTCCCTTTTTCTTTCTCGCAATTAGGGCTTCCATGATCGATGGAGTCAGCCAATTTGTTCTTTTCCGTGGTGATGTTTCTGCATCCTTCTCGCCTTTGCGCGAGAGGCAGAGGGTCTAGTAGTACTTTTTGTGTTGCATGATTGATTGCATCATGACGTCCGTAATCCGTTCGCTGACTTGTTCGTTCGTATGTGGCCGCCGCTTGCTGCAATCCGACCTACGAATGCATAGGGAGAATCGCCGTTGATGCAATCCTCTTACCCTTCTTTCTTGCCATGATATAATTCTTGGGTTTTTAATTTTGACTGTGCAACAAGTGTGGGATACTGAATCTTGCAATATTTAAAAGGAAAAAAAAAAATCTCGGTTCGGGTATCCGGAGGCGGAGGATGTGGTGTCCAGTAGATGTGCTCATGTGCTGCTCTGCACATACTATAAAATCTTGCGGTTTTGATTCGGTCTATTGATTAGGTTGTGCATACGTGAACATGTTCTCTTTTATCCCTCTTTTGTTTGGTAGATTCTTGGATGTAATCATGTCAACATGAATTTCTGCTGACTGGTTAATCAAGTGATATAGTTGAATCTGGAGACCGAATTCCATCTCTCTTGGTGTGTGGTATGGTGGCTCGAATACAGAATATTCTTTTTATGTTGGATATCGATCTGTCATGCGTCCTAAGATGTGAAGCTGCTGACTGTGATAATATTATCGCGATGCTCACTTCGATTTATATCGTGCGTCGTCCTGGCATGGAAAGTTGCTGACTGTGATAGTACCTCCTATCTGGAGTGCACTGATTCTACTTTTGTGGTGGTTGCTGTGCTGCATGCATGTGCAAATATTCGAGGTCTCCGTGTAAAGTTGCTAGGCTAGGTATGAATTCAGATGATACTTTTCCAGTGCTTTATCTGTATACACTTTTGTCCTGTAGAAAATTATCGTTTCCCTTTCATCTGTTCAGATAACCAAATTACTTGGTCGCTATGAGCAAGTTAAAAAACCCGTCTAGTTTCTTGCTTTCTAAATTGCTACCTATATTTTCTAATTGCAGACTGAAGGTGCTCAGTTCTCCTATCAACAACCAGAGTTTTGCACTATTAGATTGGCTGCTGCTGTTTCGTCACTTCCTGGTACTGATTGCAAGCCCTTGATCCATCACTGGCAATTTGTTTTTGTATTTACTGTGGCATATCTATCTAGTTGTAATCATCAAAAGAATATGCATAAGTTCATTAAAATGTATGTATTATGGATTTGGATTCCTGGCTCTTCTATTGTTTCATCATTTTTAAGGACCATCAATGTGGATCCTTTCATTACACTGCATGAGTTATGAATGTGGATTCCTGTTTATTGTCATTTAGGATCACTTTCAAGCATCATCCTTACTTTGGCCTTTGAGAGCCATGCCTACATGAACACTAATTTCCAGCATTCACGCCATCTCCATAAGAATATTACATGTTGTTCTGTTCTTAATATTGAATCTTATTTTAATTATTTGAATGGGTAAAACAATACATGCGACAGTTCTAAGTTAAAGTCAGAAAATTTAAACAAGCCTTTTTCTATTTGCATATGCTATATAATTTCTTGTGGCAATTGGTTTTCTAGCATAAAATCCTCAATGAGCTGATCTGTATTTTTTAGCAACACATACTCTTGATGCCACACTGTACATATTCTTAATGGGCATACATAGAAAATTGTACCGGAGAGATTACAAATGTGCATGATATTTTTTCTCAGAATTATTTCCACTACTAGTATTTAAAATGGACACAGAAAAAAAATTCTTACACATCCGACTGAATTCTATAGTTCCAGTATGATTTTAGTTGTCTGATACTCTGATTAAATCGTTGATGTCAGATGTTACTTCATACGTGCTAGTATTACACATCTTGTTTTCGCTGAGGTTACTTCTTGGAATGAATGGCAGAACTATTTCCCTTGGTTTGGCAAAATATGCTGAGAAACTTTTTTTTGTTAGCTCTAGTTTATTTAAAAATAACGTCCATTTGTGTTCCCTCAACTGTGGCCTTGATCTGACTTTTGTAACTCAATTATTGTTGTTCATTATGTATACCTGAATTCTTAAAATCATCCATTTTTCATCTCTGGGCCTGCCCAAACTAGGTTGATTTTTAGCGACTTGTCATTGACATTGATGGTATTGGATGATTTGGATGCTGTGCGGGCATCTGAGCTAGAAAAATAAAAATAAAAAATATATATGAGGTAAAGGTTACATGTTGGGTCCCGATATATTCTTCTTTGTTATTGCTTATTATTGTTTATTGTTGGTTGATATAGTGACATGAATACATGATCACATTTTACACGTCTAGGCTCCACGTCATTAAAAAAAAAACACCTCGATTCATGAGTACTAATGAAATGTGCATACCAAGGCTATAGTTGAAGAACCATATGGGCTATCAGATGAAATTGCAGACATCTGACTGAATGACTAGGTCATCCATGCTTAAAACCTTTTCATCGGCACAGTATGACACGTTGGTATAGCAATTATCAAATGCCAATAATTTTTTAAAGTTTTCTTCTGAACCACTCTAATCTGGTTAAAGCTATAAATTTATTTAGAATCACTAACAGATTTAACCACTTTTATTTCAACCTTTCAGTTTGTGCTCTTTTTATTATTGTGTGCGTTTTGTTTTCTGCAAAATACTCTTTGTAAACATGTTGTTCAACACTCATGTATTTATCCATCCATGCAGAACCTAACTTCCTGAATTTGATCGGATGAAAGCAGCAGCATCTGTTGCTTCTGAGTTTAGCTTCACTGCTGCTATCTGAATAAGAAGTCTGTCTCTTCATTAAAAACTAAGAAATGGACCGCAATGATACTTCTGGATTTGTTAGTGGGGGTTGCAAAGAGGCAGATGAGCTGCTTATCTTTCTGATTTCTTAGTTTATTTGTGTATTATGTAACTCAGAAGTGCCACTGACTGTAGTTTTCCCTTAAGATTGGTCAAATTGAGCCTTAGTATTCTCAGCCACCTGCAGCAGTTGAACATCAGCTTGGATTCTCAGAATTTACTGCATATCCTCATACAGTAGGGGCAATGGATAAACAACTTGGATTCTCAGAATTTATTGGCAATTCCTCAAATCCAGGAAATGCTGAAAAATGGACCATTATTAGGCCACCAGCCATCCAACCAACGGTTTGTCCTAAACAACTTGATGTGCTTGCCCAAGATAGCATCCACAATCTTATATCAAGAGGGATCAAGAGAAAGTGGGTTGATTTGTCATTGGGTTTGGGCAACTCCTCAAGCTCTTCAGACTCAAGCAAGCAGAGCATGGAAACATGTTGCACCATGTCTTCAGCAAAGGATAGGGATGATGGCTCATCATTCGACATAAACTTTCAGTTTAATCTGCATAATGAAGGCACTTCAAAACTGGATAGGAATGAATGTAATGGAAAAAGATTGGAGAAGCCTGTTGATCTCGAATTATCTTTGACTGTTGGAACATGTGAATCTGCTGTGACGAATGTGGACTTTTCTACAGCAACCAAACACCAGTCCGTACTTCTGCAATCATGCAACATGTCTTCAGTGCCTGCAGTAGATGAAGGATCGACATCTGCTCGTTGGAAATCTGGTGGTAAGTTACTTCCTTACCTGTATCAGTCTGGCAACAATATTGGTGTTTTTTCCAGTAAAGAGTTCCCGGGTAGCTCCAACCAGTCTCAGGATCTTGTCCTACCTCCAACAATGATACAATTGCCACAAAGTCCGGTATCTAGTACTTCTGGGGTTGTCAGCTTGCAACAACGCTGCAATAGCATGAAAATCTGTTCGCAGCCAGGTTGTGCAAAAGGTGCTAGAGGTTCTTCAGGGCGTTGCATTGCTCATGGAGGGGGTAAAAGGTGCCAGAGAGAAGGTTGCAAGAAAGGAGCAGAGGGGAAAACCATCTTCTGTAAAGCACATGGAGGTGGTAAACGCTGTGAGCACCTTGGATGCACAAAGAGTGCTGAAGGTCGCACAGATTTCTGCATAGCCCATGGAGGTGGCCGCCGTTGTAGCTGTGATGGCTGCAGGAAGGCAGCAAGAGGAAAGTCAGGCCTTTGTATTAAGCATGGTGGGGGAAAGCGATGCCAAAAACAGAACTGCACAAAGAGTGCAGAGGGGCAATCAGGCTTTTGCATTGCTCATGGAGGTGGCCGTCGCTGTAAACATGATGGCTGCACAAAGGGTGCTCAGGGCAGCACTAATTTCTGCAAAGCTCATGGTGGTGGGAAGAGATGCACACATCCGGACTGCACCAAGGGTGCCGAGGGAAGCACTGGTCTCTGCAAGGGCCATGGAGGTGGCAAACGCTGTTCAGCTGAAGGTTGCCCGAAGAGCGTTCATGGTGGCACTGAATTCTGCGTTGCTCATGGAGGAGGGAAGAGATGTGTGGTTCCAGGATGCACCAAGAGTGCAAGGGGACGAACTGATTGCTGCGTTCGTCATGGCGGTGGTAAGCGGTGCCAGTTTACCGGCTGTAGCAAGAGTGCGCAGGGGAGTACTGATTTTTGCAAGGCACATGGGGGAGGTAAACGCTGCTTATGGGGCCAACCAGGGTCTGGCCTTGGAGATGGCAGTGGTACTTGCGAGCGATTTGCAAGGGGCAAGAAAGGCCTCTGCGTTGCACACAATGCTCTGGTGGAAGACAGCCGAGTCCGTGGTGGTCATACAGTTGGAGCTATTGCCCTACCTGGCTCTATTGGTGCTGATGCTGGTGGTGTAAGTCATGGGACCCTTGCTAGAAATTCTTTCAACTTTGGTGAGACATGTGCTTCCAACACCGAGCAGGCTCATAATCATGTTCAATCACCTGTTACAGAGGGTAGGGTGCATGGTGGCAACATCGTGGCTATGCTTGCTAATGGTATGGACTATCAGAAGCAATTGAACTTTGGCGCACAGGCCAGCACCTCTGGTCGCAACTGGCTGTAGCGCATGCATAAAAAACACCGATGATTCCCTTTTCTGGGTCCTGTTTCATTTTTAACTGGCAAGTAACTTCTGTTCCTACCGCGCTGTGTATTTGGAAACTGGTTGGGTCCTGATGATTTAGTGGTGCTGTGTTAACAGGGGCTTCTCGTGCTTCATTTTAGCCATCTTGTATCATAAATAAAAAGGGAAAGTAATGTAATTTATATTAGTGTGCAAATGTAAAATTCTAATGCTTGTTGAAGATGTAACAGATCTTCAAAACTCATGTTGAATGTTTGTGATTGCAATATTAGCATTATTTGGCACCTGTCGATACATTTAACCGTTTGAGCTTTGATATTGGGGCTGTTTGTTGCTTCAGCTGTTTTTTGAGGTCTATATTCATCATGTGTGTGATGTTGTCTTCCACTCTAGAGAGCAATAATGTATCTTTGCAAGTAGTAAATCATATTTGAATGGCTTAATCCATCCAACCTAGAGTCAAGCTAAGATAAAACTTACCCGATTTGCCTCCAATCTGATTTGCTTCCTACGCACACAATAAAAGAAAAATGAGCTAAATTGGATGTTAACCTATGGAATTCCCTCGAAACCATGGTCACAGGGAAAAAAATTTCATGCTTTTCTTGGTACCAATTATTTTAGGACTTCCGTCCATACGTTTTTCTCGAGGGTGATGATAGAAGAAAGGTCTCCGAGCAGTGCTTGTCATATTTAGTTTGGACTTAGCCGTCTTTTATGTGTACACGCTGACTCTTTATCTACAATTGAGTGATTTGTTATTATATAGCGGATTTGATGATAGCAAGGCTAACAAGAATACAAAATAAATATAGAGGGAACAGATGTTTATATAGGTTCGGACCCTGTTGGGACGGTAATAGCCTTACTCTTGTAGGGTGTGTAGTCTGTTTTCCTTAATCAGTAGATCAGGTGTGTTGCCGAGTACAATGAGCTACTGCAGAAGGCTAGCCTGAGCACTTCAACAAATATATGGGGTATATGGCTATATGTGTATGTGGGGCTAGTCGAATAGATGAGATTGTTGGCGAGGCGAATCCGAGCTCTTCAATGTGCTTTGACGGGTTGCAAGTCTTCAGACTCAATTAAATGTGTCCTGAGATCTCTAGGAGCCTCTAGATTTATACTGCATGTGAGGGAAGTCACGGTCTAGTTGGACTTAGGGATTATGAGTAGGAAGTATATATGACAGGATAATGAAGGAATTAGTCTTATACTATCCAGACTGTATCTTTCAGTATAAAAAGTTTTTCTAGCATTTGCTAATCGTAATAAACTTGGTGGGCCTCTCCCTATAGTTGTAAAGGTATCTGAAATATATGGTTACCGTATACACAACAATACATATTGGAACCATATATCGAGTACTACGACAATAGTCCCTGAATCCTATTGTGAATGATCCCTCGACTAGCATTAGCTACTTGAAAGGTATAACATTGTTAGGTGTTAGAGCCACGTGATGATACCTGCAGTTGATATTTGAGCAAGTCATTTTTTGCTTTGAATCGAGTAGGTTTATAGTCGAATTAAAAAATTCGAGTTAGTATAATAGTATCCTTCGGCAAAAGCCCCACCATAAATTTCAGAGAATTCTAAGCAACACGAGGCTATAAACCAGAGTTCTGAGATCTATTTGGAATCTTCTAGTTCATTAGCCCAGTTCCCAAATCTCTCAAACCCTAATCTCCTTATCTTTAAATCTTCTTCAATCACTAGTGGTGTTGAACCGCTCCTCCATCAAGAAAGTGGATTTGGACAAAATGGAGAAGGATGGGTCTCTCCCGACGGTGGAGATCCTAGATCATGAAGGTGGACAGCCAAGTCCAAAGACCGTTCTGAGTAAGATCTGTAGAATCAAGGTTTTGATTTATAATTTTGTGATGAACAATTGGCACTTGAATTTTGAATTGATTTTGAGTTGATTTGGTGAAGAGGTGTGACCTCGGGATGAGGCCGGTTAGACCGGTCAGTGACCTGCGGTCTGACCGGCCGGTGCGGTCTGATGGGCGATCCAGAAGAGATATCGGACTCTGATTGTTGGGCCGGTCCGACCGGCGTGTAGTGCCCGGTCAGACCAGCTGAGCCCGAATAGGATTGATTTCAGGTTGTTTTCTTAGATTACAAGTTTCCTTCGTGGATATGATTTGATTATGGTTTCTATTCATGGATAATTCTGTTATGTGCTAATGATGAGTCAAGTTGGTGAAAACTTGGGCTCGGTTATGGTTTCTTGGTTGTTTCATATGTAGGTATCGCTTGAGGCCTTGAGAAAGTATTGCCGGTGATGGATCGGAGTCGACTTGGGAGAAGTTGATGTCCAGAGGATCAAGAGATCACGCGGGATACTAAAAGGCTAGAGGATAATGCACGTGGAAGTGAAGATTCCATATGGCATACAAGAGGGATTGTGTACGTATGGAAGTTGAAGTCAAATTTGGAAGGAGTCTAAATTTGGAAAGGAGTTGTTTACTTGTATGAGTAGGATTCTTAAGGGAGTAGGACTTCTAATACAAGTAGGATTCGTGGCTTTGTACAGCCATGTCTATGGGTATAAATATATGAGGGATATGTGCCTCATGTATCGGTTTTTGAGAGAGAAGATAATATCTAGGGTTTAGCCTAGGGTTTCGGCATGAGGTCGAATTTAGAGAGAGGAGTGCTGTTGTTGCACTTTGTAAACACATATTGAAGCAATAAAGTTGATCTACATCTACAAGTTTTTCGATATTGTGTGTTTGGCGATGGTTCCAGGGCCCCGACGGTCAGACCGCCGGCGTCGGCGTGGTCAGACCGGCGGTGCGGTCGGACCAGAGGTATAGGCACGGTCAGACCGGCTACGCGGTCAAACCGGCCTAGACACTACGGTCAGACCGGCTTGCGACAGAGGAAAGGTAATTTTTTATTCCGCAAAAAATTACTGGTTTTAGGTGTTCTAACTATTCACCCTCCTTTAGTTGGTTTGTCTTTTTGTTTTCGATCCTACAAGTGGTATCAGAGCCAGGTTTTTCTATTTGATATTTACCAGTCTTTAGATTTGTTGGCATGGCTCAAAATTTTTCTGACAAACCGCATATTTTTAATGGAACCGATTTTGACTATTGGAAGAAAAAGATGGAATCTTATATAACATCTCAAGGTTATGATATTTGGTTGAAAGTTTCTAATGCTTATGAGATTCCAGATCGTATTGAAACTCCTGTTCAAAAAACTGACTTTGAAAACAATTGTACAACACCTAATATTATTCTTAGTGGGATTTCTCACTCGGATTTTGATCGTGTTTCTCATCTCACAACGGCTAACGAAATTTGGAAAGCTTTGAATGATTTTCATACTGGTTCTTCTAATATCAAAGAGTTGTGAAAAGATGTTTTCAAAAAGGAGTACATAAGATTTGAGATGACTTCCGGAGAATCTTTAGATGATTATCTTGGCCGTTTTAACAAAATTTTGAGTAATCTTAGATCTTTTATTTCTTTTTATGCTGTTAACTATTCTCAATCTGAGATTGCTGGTCACTTCATGAACGGTCTTGATATCAAAGTTTGGGATGTTAAAGTTACTTCTATTTAAGAATCTGTTGATATGAATGATTTGACTTTGGATGTTCTTTATACTAAATTGAAGACTTATGAGATGAACATTCTTTCTAAAAGGACAGATTCAAAATCAACTGCTTTGGTGTCTTCTTCCAATTCTTCTTCTTATTCTTCACAATCATTGCTTGCTTTTGTATCTGCCATGTCCGATGATCAACTGGAAGAATTCAATGAGGAGTATTTGGCTTTACTTACTAACAGATCTCGAGCTATGAATAATGTCAGGTCTAGGAGAAGAGAAGGACCACTACGTTGTTTTGAATGTGGGCAAGTTTGCCATGTTCGTTCTCAATGTCCCAAGCTTAACAAGTCCACCAATGAAAATGAAGAAGACAAGAAGGACGAATGTCAATCTTACAAGCACAAGAAAAAGAGTTCCAAGTACAAGCTAGTACGGCAATTGGTGGAAGCTTTCAAGCAAGTTGAGTTGAGCGACGATGATTATGAAAGTGATGATGAC
>CM002484.1:12362900-12409012 GCA_000325765.3 Leersia perrieri
CCAAGACGAAAGCTATTCAGCTATTATTATTCAGTACTGGTCGGGCCAGAGGAAAGCGCCCATGGCGAAGCGGCGCTTGTCGTCGACGCCGCCGTCGACGGGCGGGAGGCCGTACTCCCGCAGCAGGCAGTCCACGCGCCACTCCGGCATCGCCTCGTAATCCGCCTTCTTGTACCGAGGGTAGTGCAGAGGCATCTGGAATCCCACAACCGCCGTCTCCTTCCTCTCCTCGCCGCCGCCCATCTTCGCCACCACCGCAGGGCCCAGCGATCCCATGTGTCGCTGCTGCTGCTTCACTGGATCTTCTGAATATTTCTCGTTGGTTTCTTGGTTGCAGTGAGTGAATAGAAGAGGATGGTGAGTGTGAGGGGCTTTTATAGGGGAGGAGAGGATCAATGGAATGGTGTGGAGGGTGCTAGAGAGAGAGAGAGATTGGTTGGTTTGATTTTGTGGCGTGGAGAATTGGAGATCGCGAGTTGTGTTTGTGTAGTGGTGATGTTGAATTAGGAGGGCTAGTTGCCGCGCGTCTTTAATTAGGGTTTAATTAAGAAGCTGATCTGCCGTGTCACTCATGCCAGTGCTGATCATCTATTCCTAATGTGTGGTAATCTTCTAGCTCTTGGTTTTCTTTCTCTCTCATTACTAGTAGACTATGTGTTATAAGCTGAAGACACGTAATCGGTACAATGAAAAATCGTCTTGAGTGTAATTTTACACTGTAATTGTCAGGACAGAGTGAACAAAATAATAAAGAAAAATCCCTCTTAGTTTTGAGAAACAAAATATGTATGTTGTCAATCACTTTAAAAATATTAGTCGTAAATACGAGCGTCCTAACTAGTTAAACTACGCTTACTTTATATATATGAAATTGATTGCGTCTAAAGCAACACTCTAAATCCGATTTGGAAAAAACCGATCGGATTAGATTTTTTTATTTTAAAATAGTGTTAGAAGGGGAGTAATGGAATGTTGTTTGGATGAGAGTGCATGGGTTTGGCATGCAACACGAACTAGCTTGTGGTACAAGCATTTCCGTTTCATGGATGTGACTTGCTGCTTCGGTCGTACGCACTTGTTGAGCACTTTGGGAGAGGAAGTTGATGCTATGGGCGACAACAAACTGGGGGCGACGTACGTGTGCCTGTGCATAAACGGCAACCTTGCTCATGCAATACAGTAAGGCCCCGTTTAGTTCCCACAATTTTTTCTCCAAAACATTATATCAAATCTTTAAACTTATGTATAGAGCATTAAATATAGATAAAAAATAAAACTAATTATATAGTTGGGTTGTAAACGACAAGACGAATCTTTTGAAACTAATTATGCCATGATTAGCCATAAGTGCTACAGTAACACACATGTGTTAATGACGGATTAATTAGGCTCAAAAAATTCGTCTCGTGATTTTCAAGCTAGCCGTGAAATTAGTTTTTTCATTTGTATCTAAAAACCTCTCCCGACATCTGGTCAAAATGTCTGATGTGACCTCTATACCCAAAAATTTTTTGGAACTAAACGTGGCCTAAATTCACATTTCCTTCTCTTTTTTTTTCGTTTGTTTATCCAGTTGAAATTGAAACAGCCATAAAACCATCTCTTTCGGAACGCAAAAAAATTACAGAGAAAAGTTAATAAGAATCAGAAAAAAAAATCCACATTTAAGAAAAGGCTAAAAGCCACCTTGTAAAGTATCAACACAGCTATTGGGGAGTGGCAAATCCTCAGATTCTTCTTGTATGTTGTACATCAAAATTGAGTTAGAATGTGAAGACGAGCATCAATTACCCGCAAACTTAAACCATGTACATGTTGCCGTCGTGCACTGGTACACACATGTGGGCCACCGGTGAATCTGCCTGTCGTAAAATCACACATTACTGTCGAATGAACAGAGGAAGAGACCTCACTACCATGGCAGAGGCGACACACATTCCATGTACAAGACAAACAACATATCATTTTCCCTAATGCCATGCAGGGCATGGAATATATGTACAGGGTGAGTTTTGATTTGCCTTTTGCTCTCCACAAGGGAATGGCAAGGAATAAGGGAAACCAGTGGAGGGGGAAAAAAACAGTTGATATCTATCTAAACATTCGTTTTCAGGGTCATTGATCGGCATTGGTTGATAGCTTCTTTGCTCCAAATGATTTTACGAATCACTTTCTGCCTTTATGGTTACTAGTTGTTCTTTCTTTACAAATGCCTACTTGAAGTTTTATTAATTAAACTGAGATAAAAACTGGCGGTGACTTATCAAAAATGTCCAAAATAACCCTCATAACATATTTGGGAATTTCCTGCAAAAATAAAAGTTATGCAGACGAGTACATATTCAATAAGAATTTAGTGAGTTTACAGATTTATCGTTGATTCTCCGTATGTTTAGCATATGAGAATAAAAACACCACCAGGTGTATTAGTGTGATAGGCACGCGTGTGCTTCCTCAGTCAGTCACTATAAGCGAGGGAAAATGCAACCTTAACTATTAGTGCATGATTAATTTAAGTACGAAAAATAAAGATTACCGATGTTTAAGAGTTCAGATGCAACTGAGCCTGTGTAGCTGCTTCCATGATGCTCTTCTGGGGTGAAGCTTTAGCGCACAAAACATAGCTATCCTTTGCTAGAAATATCAAATTGGACGCAAATGGAAATATCAAGGCAATGCTGGCTTGACAAGCCAGTCTGTCCGTACCTTGCCATTTTCCTGCCAACAGCTCCAAAAGCAATGAGGGAGAATATAGTCTCCAAAACTGTTGTGCTCCAAGGAATTGCTAGAGAAATACAAAAATACAACCTTTTATACAAGAAAAATGTGTCAAATCGTTGGACTTTCCAATTAAGTTACTTCAGTTCATTCTCCGGGATACAGCTGGACCATGGTATTGAGCTCAGGTAAAAAAAAAAAAAAGGCATTTGTATAATTATAGTTTTATCATAATGCACCTGGCAAGTTCTATAAGAGTATGCAGAGACAAATTTCCAAATGATGCAGGTAAGTTCTGTTTGTGCCAACTGTCATAGTTTGCATATCAATTCTGACATGAATGATGACGTGAACAGTTATGTTTGAAAAAACAAACATGCGTAAAAGAAACAAATTTGAGAAAAACATAAGACTCGTTTAGTCGTTTTTGTATGCACGGCAAGCAAAGTTATCCCTTGACCCATACTAGCAAGATGAAGGAATGTCCTATGGATAGATGGGTAAGCCTTTAGAGCCCTAGAAAGTAGCCTACAGCCAGCTCACTTGGAAGTAAAAGGCTTTCTTGAGGCAGGGGAAAGAATCCCCTAAAACTCAATCCTGGAAATGCCACTCAAAATATTTCTTGAAAGAGGGGAAAGAATCAAAGAATCCCAAAATTTAATCATGGAAATGCCTTTCAAAAAAGTAGATAAATTACCTGTGTGTGAATGATGTTCTCAGGATCAAGGACAAGGAATTAGCAAAGATTCACATGTGCCGCATCTAGTTGTTTGTCAAACACACATGAAATCCTAATTAGGTCCAAAAGGCAACAGTGGCCGAATTTCTGAAACTGAAACTAGCAATTATTATGGTCATCAACATGTTTCATTGTTACTGAAGTCCAACATACAGCGCTAATTGCCCTGGAAAAGGATTTAGTACACCTCACCACTGGCCCAGAAGGCCAGAACAAGTACTACTGGAGTGAGGAAAAACAAGATATACTAGTTATACAGGTAACATGGACTTATTCAGTTTGAGACTAGGCACGCTATTCATGGGTTCTGGGCAGACTAAAATTAGCAAAACAAGGGGCGGCTCCCAAACCTAGGATCAATTTTCAGGCACATTTCCAACCATCTGACAGTTTCCGAAGATATTTAAGTGATCAGCATGCTTGCTATCACACGCAAGCTAAAGACAACATATAACTTCATTCCTGGCAAAGCATTTACATCGTTCTAGATACGGTACTATAGGAGGAGCCCACCATATTCCCATGTGCAAATTTTATCTGCACATCATGAATTTGTAATGCCAGCAGTCATGGAAAACACCTATGCTTAATTATTCATGATCGAAGCACAAGGTAATAGAAAAAAAATGCTAGATACTATTCCTGGTAGAATATAACTTCTGACATATTGTCAACTAGGAATAGGTTATTTGCATCAGAGAAAAATAGATTATTTGACTCTGATGTCAAATTGCATTATCACAACCTTTTAATCTTGAAAATAGTGTAGGAGCTCTGCTCAACTAGAGAAATAATGTACAAGTCCTGCATCCTACCTTAAGCATAAAAAGGAAGTCATAAATATGAAAAGTATGAATGTTGCTGTGCTGCAATACTGCAAAAGAAAAAGGAATCATTTTTTAGCAAAGATTTAATCTTTCGTGTTCAGTCACCAGTTTTGCATCTATGAATGTCAAAATTTTAGATACAGAGTGAATAAACCATTAAGCACTAACTAAAGAATGTGTGCATGTTTGCTTTTCTAAAGCAATCAGATTTCACCTCTTCGCCAAAGAAATGACAAATCATAGCAGTAAACCTTTTGTCTACTGATATTCTATGTTTGCTCCACTCTTCTTTCACATTATATGTAACATGGCATTGTACACATATGCTGTTGAGATTGCAGCCCCAAATTTCCATTGAATAACTCACTAAAGCTGAGCTATAAATAACCAACATTGTTCATTCAATCAGAAGATCCCCTACCACACTGATCAACAAGCTAACAACAGTGGTGTATACCTACTTTGATGTAACTGGCAATGTTTGTGGCAATTCAACAAGCATGCTCACAGGCATAAAATACATCTGCAGGGAAATTATGCAGATGACAATGCCAAGGAAAAGCTGCAAAAGGGAGAGGATGAAGTATGTGTAAGTATGAACAGATATACATGGTTTTGCTTCCAACATGTAAAAAATGAAACTGAATAATCTGAAACAAACAGAAGGGTTCTAACAACAACAACAAAAAAGGAGGTACCTGAAGTGTAGCTCTCACATTAAAAAGATATACAGACAATACCATTGTTAAAAGCATGGCCATTGATGTTGAGTACACCTGTTCAAATAGAGGATCATAACTATCCTTCAACTTCAATTTCATATAAGAACATAAAGCCAGATTTGTGACAGTATTAGCATTCTTGGTTCAACCCAAATGCATATATAACACAGAAAAAGTATTTATCAATTTAAATGAATTTCACAACAAATAAAATTGTCTACAGAAAAGTTCAAACAACTGTCAGTGGGTTGCTAGATTGAACAGGAAAAAGGTGTTATCAACGAATGGCAAGTAGAAGACATTGAGAATGAATAGGAGAATGCTCAACCAAGGGGAGTGGATAGGGAACAAAACTAAACTCACAAAAAGTTAGGAACTAGAGTAGTTCGGAAGGTGAAAATCTTATGTTTATCACACATGAACAACCACATAAGCACATAATCCTGCTTCATGAAGATAATGTACAGTACTAGTAAAGCATGCTCTTTAAAGATAAATCAGTCAGGTCAACATGTTTTCTTTGACAAATAACAAATGTGTAATTAGCATATATATAATCAAATAGACAGTATGTCAGTATCATTTTGCAGGCATTATATATAATCAGTCATATCCTGACTCTTGCATGTGTATTTGTAGGTGGTTAACTGACCCCATGCAACCATCTATGAATTAGATTCTACATCTGTGGATCAATATTTTTTGCATTTTTATATATAGTTAGCATCTTTTGCAGTACACAAGCTCACACTAGTATCATTGAATATTGGCCAAAATAAAGATTAAGACTAAACTTGCCTTGACTATATTGTCAGAATACTTCATCAGCCATGAGACTAGCAGGCCAGTAGACCCTAAATTGAACACGACCATCCATGTTGTGATAGAATATCCATTAAAAAGACGCTGCCACCATGGCCCTCTCTCAAATCCAGCTTTAAAGTCACCATAGATAAGCCATCCCATGTTGAATAAAACACCAAATCTGACAGCACATAAGATAAATATGAAACAGTGTTTGCCATGTCTGATATGAGAACATATCAGGTAATCTTCAAATTGTTCCAATGCAGCCAAATGCATAGCCAGAAAATATGCGCACTAAAGATAAGCAATGAGTTTGGCCAGTGCAGGTCTTGACAATGAACTAGAGTTAGATATAGATACCTACGTATATAATTGTACATTTTGCCAGTACAGACTATCATTGTTCTTCTTCATCAAATATTCGGTGTACACACCAGCTAGTGCAGAAAGGCAAGCAGAAAGTATCCCAAGCATGTAACCCTGCAGTGGGGCTGAAAAAAGCGAATCGCATGGAACATCACCACATCCTTTAACCTGTAAGAGACAGAAAGTTAGTAAAGCGTCCCAAATTTAGCGACTTTACACAGTTGCAGTAATATAGTGAAAGAAAAATCAATGATATTACAGTGTTTTCTCTATTATACTATATAAGCAGAGTCGTACTCCTTCCGTCCCTCCTCCCACCGATTCCTCCCACGTCGTGGGTAATCACCATGTTTTATCCTCAATCCACTCTCCCAGCCCATTCCCAATCGTATGGGCCTAGCCCATTGCAGCGTATGGACAAGCCCATCCCCAATCGTGTGTCTAGCCCGTTGCAACGCAGGGGCATGTTACTAGTGACCAGAAAAAAGGAACAACAGATGACACCCAGTTACATGCACACAAAGTTGAAAGATTTCAGTTCAAGACAGACTTAATATGTTTTCTATAATCAGACTACTCATATGCCATTGAACATTTGAAAAAAAATCAATCATTTTCAGATTTACAAGATGGATCTGTGTGCACATGCCAATTAGACAACAAATGGCTCATAAAGGATGAGGAATCATAGTATTAAAAAACAGAACAGCGGTTGAACTGGAAGTCATCTGGACAGTTCATGGTTCGACCACAGTACCACGGTTCAGGTGAACCGGCCAAATTGAAGGTATATTTTAATAGATTATGAGTATAATAAATGCATTTCTAAATGTGTACAAAATATCACATAAATGAGCTGTGTAGATCAGCTCAATTGGTTGTAGGCCCAGAATAAAATTTCAAAATGTTCACAAACCTGACTTGTAGTTGTTCCAACAGCAAGCAAAACCACTGCCATCCATTGTAGATTTGACAACTTCCTTTTTAATACAAGCCTGGTGCAGTTTTGAGAGAAAAGGAGCTTTAGTCAATCAATGGGCAAGAAGAATCAAGCACCAGAAATTAATTTGGTCAGCATGATGGCTGGTCAACTAAATAAAGTGTCGCAATCTAGTTACAATGTATATGTTTTGAAACCAGATACAAGATATTAATCTCTCAATTATCACAAATTCTGTGGCTCTACAACATTGTAGTGCACCTAGTTGAAGTTTTTTACTTTGTAGAGCAAGACAAACAGAAATGTATAAGTATTTCAATGAATTTTATCACAGTGTAGCAAACAAAAATATTTCCTGGCCAGAAAAAACAAGGGATAATTGTGTTCATGCCCCTACTTTGCTATTCAATTGTGATTTTACCCTCATTTTTTCGGGTTTGTGTTTCTACCCCTGATTTTTCAAATGGAATCCTCCATTTGCCCCTCCTTTTAACAGTGGTTAGATTGAACCAGATTAAGAACGACAAAACTGATCTTGTAAATTATGAAAGACCATTATACCACTGTGACTAAATCATACAACTATTAGGCATCGGGCCTGATCCCTGTGCTTGGCCATTCCCCACCGAAACCATAGTGCACCGCGGCAGCAGAAACGACAACAACCTGAGCAGGCGACACGACCAAGCGAAGGAGAGTCGACCTGTTGATGCTGCACATGTAGAGGAGCAGCACACAACGGCAAACGTGGCCCGGCGCATGGAGGCTCACGTCGCAGGCAGGAGGCCACAGGAGGTGCATCAGCGGTGCTAAAGGTATGCCGGTGCAGGAGCGGCGAGCCAGCACTATTACAGGCTCAGCCGTGTGCAGGCAGGACAGAAGCAGTAGGTGGAGTGTTGCTGAAGGCGAGCTGGAGCATGCTCCAGTGCTCCAGATCGAGGATTAGGGGAGGGCCGATTGGCCAAAGTCTTGGAGGAAATGTTGTCCAAGGGTTATTTCTGAAATTTATTTTCGATAACAGAACTTCTGTTTATGGCTGAAACAGATAGATCCCAACTTATAATGCTAAACATATGTAAAAAATTCCCAAAACTTTTGTCAGTTTTTTGCTGAATTTATGTCAGATTGAAAATATGTTCAAATTCAGTTTGAAACATGTGCAAAAATGGCTATGCTCAAAATAGGGGCAAATACACAAGGGTGTGAAAGGGTATAGTTGTCATTTTATCACACAATTAACCCGTCAGCTGGACTTAACAGATGAGGGGCAATCAACGGATTCAATTAAAAAAAAGCTGGGGCAAAAGCACAAACCCTAAAAACCAGGGGTATAATCACAAATTGAGTCACAAAGTACGGGCAGGAACACAATTGCCCCAAAAATTAAAATATCAAGGCAACTGGAGTGTATCCAATATCCATATGATGTCAGTGTCGGGATTTCCAGAATCAAGGCAAACCTCAAACAACAAATGGTGACATACAGTAAATCACCAGAGTTGTTGCAAATAGAGAATTCAAATCAACAATCACTATCAATATTATGCAGCTTCTTAAACTTGGAACGCAAACTAAACCTGATGGCCTATGTTATTTTGGATCTGTCTTTGATAACTTTTTAAAGTTATGAATGCGCTTCAAATCTAAATTTTGTTAACATGAAGCAAATTCTAAAGTGAAACTTGATTGATAACAGAAAGCAGAACAAACTAGGACATTTAAAATGTACTTTTGCATGCAAATTATATTAGGAAGAATAACAATGGATATATTTGACATGAAGGTACAAATGAGACACCTGAACAAAATTCCAGTTGTGACAATTTTCAGGTTTCCCATTATCTGATAGGTAGATGGATCAACATAGGTCAAAGTTGCAAACTGCACATTGTTGTGGATGAGGTATATGACTGAAGGAATAAGATATAATCTTATACTCCTCCACTCCTTTGTCATCCTTGGTGGAGATGAAGACTGGCATTCCTTCCAAAGGAAGAAGCTTGAGACTGACAGCTGCATCGAGAACAGATTAACATCAGCAAGGGGATATAATAAATAGATGAATTGCTGTCTACTGCATCTCTGCAGTAACTACAATAAACAGGTATGACTGACTGCAAACATCAGCACAAACTTGAAGAGAATAGCAGTACATGTACCTTGAAGAGTTCTGCAAGAAATGGTATGGTTGCATAGTCGTACTTATATTTGCCATTGCTCTGTGAGAGCGTTGTCAAGATACCCTGCACATATGCAAGACCATTAGAAACAATACAACTCTGAAACTAAATCACACAATTGAGACAAAACCCAAGCAATGTGCAATTTGCGGAACAATTTAACTTTGACCTCTGGGGCTGTTTGTTCACCTCTAGTGACTGGATTTTCTACATTATACTTGTAATTCTTGTTCCACGGGTCATTCTGGTTTTCTACGTCATACATGTTGAAGATTGGCAATGTAGTTCATTTCTTTTGTACATAATTTTGTTTGGAACATCAGGAATTGGGGAAAATGACCAGAACCGTCTGGTTTTTATCTGGTATGAAATCTTATGCAGGCAATGAAGTGAATGATATAAACGATTCACGTCAAAATCAACATCTCCCACACAGCTTTCAGACTACAGAATTCCACCATAACACATCCCCCAAACTTCCAGCACTCCACAGCCCATGGTAGCCCCTCATCAGAACCACATTTCTCACTAAGATAAGAAGACCAAATTGCGCACAAAGCCGCAGATCGAAGCAGCCGCCGCCTCATCCGAGCTTCGCCTTAAAAAAAAAAAGAAAACTAGAACCAGACGCACCAAAACGGCAACCGGGCCAGCGATTCTCGCCTCTCGGTAGATCTGTACTGCGAGAGAGCCCGCCCGCCAGAAGAGGAATGGGGGGAGAGGGGAGCTTACCTGCGAGCTGGTGAGGACGGTGAGCAGCGCGGCAACCAGGTACCACTGCATCGTCCCCTCCTCCTCCGCCGCTGGCTCCGCCCTCGGCTTCTCTTCTCTGTCGTGATTGCCGCCCGCCGACGGCTGGTTGTGGCAGCAGCAGGTGAAGGAGGAAGAAGAAGAGTCGGCGAGAAACTGGGTGTGGCTGCGGCGGCAATGTGGCGCGGGACCTAACTCCACTTTAGGGCCCAGTTTTGGCTCCGGCCCGAGGCGGGCGAGCCTGGCAGCCGCCGGAGGAAAGCGGAGCGGCGGTGGCCTGGATAGGGCAGAGCGGAGCGGAGGAGCCGGCACAAGCAGGTCGTGGAGGTTGAGGCGAGACGAACAGCTAGACGCCGGCGGGGAGGGAGCGGTGGAGGTGGCGGCGAGGCGAGCCCAAGCCCCAAGGTCGCCCGTACTTTCTTTCTGGGAGGACTTTATTTTTCTATGGGCTGTAATGCGCCTGTCCACGCGCATATTTGAGCACCCCTAAAAAAAAATTCAGAATTGCTACCGTAAAAACAGACATGTTCACACAACGTCACGAGCAATGTTACGTGAGTTATAAGTTATATGTTATGTTGTATGTATCTGTATGTATTTCGAAATATGATTAACTTGTCTACTCAAAAATAAACATGTACAAAATAACTATATTATAATGGTAAAATTACTTATAGTTGTCGTCTCTTGAGTCGTTTGTAAAATAGAATACAGTTTTTTCTCTCTCTTAAGCCGGTTAAGCTTGGCTATTGACACTGACACTATCGCCGCCGCCGTTACTGCTACCGCCGCCACCGAAATCCACATATTTGACGGCCTTTTCCCTTTCCATATCAGGATACACGGTGAGTTCCTTTGCTGATTTTTTGTGCCCTTTTGCTCTTGTCCAGATGTCATCTTCATCTTCCATTGAACAGTCATTTGCTCACACCATCATCACACACTATATTTGTTTTTTAAGTTTTGAGTAAACAATAAAGTGCAACACAAACACACAAGTGAAGGGATCTGTCACTGCTAAATGCAACACATTGATGTAATCCAATGCAACATAGATAAAGCATAAAAGGACACACACAACCAAAGGGATCCACACTCACCATGACTCCGTAAGGCTATCTATGTTCAATCTCGTCCACGGGCTTGAACACCTCGGCTGTGAACGCGCATGGCCTGATTTGTTCGTTGAAGAGCTCGCCACCGCACTTTGTAGCGCGGCTAGCGGTCGATCCATCTCCCTACGGTGCCTAGGTGCTTCTTTGGTGTCTTCTTGGTTAGGCAGATTATATGGGCCATCACCGATGATGAAATGGCAAGACATGTTTCACTGCCGACAGGAACAATTTAAGAAACGGCGCTAGTTACAGGAACAACGGGGTTAGCGGCGATGACGACCGACGTGTGCAGCTATTTTTCCTCTCACGTCAGGTAGGAGATGTTTCACCGAAGGCAGAAGACGGGCTTGGCGTTGCCGACAATGGGATTAAGGAACGGCGCCGACAATGGGATTAAGGAACGGCGCCGGTGACAGGGACAAAGGCAAAGTGGCGTCACCTCCTGACCAAGACGTGTACAATGTCGCTTTTTTATTTTTCGCGCCTCAAAAGCATGACTCGTGTTCAACATGAACAACTCGACGTTTCGCTGCATGTAAGGTGGGTGAGGCCAAGGGTGACAGTTGCGATCAGGTCACTCGCATTAGATGACCTAGAGCGGTGTCCGACGTTTTCATCCGCGTCGGATGTCTGACTGCTAGTCGCTTCCCTTATAAAAGGTTGTAATGGTGGTGACGGTTAATCCGCCACCACCACCACTTTTACTAATGTGTGGACATATAATTGTCACGGCAATCCTTCCTAGGCCTCACGGTAGCGACACAGCCAACCGCCAACAGGGGGCACCGCATGAAAAAGAGAAGTATCCATATTGCCTGGTAGTATACTCCGCCGCCCATCCCATCTCGCGTCGCGCCGTGGTGCTCCTCTCCCTCTCTCACTTCCTCTGTCAAGATCTGTGGGCCACTGGCCAAGGCAGGACTAGACAACGCCATCCTTATCAACACATAGCCAGGGGGCCATCTCCACCGTGGGGCAATCACCCTTAACATCACCACCTTGTCTGCTTTCTTCCGTCGCACACCGCATGTTCTACTATGTGGGCGGCTGGCGGCTGGCATGTCCACAATCTCATCATCAACGTTTGGTATGAAACAACAACGGCGAGGAGGTGTAAATGTGGACTTCGTAACCGTGATCCTATAACTGCAAGGTCTTCTCCAACTGTGGAGATAGCTTGCTATCTCTAACTACTTTATAAGATAACTTCTCCAATTGTTTAGCTATTAGCAAATTGCTCATAATACAAATAACCCCATAAGTCATCCTCACCTGGACACTGAAGTGTTGTGCAAGAGACTTTCTCTTGATGAAGAGATAGCTTTTATGTCTGCTCTATTAAAATATTGTATAAGAAAGTTTATAGATATCTATTGGAGAACGCCTAATACAGGCATCAGTGCGTGCGGCTGCGCGATGCTTTGTTGTGCATTCGCCTACAGTGCATGTCGAGTGTGGAATTACCGGGTGCGGCATTGCCGTAGTGCCGTCCAAGGCACCTGCACAGCACTGGATACTCACATAGTCACAAATCAATAGAGTGGATTAATCAACTTGGACCAAGCAAAATTTGGCCTGTTCGATTAGTAGTAATCTTGATCAAGTGTTAAATCTTCTGAGTTTGTTATCAACGGTGGATGGTCGTTGCACTCATGCTTGAAATTGATATCATGAATCATGGTGGTTTTCTTATATATATTTAGCTCAAGATGTCTCGGTAAATTGGGAATGATTCTATTCTTCTACCCAAAACTTTATATTCGTCTCGTCAATGCACGGGTGGTGAATTAAGAATACAGTTTTCAATCAAATATCCAGCATAGCCGTAAAAAATATATTTTCTAAAAGCGCTCAAATCACAAATACTAAGTCCTAACCATCTTATATTCTTTTAAATAATTTGTCTTTACTGTTACAACGCACATCTATTTATGCTAGTGTATATATACTCCATGAAACCATAGATTTAAAATCTCTATACCCCAATCCTACCACTGCCTCCTCTACAAGTCTCGAGAGTCCAGTCTCCTACTCTCTTGTATCCATTTAAACGATGGCACACAGGGTCACGGGGAGCAAACAGTCGCCCTCGAGCACAAGCGGTGTTGCAAGGGAGCAAGCGATGGCATTTGGGCGCGAGGGCGTGGAGCAAGGGAGCTGGTGGCGGCTATCAACACGACGACGCACGGGATCAAGCAGAAAAGCAAGCGGCGCCCGTAGGCAGGCTGGTATTCAATGACGTCTGCACGAGATCTACTCCGATGTCTCTTCCTTGATGTAATCGTAATTGCTGAAGGCTCTTTTTGGCTGCGAGCATCATTGTCTGTTCAATGATTGTGCCGCTCGTTTAATCTTTGCATTGAGGTGATTTTCATGTGATGTGAGATCCGGTGGGTACCCATCGGCCATATTCATTCTCGTTGTATATGAGTACGGCCATAAAGAATATTGTACGTCAACGTCAAAGATTTTATAATTTTGAAAATATAGGAGTATATAGTAATTTAGAGCCACGTGGATACACCACTACATATGTTCTTTTTTTTTTTAAAGCGAAGTTTGAAAATCCACTTGTTCTTCCACACTCGCAGGCTTCCGGCCGCTTGACGCCGGTGTCCGAAAAGAACACGACCAGCGTCCGAACACGAACCCGAACCTGAACTCGCCCGTCAGCCCATCAGCCCTCCCGGTCGATCCACCGTAAAAACCCACTTAACCCACGGGCAAAGGTGCTTTTGATACGGGTTTTCCCCCCTTCCCCCTTACGCGAGACCCGATCAACTCCCACCGTCGCATCCAGATCGGACGGCCCTCGCCGTCCCCCTCTCTTCCACAACCGAACCGCCTCCACAAAATCGAAATCCCCTTTCCCCCTTCTCGTCTAATTCCTCTCCCACTCCCAAACCCTAACCCTACCTCTCCCCATCCCCCGCGCCGCCGGCGACGGCCATGGCGCTCACCACCCGCCCGAGCGGCGGCGGCGGCGACAAGGCGCCGCCGTCCGCCTCCGACCCGAGCCTCGGGTTCCTCACCAAGCGCGACACGGAGGTGAAGCTGCCCCGTGCGACGCGCGTGAAGAACAAGACCCCCGCCGGCGTCCAGATCACTGCGGAGCAGATCCTCCGCGAGGCGAGGGAGCGGCAGGAGCCGGAGATCCGGCCCCCGAAGCAGAAGATCACCGACTCCATCGAGCTCTCCGAGTACCGCCTCCGCCGCCGCAAGGAGTTCGAGGACGTGATCCGCCGCGTCCGGTGGAACGTCAACGCGTGGGTGAAGTACGCAAAGTGGGAGGAGCAGCAGCAGGACTTCGCCCGCGCGCGGTCCGTCTACGAGCGCGCCCTCGACGTCGCCCACCGCGACCACACCCTCTGGCTCAAGTATGCCGAGTTCGAGATGCGGAACAGGTTCGTGAACCATGCCCGGAACGTCTGGGACCGCGCCGTCTCGCTCCTGCCGCGGGTGGACCAGCTCTGGTACAAATACATCCACATGGAGGAGTTGCTTGGCGCCGTTGCCAACGCCCGCCAGGTGTTCGAGCGGTGGATGGCGTGGCGGCCGGATACGGCTGGCTGGAACTCGTATATTAAGTTTGAGTTGCGGTATGGGGAGGTGGAACGGGCAAGAGCCATCTATGAGCGTTTTGTGGCCGAACACCCGCGGCCAGATACATTTATAAGGTATGCCAAGTTTGAGATGAAGCGTGGAGAGGTGGAGCGGGCTAGGCGGGTGTACGAGCGTGCAGCGGAACTTCTTGGAGATGATGAAGATGCTGAGGTGCTCTTTGTAGCATTTGCTGAATTTGAGGAAAGATGCCGGGAGGTAGAGAGAGCCCGTGCCATATACAAGTATGCACTTGATAGGGTGCCCAAAGGGAGGGCTGAGGAGCTGTACAGGAAATTCCTTGCATTTGAAAAGCAGTTTGGTGACCGTGAAGGAATTGAGGATGCCATCGTGGGCAAGAGAAGATTCCAGTATGAGGACGAAGTGAGGAAGAATCCCCTCAATTATGATTCGTGGTTTGACTACATTAGGCTGGAGGAGAGTGTTATGAACAAGGACAGGATCAGGGAGGTTTACGAGAGAGCCATCGCTAATGTCCCCCCTGCAGAGGAGAAGCGGTACTGGCAGCGGTACATTTATCTCTGGATAAATTATGCTTTGTATGAGGAGCTTGATGGAAAGGACATGGAACGGACCAGGGAAGTTTACAGGGAATGCCTCAAATTGATTCCACACAAGAAATTCACCTTTGCTAAGTGGTGGCTTATGGCAGCCCAGTTCGAGATAAGGCAGAAGAATCTTAAGGCTGCACGGCAGATTCTCGGAAATGCCATTGGGATGGCTCCAAAGGGCAAGATATTCAAAAAGTACATTGAGATCGAGTTGTATCTGGGTAATTTTGACCGCTGTAGGACTCTCTATGAGAAGTATATTGAATGGTCTCCATCAAACTGCTATGCCTGGAGGAAGTATGCCGAATTAGAGAAGAACCTTAGTGAGACTGACCGGGCGCGTTCAATATATGAGCTGGCCATTGCACAGCCAGCCCTTGATACACCAGAGGTGCTATGGAAGGTGTGTTGATCTTTCTTTTGTCCTAGTATATTCTCATTTTTATGGCTTTGCTTTCAGACAGTAAGAGATAGATATGTGTATTTCCTTTTTAGTACCTCTTTGTTCCTAAGAAAAAATGGTTCTTTAGTGAACATTACACCAGCATGCTATGTCTTTAGCCATCAGTTCCTTAATCAGTTGATTTCATATTCTAGTCAACCTTTTTGACATTATCTGAGACATTACTCGTCACATAAAAACTTGCTCCCTTGTGTTTTTGGTATTTGCTGTGGTGACTAAGCAACCTAACATTCATATTTTATAATGTGTGACTATCCATATTCAATATTCCACCAATACCGTTGTATTCATTGGTGGGAATATTTTGATTTGAATTAATTTATTGATAAAGAAAGTTAATGACGCATGCATAATTTTTTGGAACCATGCCAATTGAAAACACATTTTGTAAACATCACCTAGTGGGTGGGACTGTTGTTATCTGCGATTTTTGCTAACTTTGAGGATGGTTCTAACCCATTCTTTTATGGCCAATTCTTTGGTCCTAAAATACCTTGTTAGCTGCTAATGATTGGTTTATATCTGTTTCATGTACACAAGACAAAGTCCATATTTATTGATCAGCTTTGTTCCTACTTCATAGATTTCAAGATAATAGCGTAAATATGTTTGGCACACTTGTTAGAGAGTAGAAAGATAAGAATTCTTGGGTGAATCATTGCAGATTCTTGATTGGTACGCTTGTTGGCTGTTCTCCGCAATATGGAAGGTTTACTTTTAATGGTATATAAGGAGGGCCCATTTTTCTGGTTTTGAACATTGACTCTTAGTTTGAGGACTGGACTTTGTGTATTGAAGTGTGCCTTGTTTACCATAACGTTTGCATCCTGGTTCTAAAAAAACTGTGGCACAATTGTTAATAAAGCCTTCTTTGTACATTCTTCTCCTATGCTATCAAACTTGAAAAAATGCTTCTATGCTATCAGATTTACTTCAGGAACGCCAAAAACTTGTCTCATCGGACGTATGACATCTAGTTCACTTCCTTGGCGTATCAATGTAGTTATACTAATTAAGATTTGGCATGCATGCTTATTTAGTATAATCAAATTAGACAGGACTTCTTAGGCATTCTGGTGCTCTTTCATTTTTGACTGTCACTCTCCCTTGAATTTCAAAGGGCTGAAAGAACCATGTGTGTAGTACTAAAGCCAGATATTAAGTGCTGTTCTATGCTACTCTTGAATATCCTGCCTGTTCTAAGGAAGAAAACATACGATTGGACTTGTCAACATTTTACATTTTACATTTTTGTCAAGTACATAGATTGGTTTGGGCCTTTTATTAGGAAGTTTTTCGGACAGCTAGGGCCTATTGGAATTGAGAAAAAAGAAGACATGATCCCGTAATTTCACTAGAATAATTAACTACTGCAGGAATTATTATAAAATTCTTTATACAAAAATTTTATACAGTATCAATCCTTGTTAGTGTAATATTTGAGAATTGAGGTGGCTATAAGTAGTGGTCTTAAAAAAATCCACTGATACTCGCATTTTGTTCAACCAAGAGTACCTTAAACATAAATTGTGAAATTTCATGTGTTTATTTGCTGTGTATTCTAAACAATTTCCTGTTTTATTTATTTTTACAGGAGTACTTGCAGTTTGAAATTGATGAAAAAGAATTCGACAGAACTCGTGAACTTTATGAGAGATTGCTTGATAGAACAAAGCATTTGAAGGTATGGATTAGCTATGCTGAGTTCGAGGCCTCGGCTGGTTTGGGTGGGGAGGACAGTGAAGGTGAGGAGATACAAAATGAAGTTAGTTCTCAGGAACAGCAGATGGAGCGGGTCCGAAGGTGCCGAGGTAACTAGAGTTTGGAGAGCAAATTTACTTTGTCTAGTTGGGGCCTTTTGTCATTCATAGTGAAATAAATCTAACTTCTGTTTTGTTTCATTTTTCAGCTGTATTTGAAAAGGCTTTTGAATACTTCAGAACTAGTGCTCCAGAGTTAAAGGAGGAAAGAGCAATGCTTCTTGAAGAATGGCTTAACAAGGAGGTTAGCTTTGGTGACTTGGGTGATGTCACATTAGTGCAGAAAAAGGCGCCAAGGAAAGTGAAGAGAAAGAGACCAATTCCTACAGAGGATGGCTCCGCTGTTTCGTATGTGCCTTACTCAATTATTTCATTCTGTTATAGTTCCAAAAAGCTTCATTTTGTTCTGCTATCTGCCATTCAAAGTTTGTTAAGAAATTGGCATCAGAAAACAAGACAATAACTTGTTCTCACTCCCTGTTCATATAACTTGTTTTCTATTTAGTCTGCCTGCAATTTATGGAACAAATGTACTGACAAAACATTTTCTTAAACCTTAGGTACGAGGAGTACATTGATTATATTTTCCCTGATGAGGTTGCACTGGCACCAAATCTCAAGATCCTCGAAGCAGCGTACAAGTGGAAGAAGCAGAAGACAGATGATACTGATGATGACTGATCTAAAGAGCAAAGGCTGCATTGATGCACACTGTTGCTGCGGTCAGAGATGAGACGATCCTTGTCGAAATCTGATCGGAAGGACTTCCACAATGTAGAGTTGTGAGTGTGCCCTGCCTCATTACAGCTTGTACAATATTATGTGGTTCTGTGGCACCGGCATTTTGATGAATCAAGTTGTTTGTTACATCTGTATGTCTGTGGATAGGAATTGAAACATGCTCATACTCATTGAATTTAGTTTTGACATGCACGATCATGTTTCTTGCCCAAGATTTTTGTCTCTTAAGCTCTAAAATATGACTGTTATTTTAATTTCTTGTACATCGAAAGGCAGGTGGCTATGCAGCAGGAATATTTACCTAGGGATAGTGCATGCTGTGTAAGGAAGCTGTAAGGTGCTGTTGTGTATCGGTTGGACAGTTTGAAAACCTGTTGTGCTTACGGTATCCAATTTTGATGAGCAAGAAATAGACTACAACGTTATAGCGCCTGAAGGCGCTGTAATACAGGGGCGGTAGTTCACATTTTATTTCGAAAGATGATGGGTGTATGGAGTAGAAGTAGATCATGTACAGGCGGCAGTTCACCACACACACATCGGTCGGTGATGGTAGTGGTAGTTCGTTGAGACATAGGGTGGCATGAACTAACCAACGTCAAACAAAATAAACCGGAGGGCACATGTTTGCCAATAGCTAAGGGGTTAGGTTATATGTGGTCCGGAACTTTGGATATTTTGTTACAGGATGGTAGACCATATGGGGAGCAGCATTTTCGTCGAAGTAGAAGGCACATATGGTTCCAATGTTTATCTTGTTATCGAAAACGAATTTAGACCATCTAGATATCAGACTGCTTCAGTTGATACTATGACAACCTTTGTTATGGCATCGTTTCCTGGAGCTTGCCCCTTGATGGTTGCTGTCTTCTGCTGCCGTAGAGATAATAGCGTAGAGAGGAATACAGGTAATTTGTCAACCACATAAATTTTGAATAACACAAATTTGGGCCTTGCCGTCCTCTTTCCATTAGATTGTCTCCACTGCCTAGGCTCGTTAGCCTAAATCGGCTACAATGGCCATCATTGGCGATTTGTCCCAATTCCCCATCGGTGGGGCTGACCGGCGTTGGGGATGAGAGAGTTCAGGAATAGTAATTCCAATCCTTTGCTTGATGAAAATGGATACATTACCATCCTTGTAATATATAAACCAAAGTTAACCCGCTAGGAAGTCTATTAATGAAAATAGATGGCTAGAAAGGACCCAGTTGACCCGCTAGGAATTGGGCGGCCTGCATGATAGAGATAGTATAAACCATTGGTCTTGGTCATTATGGCCCTGTTTGGGGGAGCTTCTGCCAGCCGCAGCTGCCAAAAGCTGCCCCAAACGGCTTACAGCTTCTGAGAAGCTGTAGTTACCGATTCTGGAAAATGAACTAAGAAGCTAGAATCTACAGAAGCTGGGTTTCAGAGCTTTTCCAGATTTTTAGAAGCTGGCTACCAAACAGCTGCTTCTCAGAATCTAAATCTCCCCCAAACAGGCCCATATATGTCCTGAAACATCAACGGCTTTGATGTTGGGCCTGATTTTTTTTCTCTAATTGGGCCTGAAATATGTTGCATTTTCTCCCTGGAAGTCTATTAATGAAAATAAAATAAGGAAAACTCAGGGCTTCTTTGGAATGCAAGATTCTCGAAACATATGAAGTTTGATGAAGTGTCATGTTTTATATAACGAGTAGGATTTTGGAAACACATGAATACTAGAATTGATATCTTTGAATGGTTCATATAGGAAATAAAACATATGAAGTTTGATGAAGTTTGCTTGTGAAAAGAAGAGGGTGTATTGGACTTCTCAAAAGAAAATAGAACATGCTTTGAGCTCATGCTTATTTTCCTTTGGAATGATGGACCATATGAAACCAAATCCATAGAATTTGAAAAGTGCATTCCTTCTATCCAAAAGACACCATAGGAATAAAATCCTAAGGATTTAATCCTATATGAATCCTATGAAAATTTTTCGATCCAAAAGCCCTAAACCGTCAAGAGGCCTGTTACGAAGCATTTAAGGCCAGTGATGACTGGGTTTGCTTGGCTGCAAGCAAGAACTATAGCAGTGCCTGAATAACCGATAAGCATTTACTGTAGGTACTGTGATCTCTGTTGCACTTGGCCTGCATAGGATTCTCATTTGCCAGTTGGTCATCATTGAGTCAGTAGTCAGAACGCATTGGTACTCAACTATTCAGAATGAGGTCAGAATTGAGAAACACAGATGCCGTGCCGATTTCAATGGGAGGGATCGTGAGAGGGATGGTACTCCCTCAATCCAACCCCTCAAGATTGCAAAACAAAAATCAAATGTACACCACAATGTTTGTTTGAATGCTGTTTTCATGTTCTTTTTGTATGGAGGACTTAAATTTGGGGTCCAACAAACAACTGCAACCTCAAAAGAAGTTGGACAAAGTTTCTTCTACCGTTGTTCTGCTTGTTTGGAGTTTGGACAACAGCTAGATCAAGTACAGGACATAACACATCAAGACACACACAACATGACACTGCTATCTACACTGCACCCACATGCTCCCTAGCTTGGTTCAGTGTCACTGTACAATACTGGTTCAACTAACCAGGCAGGCAGTGAGTCCAATGTCCACATTATCTCAGCTCGGCAGCCTTTTGGAATCCTGAGAAAAATCTAAACATTAGCTTAAAAAAAAGCATCATTCAAAAATCTAAAGTAAAAAATTGCTATTCGCAAAAGCAATTGTAGTCCCCACTCCGGGCATCTATCTTTGATTCAGAAAATGCTGCATTGCTCTCTGTGCACGAAGGAATGCTCATCATCTTTGAGGCAGGGACATCATGCTCCTTTTCCTCCTCAGCTTTCATGTGAGGAAGTTTCCCAGAGCATATTGGCTCTCCATCCATATCAAAGATTTCATGTTTCCTCTTTCCTTTTTATTGACACTTTTCCTGCTCCTTTTGCTCAAATTTGATGGGGGTTAAAGAGAGAACCTAAATTCAAATAAAAGATTCGAATATGCTAGGGGATTATAGAGAAAACATGAATTCAAACAAAAGTTGCAGGCCAAAGTTTGATTTGGTGTTGAATTCACTGCAAGTTGAAACTGCTGCAGGAAGTTTCTTTCGGAGCCTAAAGTTTGCATTGGCCGGTGTTATCTTTTGGCCAAAGATGATTGTGTCGTTTCCTTTGTTCCCTCCTCTCCTCTTTCGTGCCCTGCTTTTGATGGCCAATTGCTAACTGCTTCATCGTCACCGTAACATGTTGAGTAGTTCAAATGTATCAATGCAAGGTCGTTGGTCTGAAGTCTGAACAGACAATCAGCAGGTTTAACAGTAATGATACCGGAAAAAGCGCCAGTAGTCTTGGACCAAAGATCATGTATACCCAGGGTATAAAATCATAAAAGGCCTTCATGGACCACCCTAGGATTGAATGAGCTCAGCTGTTCCTTGAGATTCTATTAATTTGGATGCTGATTGCATACTTTCCCCCTTTTTTTTCAAGAGAAACATGATGCTATTGGTCTGTAGCCCTATATTGCCAACCCAGATTCGAATCATCCTTTCTTCCATTTGATTTGTGGAGGGAATTATGGCCAATCTCTTTTCAACTATTTCAACATATTATTAAAATGGATTTTTTATCCCTGCTTTAAAAAATATGTTTTCTAATAAAACTTTCTTCTACTGTATTTTTTAAACCACTTGTTCTAAGCTATTTATTAATTTTTCTTATAAAAAACAATTATTTTATCTCTACTTAGATAATACTCATTCCGTTTCACAACGTTTGAACATTCCTCTTAATTTTAGTGCAAATATAAAAAAAGAAAAGTTATGCTTAAAATACTTTTGATAATAAATATCAAAAGTTAGTCACAAACAAAATAAATAATACTTCTATATTTGCAAGAAAAATTCAAAACGTCTTGCATTATGAAACGATGGTCATATATCATTATAATCATCTTATCTAACCACACTGTTGTCATTTGTCATGAATGCTAGTATGCTACATGTGTCCAACCTAGGGAGTTTACCTTTCCATCTTTAAGCCCCGTTCTATTCAGATTTTGAGTTTGGATTATTTCGGGCACATAAAACGAGAAATATATTTAGCATATGATTAATTAAGTATTAGTTATTTTAAACTTGAAAAATAGATTTATTTGATTTTTTAAAGTAACTTCTCTATAATTTTTTTTAAAATAATGGATCATTTGGCGGCGGGAAGAGTGCACGCAATAATCGAGTAGCCATTCTCAGTGTGCACATTAGAACGCGGCCTTAGTGTTACTACTTTTACAGACGTACCAAATTCTTGCACAGACGAAAGCATTAATAGAACTTGGTACCGTGATGCTCAGCCCGTGACTATGTTGCTATGTAAAAAAAAAAGTGTAGTAGCAAATGTGGCAGCAACATATAATCCACATTTGCTATTTATCAACAACATTTGACTAGTTCATCATCTTTCACCTCTAGAACAGAAGAAGCATAAAGAGAGCATAGGGATGGAGATGGCGGACTGACCAGCGGCGATGATGGTGAACTTCGGCTTCAGTGGCCCCCTAAACCCTGTCAAAGAATTTTTTTTTTTGCGGGGAACCCTGACAAAGAACTTATAGGTTACGGATTTTGGGTTGGGACTTGGGAGGTGGAGAAGGTGGGCAGAAAGCAGTGATGATAAATCTAAGGGCCTATTTGTTTCAAAGGAATTGCAAAGGAAAAACTTAGGAATATGAATCGATACTAAACTAACATTCGTTTCATAGGAATGCACCAAAGGAAAACTATAGGAAAATTTCCTATTCCTCCACTTTTGGAGGAAAATCATAGGAAAAAATAATCCACTCCAACCTAATGTTTTCAATCCTTTGGTTGGTTTGCTCAACAATCATAGGAAAAATTCCTGTGTTTTCTAATCCATAGAATTGCACATGCATTCCTTTAGTATTCCTGCGTTTTTTCTATTCCTGTGTTTTGAAAATCCTATGAAACGAATAAGCCCTGAAGGGATGGTCGAGAGAGCGAGAGGGGTCGGTTAGCTATACTAGTGTTGAACTGTTGATAGAGCATGAATCTCGAAGCAATCCCATTGGTAAAAAAGTAACCAATTTTGAAATTGTGAATTGATTTATTGATAACAAGCACTCTATATTGAAGCCAGCGAGAAACTGCCAGGCACATGAACAGCCACTCCGTCACTGCACATTGTTTTTTTAAGGGGTCACGGCACAGTGTTGAGTTTGAGAGAATATCCGTCGGTGACTATATAGGTGCAGTGTAGCATATATGGTCGCTAGCTAGGCTCGCCTGTGATATCGATCGGAATGTGCATTGCGCACCAGCCAATCAATCACAGAAGTAACGTGTGCACACCTCCTACTTTGCTTTCATGTGTGGTTGGTCCGTTTCCCGCCTTTTCCGTTGCACTTGGCCCAACTCCCCAAGTCTCAAACTTTTCAAAGGCTTACCAACAGCATCTGTCTGCCGTATGATTCAGTAAAAACGCATGCAGTTAATCACTCGCTGTCATCGACCTAATGGCAGTGAACCAAGAGCAAGTTGTTTTATCAAGGAAGCAGTGTATATACTTGTTGATAGAAATCCAGGCAGGATCTATGTGGGACAGTACTGCTTCCTCTGACTGACAACCGTCGCGTAGCGGCCGGTGTCGCAGACAACAAAACACGCAGGCAGAGCCCTCTCTTCATCACAAAATATACAAACAAAAAGCGTGATGCCAAGTTTGCCAACACAAACACAAGGGCGATCGAGCGAGATGTGCATGGCACCGCAGTCAGGCAGTCACGGACCATGTCACTGTAGTGACGCAGCTAACCAGCCCTGCACTGCCCTGCTGGACAGCTAGCGTTCAGTGGGTTCACGGGGTGACCGTCCGCAGTGTGGATCGGTGGATGGATCGGCGTGCACACAAAAGTGCGGCAGCTAGCTGCGCCGGTTGGTTGGACGGACGAATAACGATGTCGCTGGTACAGCCACAGCCACAGCCTCAGGCAGGATTCCCTCTGCAGGCTGCAGCGGTTCAACGGAGTAGTACGCTCGCAGAAATGGATCGAGCAGTGTGCTGAGACATCCCAACCCTGGCGGCTGCTCTCTCTGTGCCATCCCTGGCGCCGGGCACGCGTGCGAGCGTCTATCCCAATGATCTCATATTCTCCTCAACTACTACTCGATGAAACATGAAAATTTTGCAAGAAACATATTATGAATTCAAATACCTTATATTTTGGCTACTACTTTCTCTGTACTAGAGTATAAATGATTTTGGCTATATATTTACATAGACAAAATATCTTATATTTAAGGACAAAGGTAGTATTTAAAACGCGGATTCAAACATGGCTAACCATACATGTGCGACCAGCCAATTCGTCCCTAGCTACTGGCTGCTATTTGCAGTGTATTGTGCGGAAGTTATCAATCTCTCGTCTAGAAAAGAAAGTCAAGTCATTAAGAACTCATTTGGATCTGAGGAAATTTAAAGGAATTTTAAAGGGTTTTAATTGTTAGAAATCTTTCCTATTTACATCCTTTGAAACAATATTTGAACATGTCCAGTTTCTGTGGATTATGCATCAATTTCATATGTAAAGTTCCCATGAGCTCCAATGTTTTTTATATATTCCTTTGAGAAGTCATATGCTTCTTCTCTTTATCTCCCAACTCTCTTAATTCTATTCTAGAAAATCCTATAAGTTCTAACAAATTCCCATGTTTGTATTCCTATGAACCATCCAGACACTATATTCCCAATTTTCTATGTTTTGAATTCGCGTGATATTTGCCTATATACGTGACATTTTAATATCATGTTTTTTCTACTTTTGTGTTTTCCAAATCCTAAGTTACAAAGGAGCCCAAATGAATAATTCAATGTTTTGGCTTGGCTGGAGTTCTCTGGTTGGTTTAGATTGGATACAACACCGACTTCTTTGTCTTCTTCAACTGCAACTTCAGATTTGCTTCGCGAAAGGTTGTGCCGGCCATTTTTCTCAGCTCCGGCATGGCAGACACAAGGATGCAAGCCTTCTTTGTGAAAGACGGTGGATCTTCAAGTAGCTGCTGAGTTTCCATCTCTTTGCCATGAGAGATTCTACTTCACCTCTTTTGGTGAGGCCCCGAATGGGTTTGCTTTCTGGCGAGTTCTTTTGCAATGCTCCATGGCTGCTTGCTTCCTGAAAAATAAGAAGTGGAGGACCCAATTGCTTTTCTTGTTTTTCTAGAGGCCCTTCCTTGCAAATTCCAGGAGCTTATGTTCATTTGGCCATCTTCTAAGGGCCTTTTCGCAAAACTGCTTGTTTTTGCAGTTGACTTCCTGGTGGAGATAACTCATGTAATATCTAGCGTTCAATAAAATACATGAGTTTTCAAAAAAAAAAAAAACTGTTCTCCAGCTACTTGTACACGTGAAGTGTGGTGTACTTCTGACGGATTTGCTGATGAGATCATAGACAGCCTGGAAACATGTACCCGTATTCAGACATCTCTTTTCCCAATCAGAAATTAAGCTGTACACGTCTCTTAATTGGTCTAACACATTACCCATGAGGGGGACAAAAAACACATTTGAAGATGTCCATGTAGCCCCTGAACCTGGATAATAAGATTCTTCCACCACTCCAAAATTTTACTTCCTCTGTTTCATATTGTAACACGTTTTAATTTTTATCTTCAACGTTTGATCATTTGTCTTATTTAAAAATTATGAAAATATCATTTACTTTGTTGTGACTTACAAAGTACTTTAATTATAACTTATCATTGTTATATTTGCATTAAATTTTTTGAATAAGCTGATGGTTAAACATAACATTCAAAAAGTTAAAACGCCTTACGTTATGAAACGGAGGTAGTACTTAGTTACCACGCACACGTCATAAACGTGTACGACAAATTCCCGCGCCTCACATCATATACTTCTCTGCTTTGTCGTGTGCCCTCCTCCTATATTGTTCTGGAAAAGAAAAATGGAAGACGACTTATGAATGTAGTAGTCAATCCAGTTTGCTTTATTCTCAGTTGTGGTGAAGCCAGAATTTCATCATTTTCTCTATTCTTAGTTGTGGTGAAACCTTGTGATGCGAATTATAGGACCAGAATAACTTTAATGTGAGCATAGAACACTACAGGTTTATTGATGTAGTAGTGACGAAATTCAAACGGAACAACACGCAATTAGATATTTCGGTTACAGGAAAGCTTGACACGACGATCTAGCTACCTTAAAAGCCCTCAATGATAGCATAAACATGTTGAGATGAGTTATGCTCAAATTAATATAGTCAATCAATTATTAAGTATACATCAACTATAATATATATGTATTATGCGGTATATATATAATATCTGAAAGCATGTGAATTAATGCTCGCAAAATACTTTAGATTGTGCCCGGTGAATATAAAGAACACAAGGATTACCAAGAATTTACTATACATCTTCGGTGAGATTTTTCCGTATCACAGAAGAGTTGCAATTTCAGTTGGCCACCTATGCAACACTAATATAATATTTTTTCTTGTGTTTTTTCTAGATGATATGAACTTTCATTTATCGATATAGTAGAATAAGAATACAAGACTACGCAAGCAAACAACTAAGACACGCATATTGTCCACGTATCACCGTGGCAAAGGATTGATGAGGGGGTGGGAGAGAAAAGATCCACTCTTCCTTAGACCCATTTGCATCAAGAGTGCGTCCAGGGGCGGATCTACACATGGCTAGGGGTGCCAAAGGACTCAGTCTAAAAATTAATAGCTATAGTTCACATATATTCACCATGGATACACCTCTCTAGGTACAAACACAGACACCCACATAAGCCTAAACTTGATATAAATAGAGTAAAGCAATCAAGCGTCATCCCTCTCCATTTCATTCAAGTTCCGTCACTGGTGTTGTCCACTTATCGAAGGACTAGGTTTTTGCCTAAAACCCACATCCTGCCTATAGTTGTGGGCCCATTGCATCCACTATCATCTCACAACTATTAGCACACGGAGAATGGAACAGCGACACCCCCTTTGGCGGCTAGCCTCCTCCGTCCACCTTTGCCAGCTAACAACCTTAATTGCAAACCACCCAATGTAGTCGTTTCCCGTTATCGGTGGCAATGTAAGAGATGAGGGAGGGAGGGATCGTTGCCGTTTCCACCATGCTTGATCGTAGTTGTTGTTAGCTGCTCCCCATCTCACAACACCCAATGTAGCCGTTGTCTCATCGTCAGTAGTAAAGCATGAGAGCATGGCAAAGTTGCCACGAATCGTTGCACACACTTGGTCAGCGCCGCCACCCTGCCAATGCCCCCATCCCTCAACACCTCACAAAGCAGTTTTCCCATCAGTGGTGGCTAAGCATGAGAGGAGGAGATTGCAACCACTCCACCCATCCTCGCTAGACATGATCTAGTCATGTGATGGGGGATCTTTATCACCATGCTATGATCGTTGCTGTTGTTGAGAGCTACCTCAACTAGTCTCCTTTGCCAGAGAGAGCACAAATTCGATTCGTAGAAGTTGTTTCCGACCAAGAGGACACTAACTAGATTCGTAAGCCCTCACCATTTGTTGCCTGGTTATTACCTCTACCAACGCCTACTTCTCGATGCAGATTCGCCTATAGAAGCTTTGATCTAGGTGCACAATGCCACCTCTTGTCAATTGTGTCGATGCCTCAACAATTGCAATGTCATGTGTGTGTGTGTTGGGGGGTGGTTGGGGAGATCTTGCCATCAATTTAGCCACATGGCAAGCCGCTTGAACGCATAGCAACAAGGTGGAGGAGAGGTGGGACCTATAAGGCGGGGTGGTCAGCATTGTTGTTCGTACCCTAATGAGTGACTCGGAGGGGAGACATCCCTTTTATTTTGAGCTTGAGATTTCTACACCGTGTAATACTCATAAATCTTGTTTCAAGGTCTAAGTATTTCTTTGTAATATAAGGATATAAGTTTTGTTATATCGAAAGGTTGTATGCATGATCTTTTTAGGGCCAATTGCTCTCACGCCACTCATAAGGGGAGGCATCCCTAGGATGCCATTACAAAACAGTGCATCCCTGAAATACCACTCCCGGAGTCCATCTCTCCCATCTGGATACCACTTTGGCCTATTAATTCCACTGCTGAATTTTTCTGTCCAAAATAATAAGTGAATGGACAGTTTTGCCTCTGCCTCTACCAATAGAGCTCTCAGACAGCCCAACCCCCAACTCCTCTCCTGATTCCTCTCACCGCCGCTGGCGGCGCGCGTGCAGCGAGTGCAGGTGACGCGCGGACACGAGGGGGCGAGGGCCGCACGGGGGAGCCGCACCAAGGCGACGTGCGGACTACGTGCGGGCAGGGGGGCCGGAAGGAGGAGTCGTGGCGGCCGCGGGAGAGGGAGGTGGTGATGGCAGCGGAGGACTGGAGCCATGGGTCGGGAGGCTGGTAGGTGATGGCAATGACGACGACGACGAGCACGACGAGGACGAAGAGCGAGAAGCAGACGTTGCTCGCCGCCTTGATCAGTGACTAAGCCACGGGGACCTCATCGACGGTGGTGGAGGAGGCCGCCCTAAAGCGGCGGCGCGTGGGATGGTCGTCAACGTCATCATCGCCGGAGTTGGTGCGGAAGAGGGGGGAGTCCTCGTCGTGGTCGTCGTGGTCGTCCTGGTCGGAGGATGACATGGATGGAGCTTGGATCTGGGAGAAAATGGGGGAGAATTTGTTAGAAAATTAGCCCCGATCTCAACATCGGCAGCTAACCGCGGAAGCACAAGAAGAACGCCACAGGAGATCCAAACGTGACGACGACACAGAGACACGACGTTTTTTAATGTGGTTTGGCCAAACCTACTCCACGGGGCACTGTTTATGGGTGCTCCTCCCCGATCCAGCATAACTTCAGCTTACAGGGTATCCAATGACCACATGGCCGGTCGGCTATGCCGCCAACGGTCGTTCCCTATGCCTACCTATGCTACTGCCGCCGTGCGGTTACTCCTAGGTATGCCTTCCTATTTAAAGGAGAGCCAGGACCGAATCCGACTCCAATTCAATCCTACACCTATTACAAATCTAAGTCCTAAACTGTAACCGAATTTGTACACATATTCAACACAAACTCTAACAAACTCCACATTGGCGAATATGCCACGCCAATCTGGATCTTGTCCTTGCGCGAGCCTCTGTGTACCCAGACTTGAGTTGGTTCCTTTTACAGCCCTGCCGAGCCGCCCCGACAAGTCTTTACCAAACTTACCGTCAAGAGATTCCGCTATCCTCCCGTAATTTCTTCCTCCCAACTCCACCTGTAACAGTGCTCCATCTTCTCCTCTGTCATCACAGTCGTCTTGCCAAGCGAAATTAAATTCTTTCCTAGCTGTCCAAGCTAACAAATCAAATCATCCACGCTTCCTGCATCCGTGACTGATTAACTGATACCGAGAAAATCACCGTCACACCAACCCTCATGAAGAATTACCACGATAGCCATCTCCTTGCCTTCAGTGACGCAGTTTTTATATATCCCGATCTCGCCGACCCACGGATCCAGATATACCCTGTACTGGCAGACATCACCGCTGAACACCATCAACGGAATTTTACCTGTTGTTGCCCGGATAATTTTGGAAGTCATCGCTGTCGCCATCGACGATAATCCACTCAATCAACAGTCGTCTTGATTAAATTGATATGCCCTGATAAATCTAACCCACCGACTAAACTTGCACGGTTACCAGCCGGACCCGAACTCCTTTTTCTTCTCTCCAGAAAAATTAGCTTGAATATTTTTCTTGGTCAAAATATCAGTATGTTGATTTAATCTATTTTTCCTTAAATCAACCGAGCGGTCAAGAGAGGTTTTTCAACCGATTGACCAAGTCATCTCGTCACCTGAAAAAATCCTACAGCAGATCCCCTTCTCTTTCCTTTTTTCTTTTCCTTCGGTCAACAAACCGATCGGCAGGAGACCGATTTTTCCTTCTTTTCCCACCGACGCCGGTCCCACCGAAGTCTGAGTCCGAAGAAAAAATTGTGATCCCCTTCCCGTTCCTCTCGACGTGCTTCCTCCTATGCGTGCACCGCCACCCGAGAAAGAATTGCGCCGCCGCCTCCTTCACCTCTCCCCCTTGCCGCTGGAGTGTTGCCACCTGTGTGCTGCCGTCCCCTGGCCTCCTCGGCGTTGACTCCCCCCGATGGAGCCGTGTCACGACCCGCCCCTCGGCCACCGTGACAAGTGACACGAAGGAGGGCGTGCCATAGAGGAACAACGAACCATTCCCTACGGAACCGCGTAACGAGTACCAGTCCTAGGATTCCGTTGCTGGTACCCACGGTAACAAGATGAAATCAAAACAATACTAATAAATAGGTAATACTTTACATTGTGACTCCGGGTAATCCCTACGGTTGCAACCTCCAAACAAAGAGCAGCAGCAACGGACTAAAGCGCAGCCAGAACACCATACCACAGGCAGTGGTTTGGGTTTAGGAACGAGACTCCTCGGCGTCTACCACTTTAACCTGATCCAGTAGCAAGGGGAAAAACAACAACAGAGAGTGGTGAGTACTTTCGTACTCACAAACCACGGGAAAAGTGTAATACGTAGGCTTCAAAAAACGGCTAGGATAGGTGTAAAACTGAATTTTCAAATTACTACAAGTGTGTCAGGATTTTAATTGAGTTCATTAATCAATGACTGTAATAGTAACGAAATACTGGGTATTGCAACGCATCCAAGACCATGATTTGTCATGAAGCTCAAATCAGGTCTCATCCATTCATTTGAAAACGCATTAGCTCAAACCATACCGCATTCTCAACATCGAGCATCCCGGGTGCCTCGACTCCCGGATCCCACGGATCCTATCTCTGGCCACGAAGGCCTCGCATCGAACACCAAAATCCAACTCGCAACACATGATTCCCATCCCAGAGAGTTTTCCAAAAACATTGGTAAAACAAAAACTATGCTAAGAGAATCACCTCACATTTGCTCCTAACCGTGAGCACGGCTGTTCGAACAGGTTTAACACTCTGCAGAGGTTGTACACCTTACCCATGCGACACGAAGCTAACACCGAAATGGGCCATGAATCGGAAGTTCGTGTCAAGGCCTTCCCAAGGCTAAGTCATGGCGTTCTCATATCGCATGGCTGGGTTGACTAACCACGCGAGCAGTATCTGGCTACCCACGCAACTGTCATCCACCTAGAGAGCACCCGGGGGTACCCATGGATCCCGTATCCCCTCTCAGAGGCTGATACCGGCGATCCTAAAATCCTGCATCTTCCTCAAAGGCAATATTCCGACAATTCCCACACGCACAACACCTTACCCCTAGCGTGCCTCACAACCATCAACATACAAGTCCCGCAAGAACTAACCGAGTACTCATCCAGGGGCATTCCCATGTTTCCCGCGTGGTCGTACGATAAGATGCTCAGATGGAATTCCCAAAGGAATCGGTCCTTAATCGCGACCGCAAACCCTAACCACACCGGTACAGGTTTGTATCGCAGGTCTTTCTCAAAACAAAGTCTTTACTTCGCAAAACGTTTTCTCAAAAACAACCATTACTCCACACTTATTCCGAGACGGTAATATGGTGATAAGCAGGTGTTTGAGACGGATACTCATACCCGAGAGTATGAATACCCCACATCAATTTAGAGGTGTATCGACAAGGACTTATCATAACTATTCAATTCCTACGGAAAGTAATGCAACTACTGGGTAGGTCCATCAATTTTACTAATCGAGGCCGAGTAGTATAATCGTGCACATCCTAATGCGAGTTGCAAACATTTTATTTAAAAACTAGGAACAATATGATCAAAGGGTGGCTTGCCTGGGTGACGACTTTCCGGTCTTCAAGCTTCAGAGAAAGCCAGATAAATTCGATACGCGATCGATCCAAGAAATTCATCTGACCATGGGTCTTCACATCTTCTCTATTTATGGCTTCCGTAGAAAAAACTCCGGGGCGAACGTACGCTAGCGAGCATACATAAAAATCCTACCGAAGTCTACAAAATAAAATATTATAAATATAATTAGTAGTGCCATAGGGTAGATCCTATTTTTAGAAGGTTTTTAGGAAGTTGAACGGGGTCGATCGGACTTACGGATGAAAAGACAAGACTTTTGGGAGGTCAGCGATACTATAGATATATGTGAGAAGTGGTGAGACAAAATGAATTTTATACTTCGGGTTCTGGAATGGGTAAGGGGAAACCAGAGGCGGATTTTGTATCTAGGCTTTTCTTCTTGGTTCTCTCATGGTCGAGGTTCGGTTTTGAGTGGACTGGCCCAGGTGGCGGGAATAAACGGAGGGAGAGGGGGAAAATTACGGATTCTTTCCCTTCCTCCTCTTTTTCATCGTCTCTTTGTTTGGTATGGTGGCAGAGACGAGAAAACGATGGCGGCAGCGAAGGGGAGGGCGCATTGGTGGCTGATGGATTGGAGTCGGAGGGAGAAGGATGGAAGTTCTCGCTCGTGTATACAGGGTTGCTCAGGCAAGAGGAAGGGCTGGATCTGGACTTCCTTCTGGACTAAGTGGGCTTTGGGTGCTAGGAGGAGAGGGGTTAGAAATGGACCTATTTTGCTTAAAGGGAGATGGGATCCGGTGGTGGAGAGAGGAGGGACTAGGAATGGACCTTTTTGCTGTATGGGCTTGGCTGAAAAGAAGAGGACCAAAGCTGGACTTATATCTCAAAGGGGCTTGGAGACGGAGGGACTAAAGGTGAACTTTATTTTTGTGTGAAGTGGGCTATGCAGATCAGGAGGGATCGACACTGGACTTGTATTTTTGGTGGATAGAGGAAAATGGTGGACCTAGGCCCGGCAAACTCGTGGCCCAGCCCAGCAAGGAGAGAGAGGCGCCCAGGGAAGAGAGGAGGGAGCTGACATGCGGGGCCCACTTGTCATGTCCCTCTTCCTCCTCATTCTCTTCTTCCCCTTTCTCTCTGGTTTCTTCCTTCTCTTCCCGGTGGTGCGGTGGCGAGCGAACGACGACAGCTGGCTTTGGCATGGGGGAGAAACGGAGCGGCGGTGCGCGGTGGTGTGGGTGTGCGGTTGCGGCCGCAAATGGGGAGTGGAGGGGGTATTTATAGGCGGCGGCGACTGGGAGGGGATCGGGTGAGGCCGGCGGCCGCTGTGGCATGGAGGAGACGCGTCGGGCGGTGGCCGGCGCAGGGGAGTAATGGCGGCGCAGCGCATTCAAGTGGGTCGCGACGACGGCTATCGATTGTAGGGCGGACGGGACAGGACATCGATGCCGACTTGCCGAGTGGTCGCATCGGCGGCACGGCAGGAAAGGCGAGCGGCGCGTCGGGTTGCGGCTGCCGGCTAGGACGGCGTCATCAAGGCGCCGCAGAGGAGGTTAATGCGTGCGACACAGAGGGCTGCAGCATCGGCCGGGACAGCAGGTTCGTTAGCGGCGGCGGTGACGCGTGGCCCGCCGGAGTTAATGCGGCGGTGGCAGGCGGCGGTCAGGGATGATGATGGTCGTGCCTTGCGGTCGCGAGCGGGCGACCGCTCAATCCATTCGCGACCGGGTCCCACGCGTTAGTGTTGGCTACGCAGCGCGTGGGCGCGCGTGAGACAGGCGGGTGGTGATGCGCAGGGGCGAACGTTATGTAGGCCGTGGGCCGCGGCAGCTGGGGAGAAGGCCGAGGCCCATGCCCGGGGAGGAAAAGAAAAAAAAGGGAGAGAAGAGGGAGTGGGCTGGAGGGAAAAGGGAGAGAAAAAGGGATGGAAGGGCCCAAGAGGAAGGAAATACTCTCATAATTTTCTAGAAATTTTTGGTAGAGACTCAGGTATAATTTTGGATGTAAATTTGATTCAACAAATGGTATTTGAGAATTGGATAAACATTGGGGGGGGGGAGTTGCTCAAGGATCGTACAAGAGGGAGTTCTATGGGATCAAGGAACATGATTATTTATTCCATGAAATGAACATATTTGGAGTATAAATCCTTTGGGCATTGCCGGAGTCAATGAAAATCTAGAGGGGCCGGGAATATGATCTTTGTTATGGGACGGCCATGAGGAATAGGTCTAGGGTTTTGGGATTGAACAGAGACAACGATAAAAAGGAATCAGGAAGTTCAAGAGTTTTAGTCTGGGTAGGAAATTTGGATTAGGATTTTTGATACTAGGGAGACAAGGAGCTGAGTTCTAATTGGCACTTAAGAGTATCTAAACAATCAAAGAACCAAAAATTTTGAAAATACGTTTTTAATTAAAATAATTTTTACGGCGGTAAAACTCGGGTCACTACAAGCCGCCGCCGACCGCCTTGGAGCCGCCTGCAGCCTGCGCCCTTCTCCCACAGCTTGCCGGTGAGGCGCCAATGTCACCGCCGCCGTGGGCCCCGTTGGAGGGGAAGCCGACGCCCACGGGAGCGGTCTACGCTGACACCGGAGACCGCCTGATGTCTCCCCTACCGGATCCCGCCGCCTTCCTCTACGGGACAGCCCGCGCCGAGCCACCGGTTGCTGACATGCTGCCCGCAAAGAAGCCATGTGTCGCCGGTGTTCGTCGCCCCAACAGATCACCTCCGCTTGCAAGGCCTCATCTCCTTCCGCTTTGGTGTCATGTCCGATTGCAATTGCAATCCCCGTGTTTCCTGTTGATGATTTCATTAGGATGTGACTGCTTCCAACTCTCCATCCCTCTGTCTGACTAGGCCTTCCCCGATCCTTTTGTGACACCAAATCGAAGACGTTACCATCTCCGATTCCTACTGCCAAACATGAATCGATCTCGTGTGTGATCTGCTCCTCAAAGCCCGGCTACATCCCGGCCGACTCTAGTCTCCACCACCGGCATGTTTCGAACACGCCGCGTCGGTCCTGACTTCAGAGTCTCGCGTACATGCTACGTTCTCGGCACCACCTACAAGAACTTCCAAACAACTCGGACAACATTGTCGATCTTCTGGAAAAATACTTTAAGGATGCGACGCCCAATGATTGGATAACAAGGTTTCCACGATTCAACCATGAATTGGCTCCATCGTCCTCCATCCAATCTACACGCCCTCGTTGCTTGCACGTTGCCATCGCAGCAATCCATCACACGTACACCGCCTTGTCATCAATCATCTTTACGATCCACCCGTGGCTCGCGCCACCGTTGCCGCTCCACCTCAAGCCTGCAACCCGCCCTCGACCCAATTGATCCCATCAATTTCGCCGCGAGCCGAAGCCGACGAATTCCACGCCGTCTTCACAGCCACTGAACGACCCAAGTGCTACGTCTAGCCACTTGTCGAACGCAGCTCATCGAAAGGCACGGGCCACCTCGCCCGCAGTGTTCGAATCCACCAACCGAGAACACCGGCCGCCTTCAGCTTCAATCAACCCCGGGTCTCACGTCTGAACTCCCCGTTGAAGAAAGCTCATCGAAGGGTTCTAGCCGCCTTGCCCGAAGTGTCCGAAACCACTGATCAATTGCCGTTGATCGCCGCCGTGCTCCACCTTGCGCCAATGTCACCTCTAGACATTCCAATGCGGGCTGCGCGGTGTGGTGCACCTCCATTGAGTCTCTTCTTTGAATCTCCCTTCTCTGATACCACTTGTTAGAAAATTAGCTCCGATCTCAGCATTGGCAGCTAACCACGGAAACACAAGAAGAACGCCATAGGAGATCCAAATGTAACGACGACACAGAGACATGGCGTTTTTTAATGTGGTTCGGCCAAACCTACTCCATGGGGCATTGATTACGTGCGCTCCTCCCCGATCTAGTATAACTTCAGCTTATAGGGTATCCAACGACCACACGGCCGGTCGGCTATGCCGTCGACGGTCGTTCCCTACGCCTACCTATGTTACTACCGCCGTGCGGTTACTCCTAGGTATGCCTTCCTATTTAAAAGAGAGCCAGGACCGAATCCGACTCCGATTCAATCTTACACCTATTACAACCCCAAGTCCTAAACTGTAACCATATACATATTCGACACAAACTCTAACAGAATTTGGGGAGGAGAAGGTGAGATTTGGAGCGGTGGTCACCTGTTAGGCCTAAGAGCTCTGTTGGTAGAGGCAGGGGCAAAACTGTCCATTCACTTATTATTTTGGACAAAAAAATTCAGCGGTGGGGCTAATAGGCCAAAGTGGTATTCACATGGAAAAGATGGACTTCGAGAGTGGTATTTCAGGGATACACTGTTTTGTAATGACATCCTGGATGTCTCCCTTATAAGTGGCGTGAGAGCAATTGGTCTGATTTTTTATAATAACTCTTATACAATTATAAAACTCTATTTAGTTTCCTTATAGACGAAAACTCAGCTATAAAGTAAGCCTCGTGGAACGGTTTTGGCTCCCATCTCTTTCATTTTCCAGATTTGGTTTTCCATCCTGGTGACACGTCTGATCTCTGGCTGGCTCGCTGAAAATGATACACAGGAGTGTCACACCGCACCACCAGGTTGATAACCAGAAACGGTAGTAGTAGCAAGGTTGTCAGGATCGAGAGATATCAAATAGTATCGTTTTTTTGCAAAGTAGTATCTACGATCGGGATACTACGTTTAGTATCGGGATACTATCATATTTAAAAAAGTACTGATTTTATAAAATTTTTATGTATGATTTATAATATTTAGTATAAGATAAAGCCTATAATATTGCTTTTGCTTAATTTAATTAACTTTATGTAACTTTTGAGTGGACTTATTGACATAATTTCCAATCCATCATATTATTTGTTTAATTTAATATATTTTTGAGTGGTATCGTATGGATCGTAGTATCGGGATATACCTAAGATCTGCTAGGATCGTAAAGAAATGAATAGTAGGATCGAGATACTATGAAAATTAGGATATAGGATCGGTATCGTTTCGACTCGGTAGGATCGTAGTATCGTAAGATACTATATCATATGGTAGTAGCAGCAACGTGTCCGTACGTGAAGAGTTAACAACTGATCCTTTACGGGCAAAAACAAGCAAAGGAAAAACCCCAAACCGAAATGGGTTGGTTGCCCGCCATCACGCTGCACGCAGGCAGGCAGGCAAGGCAGCAGTGGCGCCGTTCCGTCAGCGTCCGCGTGGGTCGTCTCTGCTCAGGCAAAAGACGAGGCCGCGAGCAGCGGGAAAGCTGAGCAGCGGCGTCAGTCACACCGCGGGAGAGAGATGGAGATGGCCTCCTCGTGACCAACCCGATTTATTTCCACAACAAACAACAACCTCCTTGCTGGCTCGGTTCGGCTCGACTCTTCTCCCTTTTTCTTCTTCCTCTCCTTCTCGACCCGCCAAGGAGGCGCTCAGGCGCCAACCCCCGCCCCCTTCTCCGGCCACCCTCCGCCATTTTTTTTGGCTTCTTGAGCCTGTTCTTTCCTCGCCCGCTTAGTTTATCTGCGGCTTCGTTCGGATATATTCTTGGTTGGCGGGGAACGCAGGCCGTTGGCGTTCTCGATTCCATTTCACCTGCTGGTTTCTTTCTTTCTTGTTCAAGCTTGGTGATGATGCAGCGGCGGTGCTTCCTGTGACCGGGACGCCACTGACGGAGGAGGAGGAGAAGCTTGTCTTGGTGGGAAGCAAGCAGACGGGAATGGAAGGGGATGAGGGCGCAGCAGCAGCAGCTGCTGCAGCGCGGATAAGGGTGGTGCGGTGCCCCAGGTGCGACAAGTTCTTGCCGGAGCTCCCCGCTTCCTACTCCGTCTACGTCTGCGGCGGCTGCGGCGCCGCTCTCCAAGGTAGTTACTTTCCTCCTCCATTGCATTCGTAAATTGTTCAATTTTCGTCTCATTTTCCCCAATCCCTTGCGCCGCATTCTGCAAAGGATCCGGATTAATTTATTAGGTGATTGATTGGTTTCGTGTGCTGGCTGAGATGTGATGGACTTGGGAATTTGGGAGATTGGTGCATCAAACTTCGCACATGGACTTTGTCTTGTTTCGTGACAATGACACCGCGGGGCAAATTTTGGTTTTGGCGAACTAGTCGTCATTTCTCCAGCTAATTTGAGGAAGACTTTGTTTTACTTAAGACAAATGTTGTCATTGTCAGCCATTTTATGCTTTCGAGAAATTTCTGTACTTGGGGATTAATGTGAACTCTGAACTTGCCCTCTTTTTTTTTTTTTAAGGAAAAACTGTAGGATCTTCTCCTACAGTATATATATTAAAAATAATATAAAATTACAACAGTCAAAGGACTTAAAAAAAAGGAAAAATACATATGTGCAAAACTATGGAGAGAAGGAGCTAAGCCATGATGAAAGAAATTGTTTTTTATCATCTTTTGCTCTATGGAACTAAAAATTCGATTTCGTGGTGGCTCGCAATGAGCAGACAATGTGTTTACTCAATTTTTTTTTTAAAGAACGCACGCAAACTTCTATGTTTCATGTAATCTGTTTTGTGAAAAAAACTACTCTCTTGCCTGTTGCTTAGTTGGAAGAACTGACGGTTGTTGCTTGGCTGCTTTGGCCCTTATTCATAGTTGAGATGAGAAATGGCTGCCCTTCTGTCATCTCCACCATTGCGGACTCGTTCTATCTTCTTTTGCAGTTGTACTTCTTAAATATATATACATTACATGGGGCTTGACAAACAAAAGATGTATTGGGTTTGACCTAAATATTTTAAAATGTTGTCTGAAGATTTAATAGTTTTTATACCCAATGTATGTCCTGTCTTGCGATTATTATGGGCTCGCTAACTGCATTTTAATCTCCGATTGTGCTTGCCAACGTTGCTTTTTAGGGTCAATGGCAATGCCATTGGTGCTGGGCTGGGAGCCTGGGAGAAGTGGTCTTCTTGTGAAACACATCCTTGTCACCCTTGTTAATAACATTATTTGACTAGTATTAGTTGCATCCTTTAACCTTCAATTTTTACGACTCATATTATGAATTGGTTAACCTAATATTGAGATGACATCATTCATCTGCTGAATATTTTGCAGCAAAGAAGAAGTACTCAGCCCAAGATAACTCTGATAATGGACATGTGCAATACCTTGAAGTACTGGAGAGTGTGCCAGAGGCTCCTGAAGCAATGCGTGGAGCTAGCACCAATGATAGATCGGTACCCAGTAGAATTTCATCTTTGCATAGTAGATCAGCTTACAACCATGAAGATAATCGAATCCCAAGAGGGCCAAGTACTTCAACAGGTGAAGCTACTATTGGAAAGGATGGCAGGGAAGCAAAGTACATGCGCATCCGTAATGTGGAAAATGGTGATATGATGAAATCAGTAAGAGGGAGAGGTATATCTGATGTATCTTTAAGGTCTCCAATTGATGGCATTCCACCCACCTCTTACCAAGGAGAAGGCCTTGTCGACTACCAATCAAGGTCGAAGTACAGATATTCCAACAGGGAGCATACCAGTGATCAGGACTTGGATGGTCCAAGCAGAGTTAGGGGCCTTGAGAAAGACCGTGCTGAGCTCCTGAGGATGCTTGATGAGTTGAGAGACCAGGTGCAGCAATCATGTGAGGTTACTGATGCGCCAAGTAGAAGTGCCACAACCAGTAGACCTGCAGATGCCTCAAGTTTGCATGGTACACATGATCGGTCAAGTCAGTCAAGGCATGACCCATCTGTATTGCATTGGAATGGTTCTCATCACTCTCCATCCTTGAATGTGCAAAGTCCTAATATCCCACAGGTTCATGCTCCATTGCCTACACGACAAAATGTTCATGGATATGCAGAACCCATTCTGCATGGAAGAGCCCCTAGCTATCCTGCTGGTGCTGGCTACCCATGCAGAAATTTTGATAATTTTTTCTTCGGACATCATGATCCTGACCCTCTACTTTCATGTCACCATGAAGGCTTGTACCATCAGCCTGCTTGTTCTTGCTTGAATTGTTACCACCGAGAATTTTTGCCTGTACAGGGAACTCCCCTAGGTTTCAGTGATCAAAGGGCACCGTACCTTATGAACAGCTATGGAGCGTACCCTGTAGATGGCCCCTTACTTGGTCAGCAGAGATACACTTCGAGAGGGACTAATACTTCCTTGCAGAGGAATCACCTGAGAACTAATGTAAGCAAGAAACCGGCACAAACCTGTGAGCCAATTGCAGGCGGTGCCCCTTTCACCATATGCTACAATTGCTATGAAGTGTTGCGAATACCAGCGAAACATTCTTCACTGGGAAAGGAGTATAATATGCGATGTGGATCATGCTCACATGCAATTGCAGTCAAGCTTGATGGAAGCAAGCTTAATGTTTCAGAACCTGCACCCGGTACACATTTATCTGCTGCACTACAAAATGGCATTGGTGACAGCATGAGAAACAATGAACATGCTAATGCTGATGACAGGTTGCTTCCACAATATTGTTTTTCTGTTGGAAGCCGTGAATCTCAAGAAAAGGATCTAGAATTGAATTCAAGTGAATCAGATAGCAAGCATACCCCTCTTGGGACTGATTCGGAAAATACTCCGCGGTCCAGGGATCTCCCTTCTGATGCCAATGTAGTTTCCCGTGTGCCAAGTTTACCACATCATGGTCATTGTGGCTTCTCACCGTCGGAAGATTCTGGAGTAGGAAGTAGAAGTACACATTCAGAACATGAAAAGGCTATACTATTTTCTGAAAGTTGCAAACGGAACTCGATTAAAGATGTATGTGTAGCAACTGAGACACAGTCGCCAGTCAATGAGTTTGATGATCCTTTGTGTGCACAAGATGCACTAGATTTTCCACAAAATGTTGGCCATACTAGGTCTACAAAGGCAGGGGATTCATTTCTAACCAATCTCATTAAAAAGAGCTTCAAAATGAACCATGGGACACGCAACGGGAGAGCAAGGGTTCTTGTTAATGGCTTTCCTATCTCTGACCGTGCAGTCAGGAAGGCTGAGAAGCTTGCTGGAGAAATCTGTCCTGGTGATTACTGGTAAATTCCTCATGCTGCACAGTGTTAGACTATAATTAGTTTATCTATTAAGTTCTCCATTTCAGTTATGTTTCACTAATCTGCAAAAGAGACTAGTTTCCTACATTTATATAAGAAATTTCTGTTGTGTACTTAGAAATTTTCTTTCTTGTATTTGAATGTTTGAGTATGCAACATTTTTAATCTGTTGTTCTGTTACTTAGGTATGATTATCGTGCTGGGTTCTGGGGTGTCATGGGGCGGCCCTGCCTGGGCATGATACCTGTAAGTGCAGTTGTCTTAGAGATTGTGCATTCCCCCCTGCATCCTATTGATCAAAACTTTAAGTTGATTTTTTTTTCTCGCAGCCTTATATTGAAGAGTTTAATTATCCTATGCCCAAGAACTGTGGTGGTGGAAACACTGGCATATTTATTAATGGAAGAGAACTTCACCAGAAGGATTTGGATCTACTTGTGTCTCGAGGACTCTCTGATTCCCCTGGCAGATCTTATATAGTTGAAAATTCCGGGAAAGTTTCAGACGAAGTTTCTGGTGAAGAGCTCTATGGCCTTGGCAGACTTGCACCGACGTAAGTATCTATTTAATTTCTGTTTTTTTATAAATTCTACAAAAGCAAACTAATATAGATTATTTCCATACTGAAGTCTCCTGACTTGAATTGGAGTTAATATGGCCGCTGCTATAATCTTGCTGGTGAAGACTCTTAGCTTCTGTCGTGATACTGCTTAGTCCGGGACCCTTTTTTCTTTAAATAACGTAGTATCATATAATTGCATTGCCAAGGGAACTTATTGTGTGGATAATATGCTGATGGATTGTACTCGCCGTTAAATAGCTGTATTTGTAGGGTCAAAGTGTCAACCATTTGGACACAGTGATGTATATAGGTTATATAGATTGTTATAATCATAATGATATGTTATGTTACACTCATCTACCCGTATAATTTAAACCTTTCGTAAAACCATATTTGATGGATATGACTACACATTTCTCATAAGTTTTGTTATTCATTAGTACAATAGTTGAGTTGGTCAGATGTAATCGTGGCAGTGTGGCACTACGTGCTCATCATTCTTAATTTTGGTATCCCTATAGGTTTTCAAATTAATGTCTCATTTCAGTGAACTAGTGACTAGAAATGATAAGAGAGCATTGATCTCAGATCTATATTGTGCCTGGCGAGATCACATATCATAAAGCTTGCAGGGCCTGATGTCTAGTGCCACCACCAGTAGGCAGATCCAAAATCACAGACATGCATAGTTTCAGAAATCATTTTGAAAACATGTGATCATATTAGATCTAGATTAAGTATCGATAACTCATTTCATCACCAGTTGTCCTTGCATACTACAAAATCCTGGTACACACTGAATCACTACTCATTTCAAGGATTGAATTTCTGCACAAGTCTTGGAACTAACTTGCGTTTTTTATTTGTTTGGTTTGTATGAATTTTCTTTTCTGGGTCACACGGCCATAACTTATTTTTGGGGGGTGAATAGTTTGTGCTATTTGAAGCTGTTATTATGTAACTATTCTGACGATTGATTACAATTACAGTGTGGAGAAAATGAGGCGTGGGTTTGGCATGCGAGTCCCAAGAATCATCTAGTGATAACCTGACAGGTCAAATACGGAGTAAGTACAATACAATCACAAGCTCTGAAGATGCAAGTGGACAAGTCAATGACATGCCTACAACTCACAAGTCACTACAGCGTGACTTAGTTTTCCAGAATACTCATTTGTTCTAGTTTAGCTTGTGAATCTAGTTGTCATATTCTTTCTTGTTGCCTAATTGTGCTGCTCCTTCAAATGTCACATGGAGGCATTCTTGCAGTTTTTTTTTCCCTAGTGTATTTGTGATTTTGTTCCACCTGGTAAAATGATTTAAGAGGGAAAATAGTCCATTGAATTTGTTTGGTTTGCATTCTAAGATGTCTTATGGTCGTTCGTAGAATTACACGGTGTCTGCCGTCTAGACATAAATGCATGAAAACGCATCAAATGACCTCAATTAGAAAATGAAACTAGAAGGTGTTCCTGGTATGGTTTGAACCCAGATTACATGCTTATAAACACAAATGATGACCTAAACTACATAACCACGTGATGTGAGTTAGTTCCATCTTCGAAAACCTTTTGTAACTACAACTCCAAAGACCAAGCCCAAGAACCACGAAATCCATAATGGGCCAGCCTAGCTCGTGCAGCCCAAGTGAGGGGAAAGGTAGACAGGAAATGGCCCTGAATACAGCAGGCTAGGCCCAACTCAAAAGGCTTAAATACATTACTTGTAGTCACTCCTCGCAACTCGTTAGACAAGACAACTGTTAGAACCATTTTATGTACTTGTTCATGTATTTCATGGTTATAATAGACACATCTACATGATGGTCAATTGTGTGCCTTCTATATACACAAAACCGTGAATTTACTAAGTTGATTACTCAAATATTAGCATATCACCCTAAACATCGAATTCATTTAATTCGAATGGAAAACATTATTGTATTCTCCTCATATGCCTTTAATGACATTTGAATGGCCCATCGAGTTTGAGATCAACACTATGTTCCAAAATGTTCATACGCATAATGGTTGGTTATATCCTCTTCTAGGAGATAATCAAGTTCATAGCAAGACCCTTAAATTGCACATTTTACCAACATCTAGTTGGTGATATGTGGCTTTACACACCGCATAATAAAATCAAATTCAATCAAACTGCAATCATACGGCTCCCTCCGTTGCAGTCAGTACGTGGAAAATTGGCCTCGGCCAAAAGATTTCCTATCTGCGAATCGGTAACGTCTTGCACGTGCCGTATCACCACCCTAGCATACATCAATGGACATCGGAGGATTCAAATAAGGTATTATTATCCGTCTATCATAAATACATTAGATCCTTCTGAAGGGGATAATACATTGCCCGTATGCTACTCATATTTGAGGATATTCCAGGCATTAGGGGGAGATTTATACCACATAATGAATGCCAGGAATTGAAAGTGAATGTCAGACACATGTACATTCCATCCTCATTTCCACGTACCAAATATTTCGAACCAAATCGTTCGAAACAACTTTTATTTGCATCACATTGCAAATAGTCTGCCATAGCATTTACTGCTTATTATGGTGTCACACATAACTTATCCATAATGTTGTACCAGAAAGAGTGAAGGTACCTTACAAAACCACTCAACTTCCATGTAAGAGGGGAAGAAGTATGGTTACAACGGGATTTAGCTTATTGCAAGCATCCACGGACATTGAGAAACAATATTCTCAAAAACAGTAAATGTATATCAACATCAGTTGATAGACACCATATGGATATTTATTATCCAATGCCTATGGATATTTACCATCCAAAAGACCAGCATAATTGCGCATAAATTTCAGGCGCTGGGTCACTGGAACGCCCTAACTCTGTTGTGGGAAATAACATAGAGTACGAAAGGGTTGATATTTCCACACGCTATATTGGTCCATTGAATCATCATCAAAGTCTACAAAATGTCGACATCTCCTCAAAAATTGTCATATACCTTCACTGGATCCAGACCAAAAGTCCTAGGCAGAGTGCTCATTACACTCAAATCAGGTCAAATCAAAAGGTGACAATTAAGGAGTATTGCTTTTGCTCGATAATGGAAATATTACCACAATAATATACCCTTCTCATAATGCCTTCTTACGGAAGCATGGTGGTGAGATAGTAAGAGCTTGTAGAATATGGTTTCTCACAAAGACCTAGCATAACATATCCATTGGTATGCGTGGAAATCAAGTTCTATATTCAATCATGGCAGATAAAATGAATTTGATAGATTCGGACAATCAAGTCCTGACAAACTTAATATTCTGAATCAAACATGGTCAAATTATTGTGGTATTATTGATTGTGTGAGTTCCTTCCACAGAAGGTAAAACTCCAACCATGATGATTGCTATGTGTGCTTACAAAGAAATTCAAACCTGGATTTTGTATCATCTCAACATATCGATGATTACCATCTAATCATCTAATCAAAAGCACATTAACCAATTGGCAATCATATTAGGTATAATTTCTCATCAGAGCAATTAACCTTAAAGACGGGTTTTTGAGATGATAGATTTGGGTAAAACCAAATCATGCTTAAGTCTATAAAGCACATAAATCAGTTTTCCAATATCCAATTGATATTGTCTACCAATATCCAAATGATATTGTAAAGTCATATCCATGAACACCTATGGACATTTCATCCCTAAAGATGGATCTATATCCACTGACCCTGGGATTAAAAACTATATGCCATTAAAGCGCTAATATATCTTGCAAATTGCAACAGACCTGTTAATGCATTTGCTGATATCTTGCTATAGCTCAAAATAGCGCATCTCTAATATCATCATCAGGTGAAAGTTAGACATGATATCCTTAGATATCTTTGTGGCAATAAACGATTTTGATTTACTATTGAAATCAAGATAAAACCATAGTGTGATATGTATATCTTGGCAAACTAATCCCCGCAAAGCCAGATTACATACTGATTATTATTAGAAGTGATTAAGCATAATTACTTCCACATATCATTCCGAAGTTCACAACCTCGTAAAATGATTAACCGCATAATTGTGTTATGTGGTACTGATTCCATTGAATCACCTATCATTGTCTTTGTAGATAATGATATTTGCGTTGTTCAATTGCAAAATAGGTTATCTTGCAAACTAGGTTCCTACCAACTTCATGTTAACTTCACGTTATAAGAAATTGGTACGTGGTCAATCTGTGTTTGCAAGTGTAGGGGGAGTAATCTCCTAGACTAAACCTGTTCAAATGCAAATATTGTACTCTTTTTCCCTCTTATGAGTTTTTCCTATCGGATTTCTCATGAAAGATTTTTAATGAGGCAATATATCAACG
>CM002484.1:12414099-12434016 GCA_000325765.3 Leersia perrieri
GGATAAACTCTACCCCCTTACTCCACCGGCGGAATATAGCGCCAAGGCCGCAGCCAACCGATACATGGCATTCCCGCAGAACCCATGCATCTAATATTACTATATGTTCCCATGAGAAGGTAGGACACTTGACTAAGGTACTCTACTCAGCCTGGTCCATACCAGGACTGTGGTTAGCACGGAAATACGGCGTATAGAGGTAGGTGAAAACTGATTCTTAACCTTATATTATAACATATGTAGAGGATCCCAATCCACCCAATATCACTCAAACCAAGGCATCCTCTACCAACCAATATTATGAGTAAAGACCTCCATCGTCCGAACTCCAAGCATAACAACTAGTATTTTCTATTTTTGTAGAAAATAGATTTTCCATGCATATAATAATAAAGTAATATTTATCAAATCATCTTAGTAAAAACCATAGGAATTCAATATGATCAAAGAGTATCTTACCTGAATTATCAGCCTCAGCTAAATAGAACTTATCCTGAGATTCCGATAATTTCTCGATGTCCCGATCTTTAACTGTAATATAAACAAAATCGGATCGTATCTATTTATTTTGGCAAAATAACAACAAAACAAATACACTATTTTTTAAGTCCTATAGTCCGCGTAAAATTAGTCATAGAAGACACCGTATACAAATTAATTGCACGCGAACATTCTCTCTCCTCTCTTCTCTAATTTTACTAACCTTTTTCCCTGTTGTCCTCTTTTTCCTTAATGCACACGGGCAACACCTCTGCTCCTTACTGCTACCGCTAATGTCGCCGGCACTATCACCTCCTACTAATGCTGCCGCCGCGCTATGAGGTGGTGAGGTGAGCAAGCTGCAGCACCTCCTCTCTCTCTTTCTCACTTGAGCTCACTAGAACAAAGTCTTGCTACTACTTGCTTGCTCTAGATGGATGCAGTACTAGTGTGGTTGTGCAAATTTGTGGGTTTGTTGAGGATTGCAAGAGTGCTTCACCTCTATTTATAGGCTCAAGTTTTGAAGATAGGATCAATGAGGTGGCAAGATAATCTTCAAGTTGCCATGGTTGTCTTCATGAGGAAATCAATAAGGGCATTTTGTTTTACTTTACCAATGCTCAAATTCCCATGGGTGCTATTGGTTTTGAAGCCATACTCATCCTTGGGGAGTTGCTAGTAGTGGTAATATACTTCTTCTTATCTTGATGAAGATGGGTGTCATGGGATTGTAACTTATCCAACATTTTCCCCTTGCATATCCATTTCATTTAGTGGGTAAACTTGATAATACCATGGTTATCAACTTGTTAATGGTTTAGAAAACTAGGGGTGCTTGTAGTTTTTAAGTGTCTAGAAACTTCTAGAAGGTTCCGGAACTATGGTTGGCCGAACTTATACTTGACAGGTTCTAGAAGGTTCCAGAATGACAAGTTAATTTGAGAAAATCTAATCTTTGTGTTAAGCAACCAAGGTTTATACTAATTGTCAGTAATTAGCTCTAACAAGATTAGTTGCATTCCTTTCAAGTTTTTATATTGTAAAGTGTATATTTTTAATGTATTACTCATAACACCCATTGAACCCACCACACGTATTGTTCTGCTAGACTCCCAAGTCCCATGTCTATCTAAAAAAGGAAAAGTCCCACCAAGTTTTTAGTGAAGGAGAATTATGTCAGTGCTTTCTTCTAAAGTTCTTACTCCCTCCGTCCTTTAATACAAGACGTCCTTATTTTCCGCAAAGTCAATATTTAAAAATTTTGACTAATAAGTTAAACTAACCATATTAATGTTTAGTGTTATGCATGTAACATCATTAGATTTGTATTTGAATATATTTTCATACGATGTAAATTTTATATTTTTTGGTAATTTCTTATTGAATGAATTAATGGTCAAAATAAAGTATTATAGACCGTGTGCAATTGAAATACGCCTTGTAAGAAAGGACGGAGGGAGTATGTTCTAAGACGAAGGGGCCAAATAATACTGTGTTATTGGTTTTTTTAAGTGGGTTGTTGATTATATATGGCTTTGGTGAAAAGAGATTCATCAATATTCTTGGTGCAGAGTGGACCCATACATGGTGGTGATAAATTGTGTCCGAGCACGAGCACATATAGCCAACGCACAAGCATGGTTCCTGACTTCCTGCTTGGGCTGACACGTGCCCCCATCTTGTCCATATTGGACATGGAACCGTATAAACTTACACAAGCGGCGCATACATCCGGTCAGCCGTCATTTCTCTCGGTTTGGAAATATCTGCGGAAAAAATTGACAAATTTCAGATGAATAGTATCCTGTTACTTTTGCTCTAAAATCAGTGACTTTGTTCTTCTCAATTTCAGATGAACAGTATTTTTCTTATAAATTCGTAAAATTTTTAGGTCTGGATTTCATGTTTTCTACTTATTTGATGGTTTTTATCGTATATTTCTTCAAGGTTATTATTGCAAATTGCAAGCTAGGGGCCAGTGATTTCTTTAAGTTTTTTTTAGAATTACACAGTACACCGTAGACACTCACAACGCACGCACACTCACCCCTATGAATGCACGCACGTAAACCCTATCCCTGTAAGCATCTCCGATTGACACATGCTAATTACTTTATGATATTTGGTCGCTTTTTGATTGTCTATTTTCTACCCTATAAGTGTCAACACATTTTTTTCTCTCTGTTTCTGGTTGATATTTTTTTCATTTTCTATCTTAGAAAAGTTTCAACAAGTTTTTTTTCTTGATTTTGTCACCTTTTTCATCTTTTACTTGCTAGCTCTCCAATACACACAATTTAGTTCTTCTCTTTTGACTCGTGTTTTAGTTTTCTTTGGGTAAACTCTTACATCAGTATATTATAGACAAATCAAACTGTTTATAGTTGCAGTTCTCCTATAACATGAGTGCGTAAAAGAATTACTAGGAAAAGATGATAAGAAAATGAATTTTGGGTAAAAATAGAAAGAACACCATACATGTTTTAAAATTTATGATGTAATTACATGAACTTACAATGTAATATCCAGTTTATGGTTAAAAATACATTTTGAAATATTATTACATGTAATAAAATATTATGGTGATATAAATATGTTGCTGGCAAACATAGTATATGTTTTCATTTATAGAAGAAATAGAATGTAGATCTCTATCAATTTTGTCGCTTTCAGCTCACCAAACGGGCATGTCAAATGTAGGGACAAAGAAAAACACTTTTCACCTTCATCGCTTTTGGCTTAAAGCCGTAAAGGTCCGTTCGTTTAAATGTACGGACACGTGACACTTACGCTATTTCATTTCACCTCGAAGTTTAAAACCAAAGTACCGGTATAGTACCACTATTTAATAAGTCTTAAAATAGATTCTAGTTAAAACTTTACATGCCATGTGTTTTCCTAAAACTTGCGGTGGTGGGTGTTTTAACTAGATAATATAAAAAAAAATTATGTGACTGTTTTTGTTTGGTTTGTGAGTATGACCACATGAGCGTGAGTATGACCCTTCAGCAACAGCCATACAAAACCCCCGGTGAAAAAAAAAATCCCAATAGGCAATAGCTGTTATACTCTGCAGAAGAAAAAAAATCAACCTGAAAAAGATCATCAGATGGAGGTGGATCCGCATACAAAAAGCACACGCTGCCTTCCTCCCTTGTTGGCATCTTCCCCCGTCGCCACCTATACTCTACACCTCCCCTCCCCTCTTGCTCTTCCCACCGAACAAACAAACACAAGCAAAGCACTTGTACGTTCTGCTCTCCGCCGAATTATGGGCTGGGGTGAGCCACCGCCGGCGCCGGCGCCGCCGCAGAGGAAGGCGGCGAGCGGCGGCGGGCTGGCCGCGCTCAAGCTGCTGCTGACCGTGCTCCTTGTTGGCCTCGCCCTGCGGCTGCTCGTCGACCCCGCCGCGTCCTACCTCGTGTCATCGACGACGACGCCGGTGGGAGAGGCGGCGGCGATCGCCGCCGGCGGCCGCTCGATGGATTCCAACGGTGAGCGGTGCTTTGGGAGAGTTTGGATCGATGATGCATGCTACTTTAACCGTTTTGTTTTGTTTTTTTTTTTAAATTTATGTATTCACCTTTATTGGGTTGAACAATTAATTCCCGTGATATCGGAACGCAGCTGAACTGTGGAAGGCAGTAGCAGTACTAGTGGAGTGCTAGTGTTGTTTTCACATTTATTGATCTTATTTTGTAACAAACCTGACATTTGCTTGGGTCGAATTAAAGTGGATTTGCAAAAATGTACAATATATTTTTTGGAAAATTAGAGCCATGCCATTACTTGAAGATGGAGAGAACTTCGGATTGTTTCTTAAATAGGGTGTTAGAAAAGGTAGGAATGTCTACTGAAGATGAGAGTAAATATTTTCCTATTGTGTAAAAAGATTAATCATTTCCGAGTAAGAAAGGGTTTCTCCGTCCTCTCATATCCGTGATACTAATATAGTTAACTACTACCGATATAGTTTATTGTTCAGGTGCCAGGTTTGTTGGATCTCACTCTTGATTCTTGCTATTATTATTTTTCTTGTGTCTGCCCCCAGATGCATGCTTGAACAGTATTCTGCAATGGCACTTGCTGACTTCAATATTTTCGAGGCAGAGGGTTTGATTGATTACTTTCATTAGTTAACCAAAACAAACCAAGCTGTTCAATCCTCTATGGAAGTGTCGGTGTTGGATCTAGAGCTGTGGAAACTTTCCCTTTTTTATTAGCCAAAAGGGCCTCTTTACGTGTACTCTCAATTTGTCCCATACATTTTTAGTTACATTTACATTTTTTTAAATAATGGTATAGTATTATAGCTACATTTACTTTTGAACTGTTCTCTTTATGATTTAATGACCATGCATTTCCTGAAAAAATGCAGGAAATTGTGATCTTTTCCGTGGTGAATGGGTCCCTGATTCATCTGGCCCAGCTTACACTAATGCCAGCTGCCGCTTCATTGAGACTCCGCAGAACTGTATGACAAATGGAAGGCCTGACACTGGTTATCTTTATTGGAGATGGAAGCCATATGGTTGCGATGTTCCACGGTTTCAGGTAAAGAAGTTTTTGGAAGCCATGCGAGGAAAACATTGGGCACTTATTGGTGATTCGATCCTCCGGAACCATGTCCAATCGTTGCTTTGCCTTCTTGCTAAGGTATTCTGTTTATGAGGTTTTGACCAGTCTACTGTCAAAACCGCATAGTCTTGTATACTATGTACTTCAGAAAAAAAAAGTACTGTCATCATGTATTCGATAAACACTTTAGTAAAAGATAATTTAATTTTCACCAGTCTACTTCTAATGTTTCACCATGCTAAGTTATCTGTACTAAAATGCTAGCAAAGTATGAATAGTTTTTTACCACTCTAGTTTTAAACTAAACTCATCTATTTTATATCTAACTAAAAACTAGTGATTAAGATTTTACTAGTACTTGTCATATTTAGAATAACCCCAAAGATCACATTTGCAGTGTTGTTGGCTGCCAGTAATAAGGATGCATTTCATGATTCATAATTTAGTTTGGAATTAGTGTTCTTGTATTGGACAGGGCACCAAAATTTGTCATTGACAATTTTCATCAAATATACCTGTCAATTGCTTGAAAGATGTTCTTTTGTTCTCTCAAGTTTGGCAGAATGTTTGTCTCAAAAAAAAAAAGTTTGGCAGAATGTATATTATATTGTTGTATTCATGAGAATTTACTACACTAGAGCTTTAGGGCGTTCATATTACCTTAAACATAGTCAAGTCCTATCCTTGCTCGTCTTATCTGCCTGTTTTATTATTTTTATCCAGCTATGTTTGTACTCCTTTGCCAGTGACCTTAAACATAGCACTATACCACCTTTGCCAGTGACATAATTTTATAAATTTTTGCATAGAGTTTTAGATGGAATTGTGGATTATTTGCCTCCTTAATGGGTTTTTATAATTGTGTATAACTAATAAAGCAAAAGAAGGGAGACAGAGTATGAAGAAGAAACATGCTTTTGTAGAAAGGAGAGCATCAATTCTCTCGTGTTAGTAAGGAAGAGATTAAAGCTACTTACGAACATAGGGGATTAATCCTTTTTGATGTTCAATTCTCTTCTGTACACTTCTCACTGCAAATATCTTGGGATTGAGTATGTGTCATTTTTCATGAACACTGAGTCAGAGCAGACTATGCTAATATTTTGTTACCGAAAAATAACATTGAGTTGTGAAGTTAGTAAGTTAGTGATGCCTATGTGCACATGCAGATTTTTATTGGGAACTCTACTATTTGTATTGTGCTTGCTTGAGTGTGTAATACTCCCTCCGTCCTTAAATATTTAACGCCGTTGACTTTTTTACACATGTTTGACCGCTTGTCTTATTCAAAAAATTACGTAATTATTAATTCTTTTCCTATCATTTGATTCATTGTTAAAAATACTTTTATGCATACATATAGTTTTACATATTTCACAAAAGTTTTTGAATAAGACGAACGGTCAAACGTGTGTCAAAAAGTCAATAATGTCAAATATTTAAGGACGGAGGGAGTAGTATTTATCAACAAACCAGAAATTCAAGAGAAGTAAATCATTTTATAACTTGATTCAGGTTGAAGAGCCTACTGAGGTCTACCATGACAAGACATTCAAATCAAGGAAGTGGCACATCGCTTCTCACAACATCACGGTATCTCTTATCTGGGCACCGTTCCTGGTCAAAGCTGAAACATTCGAGGATGAGGATGGAGTGTCAACTTCTGAGATCCAACTGCACCTTGACATACTTGACTCAAACTGGACAAGGCAATGGAACAGCTTTGACTATGTCGTGATATCGACAGGGCAATGGTTCCTGAAAACGGCAGTTTACTGGGAGAATGGAGCTGTGAGGGGCTGCCACTATTGCCAGAACAAGAGCATAAAGGAATTGACCTTTGAGTACGCCTTCCGCAAGTCACTCAGAAAATCCTTCCAGTTCATCACGTCGTCGCCTCACAAGCCATTAGTCTTCTATAGAACATGGTCACCATCGCATTTTGAGAACGGTGACTGGTCGAGTGGCGGGACTTGCAAGAGGACTGTTCCATTCAAGCCAGGGGAAGCTGGTGACAGAGAATGGGACAAGAAGATGTGGAGGATTGAGAGAGAAGAGTTTGCCAGGGTAGCTGCGCACAACAAGCGCAACAGTGCTGACCGTCTGAAGCTGCTTGACACATTTGAGCTCTCACTGCTAAGACCTGACGGCCACTCCGGGCCTTACAGGACATATCATCCTTTCAAGAATGGGACAACAGGCAAAGTTCAGAATGATTGCCTGCACTGGTGCTTACCCGGTCCTATTGATGCGTGGAACGATATAATCATGCAGATGTTGGCAATGAACTGAACTCCCTTTGGTGTTGAGATGGTGCGAGCATGACTGAGTCATCTAAAATTTGACAAAAATGGTTGATTCAGATTCAGAACTGATTGTGATACATAGGTAACCTTCTGAGCATAATCAAATGCCTCCTTTTTTTTGGCGCTAATTGAAGAATGTCCAGTAGGCATAGCTAGGTAAGTATGGGCCTCTTTTGTAGCCTGTCTGATTGCCGCACCATCTGCTGCCATAGGTATATCCCAAGGTTGTATTAATCAGTTATGAACTTTGGGTTGTTTTGTACAACTGGAGATGCCTAGTTTGATAAATAAAGAGTATTAATCAGTTATGAACTTTGGGTTGTTATGTACAACTGGAGATGCCATAGTTTGATAAATAAAGAGTGAAATATATGAAGTTTGCGAAATGGTACAGGTACTTGGCTTCTGTTGTCGGTTTGGACTCACTAAAATGGACTTTTTATACCGTGAAAACGTGAAAAATGCACCACCTGTAATGTGCCCATCATTATACACTGTAAATAAAAGAAAAGAATGATATAAAATATTGGGCTTGTGTAGTTTTCTGCCAAAATACCACACCAATTTTGGTAATCTTGCCAAAATTTTGGCATTGCTAAATGTTGGCATTACCCATTGTCCTCGAGTTGCTTCTTACGAAAATAATGGTAAATTGGACGAAATGCTATGCTGAGGAACTGAGCAAGTTGACGACATCGGCAACCTAAGATCTTGAGCAAAAAACAGCATATTCACGCTCACACAGAGTAAGCTTGAATGAATCTTCTGATAAGTCTGATAGATTTCTCGCTACATAGTACATGCTGAGCCGTCATGAACAACGCTTTCGTACAGACATACATAATGCTCTCTCTCTCACACACACATTCGACATTGAATAATTCGATCCAAGTAAGCACACAAAGAAATTAGCAACATGTCATACGATTCAGCAGTATCTGGTCATATTTACAGGATGCTCCAAAGCTTCAATTAACAGTAAGGATTCCCTTATTTTGCAGAGGCTAGACCAAATATACATCATGGGAGGAACATGACAAGTGAGCAATGTCTGGAACTCAAATGTACAATGTGCATTTAGCACCATATGCAGAATTTATCTTCTTGCTTGCCCTAGCTTCTCTTTAGCCATTACAGCCAATTCTAATTTTGCACTGGTGGGAATAAAGGGTTTTCTGCAATACACCTTATATATAAAAAAGAAATCTCAATAAATAAGCGAACATTGAAAATGGAAGTGTGTTGTCAGACAGCTGCAATAAAAAAATGTCTTATTTGTGCATGTTTTCTCGTGTACAGATTTCAACTTAAAAAAAACATTCGCCGGAGATATTATTATCTAGGGAAACAATACAACACCACAAGAATTAAAATAACTATACCCTATGAAAGTTTAATATAGCAAACCGTTCGCCAAATGCCACAAACATGACAAAAAAGCATAGTATGGCTTAATATAAGATCCAGCTGAAAATAAATAATTACAAAACAGTATAAAACAGGGATGAATTGGATAGTCAATCTTCACAATTTTGTAGTTAAATTGCTAGTCTTTCAATTGGTTTCTACAAAACAACCAACATTCATATCTAATTAAATTAATGTTCTAGGCTTTGCCACTCTACCTAATGCACATGTAACAAATACTAACATATTCTCATGCCCTAGTCTGTCAAATACTGTTTGCTCTTGCTAACTGCACACGACTCTGCAATACGAGTAAAATAAGTGTTTCTTACAGACTATTACCATTTTGTCTATAAAATTTCCAAGAAAAAGGTTTTGCATACGCTTAAAACAACTACACAGAATTTAAGATGTCATGTTCATTAAATACCAAAAGTGTTTAAAGAAAGCTATTTGGAAGCAAGTGATTGCCAGAGTTACAAAAAACAGTTTCCAGTTATGTGTGACAAGACAATTGCCACTGTAGACAAAATTTTAATCAATGCTGATCAATTTAATTACTACTAACTTAACAGAGCAATGTCCTGAATTTGTTCTACTATTAATTAAAGGAATCTCAAGCAAATGTAGGAACTTTATACCGTGGGAGTAACTCAACAGAACAAGGTCCTGGACTTGTTCATGTTCGATTATTAATGAAAGGAATCTGAAGCATCAGGTAGTAACTTTATCGAAAAGGATCAATGTTTCTTTAGCTCATCATCTTCTCAGATAGTGCTCAAAATACAATATTGACATCTTCTCAAAGCTTTTGGAAGCTAAAAATCAGTTTTTTTTCCAACTTATTTTAATAGAAATGATGATTTATCGATCCATTGAAAAGTTGCTTAGATGAAGCTAATGGCACGTAAATACGTAATAGTGGAAATATAAAAACTTATTACGAGAAAAACTTCGTGAGGAGCATTCTAACAGTTAATTAACTTGAGTAGATCAATTTGACAATAATGATAATGTCTTACCTAACTTAATGCATGCTCTTACTTAGGATCATGTAACTTTATGTCACAAACAAAAGCACAACTTTTAAAACTTAAGCAATACCTCTTACAATAAGCACCATTAAAATTGTAACAACATGCCTAAACTCCTCTGGTCAATTTAAGCGCATCAAAGACCTAGATAGTAAGAGAAGGCTAATGGTGGCAACTGTCTGGTCGTTTGGAATAGAGTATGACCTCTCGCTTATGGCGGTTTGGGAGTTCTTAATAGGAGTATATGAGTTGGGCACTTAGGATATGTTGGCTTTGGCTTCAGAAGATAGACAGTGCACAGGCTATGCAAGGATTGACTGTACATGTGCCTCACATGTCATGTGAATTGTTCAATATGGCAATGGAGTCACGTATTGGGAATGGGCGATCTACTTTGTTCTGGACGGACAGATGGTTGGAGGGGAGAGCTATCAGTGAGATAGCCCCTAATTTATATAACATGATCACCAAAAGGATTGTCAGACAGTGTATCGTGGCTCAAGCCTTGGACAGTCAAAAATGGATCACAAACATTAAAAGGACACTGACTGTGCACATAATTGTGAATTATCTTCAGATTTGGGACTTGATTAATTGGGTTGTCCTACATGATGACATTCCAGATCAGCATATTTCGAGACTCAAACTCAGGAGTGTATTCTACCAAGTCGTCTTATCAGGCCTACTTTGTTGGGACTGTAACAATTGCCCCTTGGAGAAGAATTTGGAAAAGTTGGGCGCCTTTGAAGTGCAAATTTTTTATATGGCTGGCAACCTACAACGGTTGTTGGACAGCGGACCAGCTAGCCAAATGTGGGCTACAACATCTACCTGCATGCCCCCTTTGTGATCCAGTCAAAGAGACTATTAATCATATTCTAGTCACATGTGTGTTCAGCCGGCAAATATGGTTTCTTTTCTAATTTGCCAAACCAAGACACTACGAGTTGGTGGTCAGGAATGGTGAAAGGTTTGCCAAAAAAAATGAGGAGCTAAATTCATCAATTATCTTGGTCGCTTGGGAGGTTTGGAAGCATAGAAACCATTGTGTTTTTACTGGTGCTACCCCGAGTGTGGCTGATTTTCTTCAAGCCATTGATAGTGAGGGTGCTCTTTGGTGCTTAGCAGGAGCTTCCAAACTTCAAGAGCTTTTGGCTAGGGCAATAGTGATGGCACATTAGGGAGGTCGGTGTGGATCTGAGTGGGCTGTGTTTGTGTTGTAACTTCCGGTGGTTGGGTGTTGAGGTTCTCCTTTAACATTCTCCACCTTTCTCTCTATCTTAGTGAAATGGATACGGGGATCTTATGTGTGTTCAAAAAAAAAAAGATCTAGACATTATAAGTGAGGACCATATTTTGCTGTATTATATCCTAGTTACAAAATCATTATTCTGAAGACTTGCACATTGCAGCAACCAAATGGGCATGAGTTGCACAAAGCACTAGTGCCGCCAATGTTGTAGCATAACACTCATGTATTTCACACACCCCCTTTTGTGACTTGTTAATTTGCAGTAATGCACAAAGCAGCAACCCACTCTTCTCTAGGACTCATCACTCATCTTAAACACAAAAGAACACCCAAACCACACCCAAATCGAGCTCTTCGCCAATCCAATCCCATCGAAACTAGTTCACCAGCATCATATATAGTCTTGCCATCCAACATCACATTCCATTCCAACAACTACAAGCAGATCAACAACTCTAAAAGGGCAAGAATTGGGGGCTCTCACCAGTAAGTTGGGGGCAGTCACCCCTCCTCCTCGGCGCTGGCGCTGGCGTCGTTGGGGGCGTGGGGCTGGGCGCGAGACGGGAGGGGGTTGGATCCCTTGACGAGCCAGCCGAGGGCGAAGAAGGCGCCGCCGGCGAGGATGGCGGTGCCCCAGGCGTGGGAGTACCACCTGCTGTACTGCCGCACCGCGTACCGCCACTGCTCCCGCAGCGTCGCCGCGTCAGGGATCGCCGCCTCCGGCGGGTTAGGGTACCCGCCGCCGCCGCCCGGAGGTGGGCCCCCTCCGAACCCGCGCACGCGGGGCACGGCCTCCGGCGGCGGCGGAGGCGGATGGGGAGGAGGCGGGGTGGGCTTCTCCTGGCTCGCCATTCCCAGGGTGATTATTATACGATCGAATTGGAGCTCAGCGCGAGGTGGGGAAGAGGAGTACTCTGTGGGGATCGGAGGTGGTCGTCTTCTTCTTCTTCGGCGGCGGCGGCGGCGAGAGAGGGGAGAAGTAGAAGGGCTTGGCTATTGGCTATGGCAGCATAAAGTGGAAATCAATTTTTTCGTGCTAAAACTTCAATCTGAGACACGGTATTGAATTGATCGAAAGATGCGCTCATGGCAGTTTTACAAATCATTCATTCCACTTCTCATTCCACCTCTCTTGAGCACATCTTTGAATCAATATTGTGTGGCTCAGATTGAATTTTCTATAGTTTACACGGAGAGGCTGATATCCACTAGATACGTTATCATTGGCTATTGCACATAACGGAGTTCTCGTTCTCTCTCTGTTTAAGTTAAGGAGTAAATTGCATAAAACGGGGAAACCACAGGTTTTATGTTCTAAATTTCATAAAACCAAATTAGTTTTGGCATATGGCTCATAACCTTGAATATTTTAGTATCAGTGTTTCACAAAACCATATAATAAAAAATTCCATTCAAATGTGATATATTGGTAAATTATCCGATCCATCATATTTATGTAAGCATATAAGAGTTTTATAATACATATGTATGAGTTTTAGTGTGCATGTCAAATTTCAATAGAATTTGATAAGCGTGTGGTTTTGTAAAATACTATTACCAGAATATCTGGGGTTATGTGACACACGTCAAAATCTCTATGGTTTTGTGAAATTTGAACCATAAAACATGGGGTTTGTGCACTTCACTCTTAAGAAAAAGAACAAAAAGAAATCAAAATAGAAAAAAAGAGAAAATTTTTAGAATAGAAAGAAAAGGAAAAAAGAAAAGAAAGAAAAAAAATGTTCAATCAGAAATAAAAAAGAAAATTTCAAGTTGAACAAAATAAAAAAAATCCTCGTGTTGTTGTCAGTGTTCATCGCCTGGCCACTAGTTCGTACGCTCAGAGCCACTCTATGCAGGCCCAACCTTGGAACGATTCCCCTCAGGGTGAAAGGGGGTCGAGGTTATGTCTTTCTTTATCAATCTAGCCCTATGGGCTTTGCCAACCCTAATGGATATGTAGGAAGGGATGATATCGTCTTGCATCTCTCATAGCCCAAGTTGCCCTTCCCTAGAGGCATGAGTTTTACAATATAAGGGATTGGTACTATTGTTAATCTTTCACTTGAAAACCCCACCGCCTCCTTCCCCATCCCGAAAAGAATTATTTGATTTCTTGCATGCATTGCCAACTCAATTATCTCATCCCTACTTAGAAGGAAACCATGCCATTATTTACTACTCCACACTGTTGTCATCAATTTAGATTTATGATGGTGTTAAGTCATTGGTTAGAGTTCCAGCAGGTGTAGACTTCTAGGTATCCAAACACAACTACTTTGGTCGTTGGAAATGACAAGTCGGAATATGCTATATTTCACTAAAATATAGGTGCTAAATATGGACATAGTGTTTCAATTTAGAGTATGTTAAATCAAATAAATGTTTATCGTGAACTCAGAAGTTATGAAAGGTGACAATAAGAGAAAGACACACATATATGATAACTATTTAAATAGCCAAGATGAAGACATACGAATGTCTGAAAACAATCCTCAAAGTATTATGTTTTATTCATCTAGAGGTCACAAAACCAAAAATTTGCACATATGTATGTTGCACATCAAGGTCTAGCAAGGCGCTCCTCAGACACATTAGCGAGGTTCCTAAGGTTACACTTGAGCACGTTCTCGACGAAATAGATGATGTCATCTTTGGTGTTCTCCTCTGGAATGTCCACCAGAAATGACTCGATCACAAGTGTTCCTGGTTGGTCGTTGATGACCTCTGAGTGGACAGTCAAGATAGATGAGTAGTTCTGGTATGATGAAAAAAAATCAACATTCAGTGTCACTAGAAAGATCACTGAAAATAGAAATATGATTAAAAAATTGATAAAACTAGTATTTGACCCTAAAAGTTTCGTTACATCGTGTATCACAAATGGAATAACAAAACAAAAGGAATCTTGGACAGATGATCAAGATTAAATTGTACCTTCAGTTGATGATCACCCCCAGTAAACTTGATTCGGAGGATGTGTTCATTATCATCAAGCACCTCTAACTTCTCGATGCTCCTTGTGGCCGGAAGGCCACTTTGAACAGTAACATATCTTACACATCCTGTCTCCATTTTTCCTTCTATTATACACTTTCTCACAAAAGGTTTGTAAAGTTGTGGCTGGTCAAACCTCCTCACCAATGACCAGACCTAATTATGAATAGATTGAATGGTATCAAATACTAATAAGACTGGTTGATTTGTATTTCACAAAAGATGCAAAAAATTGTTGTGGTTCACACACACACAACACACACACACAAGCATGTAATGCATAATAGTTATATTGGCCAGAAGGAGAACTAAACAGCTTTTAATTAAACCCTTTTTCATGTAAAGAAAAGTTAAGGTCTATGTTACATGCTACACACAATTTGCGTGTCCAATATTGTGTGTGCGCACGCGCACGTATGTGTGTGTATGTGATTATATTACCTCTATTCTTATTATATAAATATGTTATAAAAATATCATACTCCCTCCTATCACAAATAATTGAATATCTAGAATTGTGTGCAGTCAACGAGTTTAAAATTTGATCATCAATATCGCTTTCAACATTTTAAATTCTGCATGTGAAGATTTGTCTTTAACAATAGTTTGAAAACTATTATTATTCTAAATTTTCATAGGTTTTATATTAGCAGTAATTATAATCACACAAGTGTCCTGGTGACGTTTTCCAAAATACGACAGTAATGGAGGGGTTATTTAAATACATTTATTTTTATGGTAGTTGGGTGTGCTAATCCCACCACTCAAAAGCTATGAGATTATAATTGCTCCCAGTAAATCGATCTGTGCACTTTCTCATGTCCACACCATATATACCATCCATCCAAAATATGTCAGCTTACCAGCCACAGCTAGAAATTCAAAATTTGAAACTCAATTTTAGAGTTATTTTTGAGATTTAGCATTGTAGTTTATTTCCAGCATTGGCTTTCAAAATGTGAATAACACAAATAGGAAATTTTGACCTGTAAATCATGTTTTAATTGTGTATTCATCATTTTTGTAATTTCATTAGTAAGCCAATACTCCACTCCCCAAGCCCAACCCAATAACACACAAACAAAGCTGATAATACCCCACATGATCTAAAAACAACATAAGTCAACCTAATGATTCAAATGCAAAACTCAAAACACATATGGAAAAAATGAATGCATTGATTCCATATCATGACTTTGTTAATTAAGTGACCATACACAAACGGGTTAGGTGATCATGTTTTCTATTGCTTACGGTTTGGAGGGGAGCCCTGATGTGCTTGGCGACGAAGGAGGTGCATTGATTGCTGCCAAGCTCATGGCAGTGGAACCTCCGCACATAATCCATCTCCTCTTCTTGGAGCGTGCACCGCTCGTCTGCCAGCCTCCAGTGTGTTGGCTGGAGATTCACCATTGGCAACCTCGCCACCGCTGATCCTCTTGGACCACCAGCTATGCTGTTCATCTCCACGGTACTCATCAGCAGTGACAATAATGAGAAGGAGGAAGAAGGACCTAGGCCGCCAATCTTGAAGACTGTAAAGATGGAATGGAGGAGCGAACAAGCACAAGAAGGGTATATATACTGGCAGTACTCGTAAAGTCCCTTTCTGTGCTTTGTGATTGAGTGAAGCAAATTAAATTGTGTGTTTACTGTCTCGTAGCCTCCAGGATAGCCTCTTGGGTCATTTGCTCGATCATGGTGACATGCTTACGTGAGTTTGGGAGAAATCATGTGAGCTGGCCACCGGGTTCATGCAAGTGTGCAAGGCAAGTAATTAACCAAATCTATGAACGTTTGGAAGGGCACCGATCGATCTAGTGGCGATGTAGAGACCAGAGTTGTCTTGCACTCTTTCATGATCTTAAAAGTATATATAATTGATTGAATACCATTAGCGGCCTCATGTTCTTCCTAATACTTATCGTAGCCATACTGTTTTCTTTATTCCGTGACATTACCTATCATATCTTTAGTTTATCTTGTTCCTTAAGGAAAACTAAAAATGGTAAAGTTATGATTACTGAATCTGTTTTGAATGCATGAATTATATTTGTTTCCTACACAACCTCTTTTTTGATTATTTCTTGTTTGATAATGCAAGCCGACCGAGTGCGATATACAACTCTTGGAGGCATGTCGTGAACTGATCAAATTTGTCTACATGTGGACATGCCTCGATGTAGAGACTGGAGAGCGGTATGTAGTTAACTCTTCGTGGATTGACATTATGGAGGCCTCGAGTCATCAAGGTGAAGCAGTCACGACTGTCAACTAGTCGTGCAACATGCCTTTTACAATATTGAAAAGCTATAAGAGAGTGTTTCCACCTATATGTACTCCCCCTCCCCCCTAGAGTCACTTGGCAGAAGACAAGTCAGCTGTCACTAATTGATGATGTGGTTGCTATCTCGAGCACGGTTCGACAACAAGTGGCACCCTAACTTCATCGCCTACCATAGATGATGTATTGACATTTGTTACTCCTCTAGAAACACAATATGACCATGTTGACATGAGTTATCAAGGAAAGTGATTCAAACAACTTTGTGCAATGCAATTTTTCTTCCTTCAATTCCGAATCTTGGAAACAATGTAAACACTTACTGTTAAATAAATTTTGTGTTTCTGCACCTAAAACCTATGGACAATAACTGCCACTAATTGTCGATCGTGTACAAGAGCTTTAGGCTGAACTCAAGAGGTAGAGCAAACAAGGTGAAGAATATTGCCATTGATTCACTGCAGACGAGGACAAGGTGGTGTGATTAAAGAAGAGGGATGAAGAAGCAAGTATAACTCTAGAGAACTGAGATCAATGAAACCAATGGCTTCCGGATCTGGCTACTCCAACCTCGTGGCAGAGAGAAACTGAGGACGGTGAAGGAAAGGTGGAGCCATGGTAGCGGTGACCACTGTGCTCATGGTGGTGGGATCTGGCTGCCCCGACCTCATGGCTGAGAGGAGGAGCTAGGGGTTGTGGCGACCGCCTTGCTTGTGGAGGTTGGATCTAGCCGCCCCTAAGCTTTTGATACGACCCTGATAAGGGGTGGTGTCCCGATCTTTACGGCGTAGGATCAAGAACCGATAACTGGCCTCAAAGAGACCAATATAACTAGCTGCAAGCAGCCAAACTCGTAGTGCAACCTGGCAAATAAAACTCAAAGCCAACCACCGTCTTTAACCGGCAACCTGAATCGAGGATTCGCCCAACCACACTCTCAAAGAACCAACCAACACAACCTACAATCAATCGGGGAAACCTCGAAGGGAGTAGGAGCACCAAATGGGAGCCGATGAAGCTGCCGCTTCTGTAATCCCACAAGGAAATCACAAGATCCATCATCATCTTCACGTAACCCATCATCATCGTCACGTAACCCATCATCGTCAATGCCCACCAAGTCTTGTACATGTGTGAACCTAAGTAAANCATCGCCTACCATAGATGATGTATTGACATTTGTTACTCCTCTAGAAACACAATATGACCATGTTGACATGAGTTATCAAGGAAAGTGATTCAAACAACTTTGTGCAATGCAATTTTTCTTCCTTCAATTCCGAATCTTGGAAACAATGTAAACACTTACTGTTAAATAAATTTTGTGTTTCTGCACCTAAAACCTATGGACAATAACTGCCACTAATTGTCGATCGTGTACAAGAGCTTTAGGCTGAACTCAAGAGGTAGAGCAAACAAGGTGAAGAATATTGCCATTGATTCACTGCAGACGAGGACAAGGTGGTGTGATTAAAGAAGAGGGATGAAGAAGCAAGTATAACTCTAGAGAACTGAGATCAATGAAACCAATGGCTTCCGGATCTGGCTACTCCAACCTCGTGGCAGAGAGAAACTGAGGACGGTGAAGGAAAGGTGGAGCCATGGTAGCGGTGACCACTGTGCTCATGGTGGTGGGATCTGGCTGCCCCGACCTCATGGCTGAGAGGAGGAGCTAGGGGTTGTGGCGACCGCCTTGCTTGTGGAGGTTGGATCTAGCCGCCCCTAAGCTTTTGATACGACCCTGATAAGGGGTGGTGTCCCGATCTTTACGGCGTAGGATCAAGAACCGATAACTGGCCTCAAAGAGACCAATATAACTAGCTGCAAGCAGCCAAACTCGTAGTGCAACCTGGCAAATAAAACTCAAAGCCAACCACCGTCTTTAACCGGCAACCTGAATCGAGGATTCGCCCAACCACACTCTCAAAGAACCAACCAACACAACCTACAATCAATCGGGGAAACCTCGAAGGGAGTAGGAGCACCAAATGGGAGCCGATGAAGCTGCCGCTTCTGTAATCCCACAAGGAAATCACAAGATCCATCATCATCTTCACGTAACCCATCATCATCGTCACGTAACCCATCATCGTCAATGCCCACCAAGTCTTGTACATGTGTGAACCTAAGTAAAAGCAAAGTACAAGATTTAGGTAGTATTTAATTATCATCAATGTTAAAATATGTTTCAGCTAGGAGCAAGTTCACCTCTTGTTGTATTTTCTTTGTACGACTACGTGTGATAGGTCCTTGAAATGGTGTAACAGATTTGCCCTCATGAAGTGATGGGGTTTGGGGCATATCACTCTTGGTGGCCCGATCTGTCTGCTGACGAGAAGGGGAGGTAGAGGAGGATGAGTAGTGGTGGAGCAAAAGGCGAGGAGGATATGGGACAGCAGTGGCGGAGGTAAGGAGGATGGGGGACGGTAGTGGAGTCAAGGAGGAGGGGAGGAGGCGGCGGCAACGGTGGAGGTGAGGAGGACCAGGGGGGCGGTGGAGTTGAGGAGTGGAGGGGCAACAGAAAGCGAGGAGAAACGAAATGCGAGCACTGTTGACGGTCGTTATAGCAACATTTTGACCGTCAATATAACTAAAATAAAGGAGAATAGGATATGCTTGCAATGCATATTTATTTCAGAATAATATAGTTCCACTTGTACTTGGAGAATATTTGCTTGTAGGGAAAATACATAAAATGGAGAAGATAAGAAGGAGAAATCCTCACTCCCAAGCAAGCTTGTGGATGAGAGGGCCACCTGGTACACTTTCCTGTCGAAGTATCCGTCTTTGCAACCGCCAATCGCCATAAGGGCCCACATGTCAGACACTGGAAGAGGCAGAAGTCGGGGGGCAACCAAGGTGGTTCGGCCGAACCAGGCCTGGCGCCAATCCCTCCGATCTTCCACGTGTAAGCTCTAGATGCTCTCCTGATGGTGGTTGTGAGGGGCACCATGGACATTTTGTATTGGAAGTTGCCGCCATTACAAGCCTATATAAGGAGCACCTCACTTACTCTCCAACACACACCAAAGCAAGGAATAGCTTCTCTAATTATAGTATTAGTCCAAGCACTAGTAGAAATAGAGTAGTTCTAGTTCAAGAGAGCTTCGGAGGAATTCGGGTAATGTTCTACTTTGCTTTCTAATTCTTTTGTAAGACTTTCCATACTTCAATATATTCATTCTTCTTTTATACACTTGTGGTACTTTAGTCTAAGTTATTAGATTATGGATGCCATGCTTAGTTTATACATGACTAATATGCTCAGTGTAGTTACATTATCTAGGATTTGCATTGGTGCAGGAATAATGTCTAAGAACTGGGTTAATAATCTGCTTAGGTTGAACCAAGAGTTATTAATCTAGAACTTAGGTACTCTACTTTAATCACGAGACTATAGAGTAGGGAGTGATACCATAGACAAGGTGTTTAGGCAGGATCATACCATTATTTGGGCTTATATACTCTGGAGGGAACACAGGCCGCTGATGGTGACAGCTCAGTACGAGTGTCGCCCCCGCAGTATATATTCCTACATCACATTTCTTGGGGTTAGATGCACCTCCGTATTTAACTTTG
>CM002484.1:12434116-12447713 GCA_000325765.3 Leersia perrieri
TTCTATAAACCATAGATTACCCATTGATTATTTCGAGTTGCCATCGTTGGAAATTCTATTTCCAAGAATGACGATAAAAAATACCAGCAAGCACATAGAGAGAAGGGATGGAGAGACTAAGTACTCTCTCCATCCCCACCTGCACGGCTAGGGCCTCTCGGCTTGATTTTTAGGGGCGGGTCTTTAAAAAAACTATTACCTATATATTATAGGTGTTGGTTCTTTAAAATTAAAAACTAACACCTACATAGTATAGTTGTTGGTTATTAATTTTATACCCATAAGAGGACGAGAAATGACTTGTAGGTGTTAAATGAACTGGCATCTATAAGACGTCCCCTATCAGGGTTCTGTAATAGCGGGTAATCAAGTGATGAGCTAGTAGAGTCCATGCCCTATGTTGGTTGAAAAAAAAAATAAATCTGACAAAATTGACAGAACCTGCAACACACAAGAATGTTCCTTTTCACTACATCCACATCCAAAAAAACAACAACACAATTAATCACATCCCCGTCTGCAAAATGTCAGAATCCATATATTTATTCTCATCCACAATTCACATTTTGAGGATCTATGTATTCACATGTTCGATACAAAACTAAACATTCACATCCACAAGTTATAAAATGAAAGTAACTAGAAAAGGACATTTTCCCTTAAAAAAAACTAGAAAAAGGGCATATCTAGGTTCTTCGGCTAGAGCTCTCATTATAGACTACGTAAACCCCCCAAACTATTACATAGGTTGGTTAATTAACCCGCAAACAAACAAACCAAGTATTTCACCCTCTAACTTCCTAATACCGTTTACTTAACCCCTGAACCCTGAAGTGGTTTTGGATGATGGTTTTGCTCTAATAGCACATGGATGATGTGCGCGGATGGCTTTTAAGTGAGAGGAGTAAGACCAATGGTCTTTACGAGACAAACTTACTGTCTCGTACCTTGCTCCGAGCCAAATTCTTTCTTTGTCCTTTTGTTCTCTCTCATTTTGGCGAACTAAGCAGTGAGGTGATGATTATGAGATCCAGTTGGTCTCTCCTCTCACTTACAAGCTGGCCCCACATATCAGCCCGCTCCAAATCAGCAAAAATATATAGCTCAATAAGACCATGGAAAAACCACTATCCAATACAAAGGTTAAGGGGTAAAATAGCCAGTTTGTTAGTTTGAGGTGTCAAGAAATCAAACTACGATAGTATGGGGTTTATGTAGACTTATTCCAAACATATCAAACTATTTGTACTATATGTATATGCTTCTTTTATGCTTGATAGCTTACTTACAAAGCATATAATTAGCTTCTGTATTCACATGAGCTAATTAATTAAGAGTAAATTGCTTAGCACCAGGTAAAATAAACCTAGTTTACTTTGCACCGGGTTTAGCGCATACTTTCACTTGCACCGGGATACGTAAAAATATGTTTCACTCTGCACCGGGTGAACTCATTAAATATATAGAATTTTCGTGAACTTTTTAATTTATGAATCAAACTTTGTGAAGTCTAGTTTAAATTCAAATTATTTTCTAAGTTCTATTCTTATATTTTATAAGATTTTCTTTTAATTATATGGTAAAACCCGGTGTAAATTAAAACTTATTTTGTGACATCCCGATGTAAAGTGAAAGTATGCATTACATCTGGTGCAAATTAATACATAATATATTGTACCTAGTACAAAGTGCAATTTACTCATTAATTAACTAGTATATATGAGTAGAATCTTAAATGCTTGAGGTTCTCGTTTGAGCACGCCCATAACAGAGTTCTCTAGGGGCCACCTTCAATGGTTATTTATAAGCTAACTTATATAATTTTTTTTTAATAGAAGAAAGATATATAAAAGTTATCTCTTAATCAAGAGAGTCTCTTGCACATACTCTAGTGCTAGATGAGAATAACTTGTGAGATCACGTACTCTAGTGCTAGATGAGAATAACTTGTGAGATCATTTGTCTTATGAGCTACTCCCTCCGTCCTTAAATACAAGACGTATTTCAATTATACACGGTGTACAATACTTTACTTTCACCATTAATACATTCCATAATAAGTTATCAAAAATTATAAAATTTATAACATATGAAACACATTCATATATAAATCTAATGATGCAACGTGCATAACTCTAAGCACCAATATGATTAGTTTAATTATTAGTTAACACTTTCAAATATTGATTTTACGGAAAACAAACACACAAACGGAGAAAGTATTTGCTAAGAATTAGACTATTGGAGATACTTAGAGATAGCTTGCTATTTCTATTATTGAGGAAGGCCTAAGGTTTGTGGTTGGTGTTGTACAGTGATTGGCGAGAATACCTCGTGGAGGACAGGTGAGTTATGTATTAAGCATTCCTTATATTCGGTGATGTATCTTATTATTTTAATGAAGGACATTCAAAAACCATCATGTACACATGAAAATAATTGATATTGTACGTGTATGGATAACAACTACCTATACACCATAGTGGTGCGTGTTGGAATGTCGACCAATATACTTCCTCCGTACCAAATTTTAGTACCTAATTTTACTCATTAGTACAAGGGTTTGATCAAAAATTTCTCTAGTAAAAAATTTATTTTTAGAATATAAAATTCATATCGTTAGATTTATCTTCTGATTATGTTTTCTCGCATACAAATTATATCCTAATATAAAAATTATGGGTCAAACCTTTGTCATAACGAAATGAAATAGGCTTTATAATTTGGGATGCAGGGAGTAACAGTTTTGGCGTGTCGTACCCACTTTTCCAAAGATGTTTAAACACGTTTAAAAATAATAATAACACATAAGGGGGATCAACCACCTTTCAATAAATTGCTGCCCGACTGTGATAGCCGAAATAAAGAGGAGAGCCGATACGAGACAGAAGACAAGCATGACCCTGAGCCTAAGGCAGAGTGGGGCTTGCTGATATGATAGTGCGAGCTTATGAGACATTCTGGGCTATTAATGGGCCAAATACTCATGGATCGTCTAATCTGGGCCCTCGGGGCATGGACGTTAATGTGTGGTTGTGTGGGCTTTTCAAATCAAATCTATAGTATCTGCAACATGTTCTGACATTTGCAACTAGGGCTGATTCAGATCAATGATGTTTCTGAAATTTAGATCCTATTCAGTTGAAAATGTAATCCGATAAAGGATCTCAATATATTGCAATCAAATCATTCACATGTATATTGATTTATGTAAGCCGCGAACTAAAATACTCAACCCTTTCAACAATATTTATTGACATTGACATGGTTTTGGTAAGTTTATTCGATCAATAATATTTATAATAATAACTTATTTCAAACTGAAATAATTATATATTATAATATTTTATAATTATAAATCTACTAATATTATTTTTTCATCTGAGCGAGTCCTCTAGGGCCACCTTCAATGATTATTTATAAGCTATCTATAAGCTAACTTATACAATTTTTTAATAAAAAAGATAAAAGTTATCTCTTAATCAAAAGATAGTCTCTTGCACATACTCCAATACTAGATGAGAATAACTTATGGGATCACTTGTCTTATGAGCTACTCCCTTCGTCCTTAAATACAATGCGTATTTCAATTGTACACTGTCTATAATAATTTACTTTCACCATTAATACATTCCATAATAAATTATCAAAAACTATAAAATTTACATCATATGAGAACACATTCAAGTACAAATCTATTTAATGATGCCACATGCATATATAACACTAAGCACCAATATGATTAGTTTAACTATTAGTCTATACTTTCAAATATTGACTTTACAGAAAATAAGGACGTCTTATATTAAAGAATAGCTCGCTATCTCTATTGTTGAAGAAGGCCTAAGGTCTGTGGTTGGTGTTGTCTAGTGATTGACGAGAATAACTCGCGGAGGACAGGTGCGTTATCTATTCAAGCATTCCTTATATTCGGTGATGTATCTTATTATTTTAATGAAAGACATTCAAAAACCATCATGTACACGTGGAAGTAATTGGTATTGTACGTGTATGGATAACAACTACCTATACACCACAATGGTGCGATAGCCAAAATAAAGAGGTAGTCATAGAGGAGAGCCGATACGAGACGGAAGACAATCATGAGCCTGAGCCTATAAGGCAGTGTGGGGCTTGCTGATATGATAGTGCAAGCTTATATTGCGAGCTTATGAGACATTCTGGGCTATTAATGGGCCAAATATGCATGTATCGCCTAATCTGGGCCCTCGGGCATGGACGTTAATGTGCGGTTGTGTGGGCTTTTCAAATCTATAGTATCTGCAACATGTTTTGAAATTTGCAACTAGGGCTGATCAATTCAGATCCATGATGTTTCTGAAATTTAGATCCTATTCAGTTGAAAATGTAATCCGATAAAGGATCTCAATATATTGAATCAAATCATTCACATGTATATTGATTTATGTAAGCCGCGAACTAAAATACTCAACCCTTTCAACAATATTTATTGACATTGACATGGCTTTGGTAAGTTTATTCGATCAATAATATTTATAGTAATAACTTATTTTAAATTGAAATAATTATATATTATAATATTTTTATAATTATAAATCTACTAATATTATTTTTTCATTTGAGCGATATTTTTTAATTAGGTATTATGAGTTAGAGCTAAGAATGTTAGATTTTTAGTAAATGCTTACATTGTGTACAGATAGTATGACGACATAACAATTAGCGGATGATGGTGCATGGTTATACAAATTATCAATCGACCCCTTATCAGTTGCCATCACTCGTCAAATAAAACAAAATTGCACAAACACACCAGTATCCATACTATCCCAGTAGGAATCACAAAAATAAATGCACACCTCACTGGTGATGTCAAACTAGAAAGCATCCTCCCCAACTACCGCCTCTTGTGAGCTTTTGGCTAGTTGCTCCAATGTTCAAACCCTTGCTACAACATGGAGCGACCACGCGCGCGTTATGTGGAACCATTTGGCAACTGCCAGCAATCACCGTCACCAATCTTCGCATCGAATCGAAGACCAACCCAAATCCCCAATTTTTCGGGGGTCGAAGGAGGAGTAGGAGGGGATAGTCACCGAATTCCAAAACTTCGAACAAAATTATCAAACCAATTTTCAATCAATTCATACATCACATTATTTGAGCAAATTACAAAAAAAATTCATTTGCTTTTTTCTCCTTACGGCACCACTTTCTCTGCCCAAATATAACTTTTGAGCTTGAATATGGTCTAGAAGATGCTATTTGACCAAGACTATTTATAAAAATGAATTATTTTACGTAGAAAAGAGTTTCATATTGTAATAATTTGCTTGATGATAAATATGATAAATCTACTAATGTGACTTATCACTATTATGAAACACAATTATATTTTAGAATGGAGAGTATTATTTATGAAATATCTTTTTTTTATTTTTACATCCATATCATCAATAATTATTAATGTGCGCAAAGTGAGAGTAGCACATCTAGTTTATCTAGTGGGGAACCTGCCGACCTGGGTGTGGTAGACGACATATCCATCGATCGTGAGACGTATCCATCGACCGTGAGACGTATGTGACAACTTTGTCAATCTCAAAATATACTGATCGAAGATGCTGGCCACTTCGTCAATCTCTCATATAGATAGTGCTTGCAGTATAACTTCAATTGTTCAAACTAGAAAACACTAGTACAGCAATTAATTTAACCCACACCGGTTGAATGCTTGAACACCTCAAGTCAGGAATCAAATTAATTCTCATGATAATTAAATCAGCCATATATTGATCTTGCTAGTAATTCACAAGTGCTACATGTACACAAACAAAGTAGTATCAACAGTTTCACAAATTAGTCTGTACATCTAGTGTGTGTATCTTCATAAGGCTATATAGCTACAAGACGACATCGAATTGAACCATGGACGACGCCGTCTTGCTGCCGACGAACCGCTCCGACTGCGCCCTGCGGATCACGCCGCCGCCGCCGGCCGCCGGTGACGCCGACGTCGTCGGCGGGCTGCCGCCGCTCTCCTCCGGGATCGACGTCAGCGCGCCCGACCACGGTGACCCCGGCCGCCCGTCGCCATGCGCGCCGTAGTCGTACCATCCACCCCTCGCCGCCGTCTGGATCCTCAGCCTCAATAGCACCTTCCCGAACAGCCTCCTGATCATCGCCGGCAGCCTCCTCCTCCTTCTCCCCGCCGGCATCTGCTGCTGCTGCATCGTCGGCGCCGGCGACTGCAGGTGCGGCATGGAGAGCGACCTGCAGGAGGTGAGCACGGCTGCGTCGAGCTGGCGACGGAAGGAGGTGAGCTCGTACGAATCGTACAGCTCGCTGCCGCAGTCCCAAACCAGCGCCGCCGACGCGACGACTGCAGGCTTGTCTTGTTGTTGATGAAGAAGAAGAAGACGATCATCGAGTGCTGCTGTTGCCATCGTCGATCGATGCTTTAATTTATAGATTTCGCGCGCTTTTTCTTGCTTCCCGCGCGTTTCCGATCGACCAGGAGGGGATAAGGAGGAGCTAATTATGAGCTTTACAAGTGGACGGAGGCGGCGACATGAGCGCGGGGCTTTCGCAGCTTGTGATCGAGGCCAAAAAGTGGAAGGCGAAACGAAGGGGAGAGAGAGAGCTCGACCGATCACGGCGAACACGGTGGCCTTGGTCTCCACTTGCGGCGACCACGCGCGTAAGAGAAAAAAGGTAAGAGATGGAGATCACTATATGTGGGAGGCAATATATAATTATTCAAATGTCTATTGATGATTTTTTTGATAATGATGTTTATTGGTGACTGATTACATTAGGTGTAAATGCGCTCTTATCGAGTGGAGTAAGCACTTGATCAGTCGTTGAGTGGTTTGACCATTTGGGGTTCGGCTAATATGAGTGCCAAGTATTTGGTGTGTGCTCCACAAACATCCAACACAGAAGTCGATCTTGTCAACGTGGGCGTTGGGTAGTTTAGGCTTCCAATCTACATTAAACACGCCATGTTCTCTTAATCATTTAAATAAATATGCTCAATCTTTCTTAAAACGTATGACACCATTAACTCTTAAGATCGTTTTAAGTAATTATTAATTGTCTTGCTATAATTTGATTCATTATAAATGCACTTCAAGGATAATATATAGTTGTCCATATTTTTTTTTAAAAAAACGAACGGTCAAAACTACCTTAAAAGTTAATGGTGTCATACAATTTGGGACCTGGGATGGAGGGTGTAGTAAACATATTCTTCTTACCTATATGTATACTGAAGCGATTTACACACTTATGATATGACACAGATTTAGTCAAGAAAGTTATGGCATATGGCATATAGGATCCAAACAGTACAGGGAGGATGCCTTTTCTATTCGGACCATTTCTTCCTTTTTTTTGTGGGGACGGGCCATTTCTTCCTGGAAATGACTAGAACATAATATAAAAGCAAAGACCATTTGCATGGTTCAGGTGAAGTCACAAGAAGTATGAAGACATAAATCGACCCGGCCAATATGAAGCCCTACACAAGTAATCCGTCGACCCACCATCGACTATCTCTATATCCAATATACAAGCTATTTTATGTAATGGATAGGTTAGAGTAGCTTCCCCTCGCCTCTTTATACTCAGCGATAAATCTTATATAGTATTAATTAAGGAAAGAGGTCATCTGGCCCAAAAGGACAAATGGCTTTGTCTTTTCATCCGTGTTTGGGCTACGAGTTCTTGCAGGTCTTGCGCAGAATCAAAGTTATGTACTACTGGATTTGAAAATTTTGCAATGACACTTGTTTATGGGAAGGACTATCCTAGCTAAGTTGGAGAGAAAGTGAGAATTTTGAAACAATCTAAAATGAAGAAAAGCAAGTTTAAGAAGATTATTACATGCCTAGTTTGAAGTTGCTGTTTGCAATATATAGAACCAATTTCTTATATATTATACTTCAAAAAGTAAAGGTATATTCTCCAAAAATGGAATAGTAAATAGTTAATTTTACTCAAATATATTAGTATATTTACAGGCAGTGCCCCTTCTACCCTGTCTGCAAATCTATTTTTTTTGCACGCGACTCACCTAATGAGCCGGCGACAAAAATAGGGTGATTTTTGGGAGCGGCACACTAGATGAGCCACCTGCAAAAATCAATTTTTGCAGGCGACGCAGTTCGGCGCCGGCCCGACCTCCATTTCAAAAATGCAATTTGTCCTAGTGTAAATAAAAAAATAATATTTAGAGCCAATAGCTAGCTAAGTATAGTATTGACCTTGCTTAGTCTTGATTTTAGGGCGCAATAGTTGCATATAATCATCCATTGAAGGATTAATTAATCGCTAGCATTGCTTTCGGAGAGCAACATCACCACAGAAATTTATTGTTGTGGGAGGCGCGCGAGCAGCGCAGGGTATGGTTTCATATTTTCGATGTGACATTCACGCTGGGGACAAATTAATATATATTTTTTTCAAGATTTTTTTCCCGGGAGTTGGGTGACGGGATATCTCGTATACTATCAGAGACAAGGTTATGGGATTTGGACCGAGTGGGCCGAAATTCGGCGAAATTCGTCCATTTCAGTAGAACCTGAGACAACATTAAACCGGCCAAAATATTTTGGCCCATTTGAATTTTAGGCCCAGCAAAGGTCCAAGAAGGCTCACAGGTTTCTCCCCCTTGGTCTCTTGGTATAAAAGAGCAAATCTCACGCTAGAAAATCCAAACCGATTAGTAATGCTGATGTTGCAAGCAGGTAATTAAGGCCCCAAATGTAAGTCAGCGGCGCACGCACGGGCTGCGCTTTCGTCGGCCCGCGCAAGCCTTGCCCTGCTCTTGATGAACATACACACCACAGGTGTCCATTGATGATCGACATTAATTTAATCGCGAGTGTGTCTTACTGTGCTGCATCTTGTTCTGAAATAAATCAACAACTGATCGTTTCGGACAGTCGGCTTTCTCGAAATTAAAATTTTCGAAATACTTTCAATTTCAAATAGCTAACGATTTAATCTTTTAAAAGACTTTGTTCAAAAAAATCTTTTTATATGACTTCAAATGATCTGTCCAGAGCTAGCTCTTTCGATGATTTATGTAGAGGTGGATAACGAACTTAATTGGCTTGTTAATGAGCTATGTATCATTTATACAACCTTTATAATTCTCCCTTTGATTTAAAGATTTTTTTGAAGAAAACAAAGATGATTCAAATTCTATAAGAAATTTTCCAACATAGCCCTTTGAATTTCAAAGGATTGTGATTCCTAAATCATATGGAATTTATGTGGAATGGCCATTTGCATGGATATTTGGGAGGAAAATTAACATGAACTTAAACCTGTTGGAAAAAATCTTTTGAGTCTATCTCTCACCTTAAATTCCTGAAGTTTTTTCCGTGGCCCTATCGAACTGTCGTTACTGTATTATTCCTGTGTTTTTCAATCCTCTATTTTGTACTTGCATCCCTGTGAAAATCCTATCTTTTTTCTATTCCTCTATTTTCGCATTCCTAAGAATCAAAGGGGCCTAAGACTACCATTTTCGAGTTGATCCGAGTCAAGCTTGATACAAGCCGAACTGAGTTACGTGGTTTGAGGTTTCTTCTCCACACCTACTTATGTCCTGTTCATTTCTTTTTCTTTTTCTTTCGACGCAGATAGCTTTATATGATTGAGTAACGAAGTTAAAATCTTGCATCGGCAGCTTCTTAATACACGTTAGTGCTTGTGCTCATCATAACCCTTACCCCGTCCATTTAGCTAATTGAGGAGGTACATAAGTCATCGCACTTTCTTTTAATTTTTAATAATATGACGCATGATTTAATATGCACCTCTCCTACATGATGCCTTCAAGGACGGATCTATCCATTGGGCAATGTGACTGGCCCAGCTAGACCTATGTCGCGCGTCCCACGTTTGCTAGACGCTCGGCCGCTATAATGTTTTCATTAAGCCCTGTTTATTTCACAAAAAGAAAATTTTTAAACGTTACATCGGACGTTTGAACGGAGGTCGGAAGGATTTTCGGATACGAATGAAAAAACTAATTTCATAACTCGCTTGGAAACCGCGAGACGAATATATTGAGCCTAATTAAGACGCCATTAGCTCATGTTGATTAGTGGCTAATCATGGACTTATTAGATTCAAAAGATTAGTCTCACGATTTTCATGCAAACTGTACAATTACTTTTTTTTAATTAATATTTAACGTTCCATGTGTTGAAAGATTTGATGTGGTATTTTTGGGCAAAAATTTGTGCCAACTAAACAAGGCCTAAGGCCTAAGTAAAATGTATTTCAAGTAACACGTTATCCATGCTTCATGAGCTGGTTAGTTTGTGCAAATTCTAATTTATATCTCCTGGTTCAACTATACTTTAGTTCATTGTTTCCGTTTGGTTCCTTTTCACCTTCTTTTTATAGATAATAAAGAATTTAGACTTTAATAAACCACCTTATTCCGACGCTTGTTTGGAGGAGCTTCTGCCATCAAAAGCTTTCTCTTTTTCTTTCTTTTTTCTGTTTCTTCTTTCATACAGTACTCAGTAAATAATTTATGACAAATATATAGATCAACTTGTTCTTGCTCCTGTTAGGGAGCTACTAGCAGCTGGACTATATAGTATGTATTCAGTATAAGATATCACGTATAGATGTATATACAATAACCATATATTACGGATACATTTACATATATAACATGAGACCCACCTGGTTATCATACAGATTAGGCTACGAAACAATAATATGAATATGGAAGATCTGATCCGGTTAGCTTAGGTCAGATTCCTTCCTTATTCACCCAACCACTAAGTCCGACTAGGACAAGTTATACAAGGGGGTGTGTGTGGATGCAGGCTAAGAACGAGAACTACCGAAGAGGTTTCTCCTATAGGATCTCTAGAATAAACACTCTTCTAAAACAAGCAGACAAAGATATGTAAAGAAAATTACTTCATATTAAACAGGCAAGCTTACATATGGTTTTCTCTTTCGGGAACCCCGAAGTAATTTACAAACAAGATTTGCTCACCTTATGTTACACTCCTTGCTAGTATATCTACAAGGCAAGACACTAGCAAACTGCAGCTGCTGCTGCTGCTACTACTACTTAGAGATGATGTGTGAGTACTGACTGGAGGTGCTCTTGCTTTGTGTGTTGTAAATTACTAGGAACTCGATTGCGTTGATATATATATATAATTTATTTTATCGTTCATGGTGTATGGCCTTCAAGGTTCAAAATGAGTTTGAACTATGTTTAAATGAATACGAAAAACTTAAAAAAAATTTGAGTATGAATATTAAGTTGTTTACTAACTAGTTCAAACAAATTTGAATTAAATTTGAACTGATACATGTCATATTTGATGAAATTTTGATTCTAGGTATGTACCACATATACATATAATTATCCTAGGTATGTGATACACTATACTCAAATATATTTGAATTTGACATGTTTTATTACTAGATATGAGTTTTAAATGTATTATTATGACTAGGTATATATCTACAAGTTTTAAAATTTTAAAAATTTAAACTAAATTTGTATGTTTGAAACCTTGAAGGCCATACACCATGGTGTCCCATTTGGGTATCCTATATATAAAATTTATTCTTTATTCTATATACAGAGAGAGACGCGGACTGTCTATTAGATTTGGGGGCGGGTGCAGCGAGCGTGGTGGCTGCACCCACCCTAGATCAGGCGCCACGTTGCATGGTAAACAAGATCCTAAGGTTACTAATCCTTAGTTGGCAGCTAATTCCGTTGATTAGGGTGCATGTTGTTTGTTGCATGCATTAAGTACATACGTAAGTGCATGAATTGACGCCATGTGGATTGCCATGCATGGTGTACTGTACCCACCCTTGATATGACACTAGGTTGCATGTTGTTGCTAACTAATTCCTTACATTACTAATCCTTAATTACTAATTACGACCGTTGATTATGGTGCATGTTGTGTGTTACATGCATGAATGGCACATCATTGTTACCTAAACCTAAAAAGTCAAGTCAAAGGCATGCAACGTGGTGGATAGGGATAATTGTAATTTCAATGTTTGCAAATTGACCTATATGATTGTAAAAAACGTGTAGTACTTTAATTTTTTAGATAGACTATCGCAAATCATTATAATTTTACTATTTTGCTAAAAACTATCATGTAAAAATCATGTCATTGCAATTTTACTTTTTTTGCAACGATAGTAAATATACAAATTATTTCAACATTTAAATACTTGTAAATTTTCCATTTAGATGCCCTCTAATATTGTAATAATCAAGTTCCCGTAAAAACCACCTATTTACAATTTTGTAATGTTACAATCATTACAAAACTTAATTTTACAATATTCCAAACCTCATGACTAGGTTGGTCACGTGCACAAATGTGTCATGGTGTACAAAAGTTATTGGAAAGGGCAATGCAATCAGCGGAGACATTTAATGAAAACCTTAATTAGCTTTCCTAATTAAACTAATTATGTTGGTTGGTGCATTCAGAGGCTGACCGAAGGCTGGCCTGCTCGATCATCAGGCTCATGTGTAGCGCATGCATATGCTGCACCCGGGTACATGATATATATATATATATATATATAAAAGAGCAACTAATCTGCGCCGGGGCATAACTAGCGTAGGCACTGAGGCCGATAAATCGAGTAAATCCGGTAAACGTTATAGTGGGAAATTAATGCCATGCGGTGTAATTTGGAATATCCATTGATCTCTACCCTTCCATATTTTTGGAGAATATACAGACATTATTTCCATATTTATTGACCGTTACGTTACGTGGTGAACTCGGTCCACTCGGAATATCATATATTCGTTTACAACATTTGTTATCTACACTGTATATGCGGAATAATTATAGATCTTTCCCTCGCAAAGGAAGCAGCGAGATGCCCATTCCTTAATCTGCATGGGGCCCGTTAATTGTGTGTTATTCCGTGATAATCTCAATTAATAAAAACCAGACTGCATGCCATTCAATCACGCATGCGTGGAGATTACGTGCATACGTGCTCCTTCAAAACACAAACATGCGTGCACTAATGTGATTAGTTGCATCACGATGTGATAACACAACAGGGGCAAGTAGATACAACAAAAATAGAAGTCTAATTAATGCTATTCTAATCATGTCACTAATCGAGCAACATCACTACTAGGAAATACCAACCTCCACGTGCAGCGCTTTTGTTTTATGCACGGTCAGAAAAATATTTGATCAGCACTTTGAAATATGAGTAAAAAACATAAATTCTAGATGAATTAAATTTGATCAGCACTCCAGTAAATCTTAACTTTTCGGCTTACGTGGAATTAAATTATGGATGTACTCCATTTACACCATTTAATGTAAATTAAATTAAGTAAAACTCTTAAATCTACTCCCACCGGGCATCGTAGGATGAAACAAAAATTCGGTAATCAACCCATCACGCATTAATTACCAGTTTAGGATCTGGCAATCTTGCTTTTAATAGATTTACTAGACATCGAATAAACCATGGATGGGTCTGCGCACGTTCAACATCCATTGCGCCCTGCCTCGAGGTACATATACATATACATACATACATATATATATATATA
>CM002484.1:12460456-12479675 GCA_000325765.3 Leersia perrieri
TGGGTCTTGATGACTACGTCGTCGACATAAGCTTCCACGTTACGCCCAATCTGAGTTTGTAGACACTTCTGGATCATACGTTGATATGTAGCTCCAACATTCTTCAACCCAAACGGCATTATGATGTAGAAATAAGCCCCAAAGGGAGTTATGAAAGAGGTCTTCAAACAGTCCTCTTCCAGACTAATTTGATGATAGCCTGAGTAACAATCGAGAAAACTCAACAGCTCGCATCCCGCAGTCGAATCCACCACTTGATCAATCCGTGGAAGTCCAAAAGGATCCTTTCTTCTTTTGCCAACCACTCGGGGTGAAGCACCTCTTTTATGAAACTAGCAGCCAGTAGCTTCTTGATTTCCTCTTTGATGGCTTCTCTCCTGTCCGCAGCAAATCGGTGCAAACGTTGTTTGATTGGTTTAGCATCAGCTTTCACATGCAAAGTGTGCTCGATCACCTCCCGCGGGATTCCAGGCATATCAAATGGTTTCCACGCAAAAATATCTTTATTTCTTTGAAGGAAGGTGACGAGCTCGCTTTCCTATTTACAATCTAGATCAGCCCCAATGATAGCCGTTTTAGTCGGGTTATCTGGGTGAGAGGAAACCTCTTAGTCCTAACTTCGCCGACTTCAATCTTCGACGCCTTAGGACTCGGTACTTCGCCTTCTTCTACTTCAGAGGCCTAATGCCTAATCTCACTGCGTTCCTTGGGGGTGTCAATTGCTTGGGCTATGTCGCAGCTCTCTCTGTCGCAGGTGAACGCCTGGCGTACGTCGCTGTGTAGAGAGATAACTCTATGTGGCCCCAGCATCTTCATCATCATATAAGTATAATGCGGGATCGCCATGAACTTGGACATCGCAGGACGGCCGAGGATTGCATGGTAGGCTGTGTCAAGATCTACCACTTCAAAGCTGATGTTCTCTGTTCTGAAATTGTCCTTCATGCCAAACGTGATTGGTAGCGAGATCTGTCCGAGTGGAGTTGCTAACAGCCCAGGAATAACTTCATGTAAAGGGGCATAACTTGGATTGAGCTCGGATCTTGGGATCTTCATGGCGTCAAAGGTCTTGGCGAAAATGATGTTGAGTGCGCTGCCTCCATCAATGAGGACACGCTTGAGGCGAGTCCCAAGAACCACCGGATCAAGAACCAGCGNGCGTCGGCTAGGGAAGCCCTTGGGCCGAGTGATGGCCTCCGGCCCCCTTAGTGCCCGAGCGATATCCCGTCCCTTGTTCGGTGGCCTTAGGTGCCCCCGACCCTTAGGGAGGCCGTATGGCCCTGAGCGGTCAGGAGTCTCGACGACCCCGGACCCCGTGGCCAATAGCCCGAAAGACGGCGATGCCCACAATGGCCCCAAACCACCCGAGCCCGACCCCTCCGGGTCGGGGCAGCTTAGACCCTATGAACCCATAGTGGTACTACCAAGATTTTACTACTTTGGTTTAATTCTATCAAATGCAAATTTACTTTTGACCCTTATATGTATTTGCGTGTCGGCTCCTCTCTTTATCCTTGATGTGTGGACGGTTGAGCCAATCATCCAAATAAATAACAAATATTCGAGAACGGCCGTGCCTTTGTGCTGAAGGACTTGTCGGGCCGCGACCCGTGCCCCGGATACCATCGGATTCCCGAGGTCTCGAGCAAACCTCCTCCGGATCGGGGCACCTTAGACACTCGGAAATGGGTTTGTGTTATCCGGCTTGGCCAGTCTCGACGAAGACAGGCTCCCGAGGTCTCTGTGCTCGTGCTTTGCCCGAAACCACCTTAAAAATCATGACATAAATGCTCACCAAGTAGCACCAAGTTGAGAGGGAGGGTTGAGCCGGCCGCCCAAGTGATTCTGGCAGGATTTGGTTCTGTTAGCATGTGTGCAGGAAGTCAAACAAACCCACGTATAGGCCTCCGAGTCAGTCCTTAGGTTCGACACGAAAGCCAGGGGCTACTGTCGATGATATGGATATGGGGGTACCCACAGGAGGCTAACCATCGTTTGACACCTACAGGTTCACGTCTGAGGGAGGAGTCGAGACAGCCCGACGCCTTGCCCAAGCAGAAGGGGCCAGGCGATCGCGGCAGCCCGAACCACTTCAGGCCAATGCACGAGGATTACGGCCACTCGGACCCACGCGGTGCGCCCCCGGAGGGGTCGGGCCTAGGGTCCAGCAAGGAGGCCACACGACGTGGAAGAGGTTTGGGCCACCCGAGGCCACGTGGCGCGCCCCTTTTCGCCCGTGTCGATGAAGGGGGAGAAAGTCTTCATCCTTGTGACCGCGATTTAACCGTGTGGTCAGATGCACGCCCTTCTCCCGTGCCTGGTCACCGTCGCATTTAATGCATTGGACAGACGTGTGGAGGGGAGGCAATGAGCATATGTGGCCTGCGTCACCCCTACCATGGTTGGTGGCCCGCTGACAGGTAGGCCCCACTGATGGTTAGGTAGGTTGACCATGCAATCCCGTCAGCAGCATGGTCGCCACGCCACCCATTTTCTCCACCAGCTCCCCCGCGACGTGCGACAGGAGCAGGAATAGGGGCAGGCCCCCGGCAAGAGAGAGCCGTGGCCACCCACGATATAGCAGAAAGCTAGGAAAACCCAGGACTACTGTGGTGTCCCCTTGCCCTATAAAAGGAGGCCCAATTCCACCGTTGCATGGGTGGTTGAGTCCAACCCTAGAAAAGCCTTAGAGTGCATTCACCTCAATCACCAGCTCTAGCACCACCCGGGAGTGAGCTCCTCCTTGTAATCCATCCTTCACCACATAATGCAAGAACAGGAGTAGGGTATTACGCTTCCTTGGCGGCCCGAACCTGTATAAATCTCTGTGTCTTGCGTGCATAGCGGGATTTTTCATTCCTTCCCACCTTCTTCGGGCCCTCAACTCAGGCCTTGGCATTCAGAACCCCTGTGTCGAACCAAAAAGGGGGTCCCCCGGATCCCCGCGTGTCGTGCACACGCATCGACACATACGTTTNTTGCCCTTGTCTCTTCCAGAACCTTCTGGCGCATCCACCGGCTTCAGCCCTCTGATTTGCTGCTCGATGTATTTCTTGAGCATGTAGCAGTCTTTCACCGAATGCTTACCATTCGGATGATATGGACACTTTTCGGCCAATACTTGCTCGTAGTCTGAGATCTTGAAACGGCGCTGGTGACTAAAACGATCAGCTGCGGCAACAAGTTCCTCGGGGCGACGCTTCCGCTCTGATGAACGATTAGCTTCCTTGTGGTCCTTAGAAGGTTTTTCCTCCTTTTCTCTTAGCGCGAACGCCGGCTGCTTGTCTCCGCGGACTGCTCGGACGGCTTTGGCAGATGATGCATACTTATTTGCCATCTCAAACAGTCGACTGACGGTGTGGGTGGCTTGCGAGTGAACTTGTGGATGAATTCCACATCTCTGACTCCTTTCCTGAACGATGCAATGATGATCTCGTCTTTGACGTCGGTGATCTTGTTTCTGGCTTCCAAGAACCTTTTGATGTAGTCTTTAAGGTACTCGGTGGGCCCCTGCTCAAGTTGCAAGAGATCGTATTGATCCCCGGGGCGCTCATAAGTGCCTTGGAAGTTGGCAATGAAGAGCTCCCGTAACTCAGTCCATGATCCGACTGATGTACGCGGTAAACCAGTGAGCCAGTTATGAGCCGAGTCCGATAGCGCTAGTGGGAGGTAATTAGCCATCAATCTGTTGTCTCCTCCTGCACCTCATATCGCCAGGGTATAAGCGGTTAGCCAAGCGCTGGGGTCGGTTGAGCCATCATATTTCTCGATCCCAGTGGGCTTGAATCCTGTCGGCCATGTAACTTGTCGGAGATCAGAGGTGAAGGCTAGACGCCTTGATCAAAATCATCGCGCCTGGGAGGCGAGATGTCGAGTTGTCGATGATGATATTTGTCCCACCGTTGATCTGACTCCTCTCGCTCGTGTCTCTTGTTGTTGATGACGTGGCGGAGGTCGTGGTGAATGAGATCACGGTCGTCCGAGTGAGGTTGGCGAAGATAACGGTCACGGTCTTGTCGTAACCTCTCGCGTTCCTGATCCAATCGGCGCCACTCCTCATCGTTCCTTCGTTGTTCTTCTTCGAGTACCATAAGGTTCCTTTCTCGCTCTACTCTTCGACTCGGGGTGGTGACTGAATAACTCTGTGATGCAGATGTTCGGCCGAGTGATGATTTAGAAGGCTCTCGGCGTCAAGGGGGTGGAGTTGTCTTCAAGGTTGACTCGGCAACTGCCTGGTTGTGATGTTGAACCCCTATTGCCGAAACGAGAGCTCGGGCCTTTGTTAGCTGCGGGGTAAGGGATGCCGCAGCTGGTACATCTTCCATGAGGGTAGTCTATAGTGTTTGAGTAGCTGCTATGTTCTGTTGGGGAGTAGTGAAGACTTGCTCCCCCTCATGAATTGTGCTGAGTCGCTACTGCACTCGCCTACCTGAGCTGGCGAGTCGTCGGGTTGCATCCTCGCGGGCACGTATTTCCTCTTCACGGAGTCATTGGGCTTCTGCTTCTTCGAGCTCTTTCCGTCGTCGTTCATCCTCAGCCCTTGCCTCTTCTAGCTGTCGCTGCGCTTGCTCAAGGTCGCGGGCTTGTCGCTCAATATCTACTGCTCGTTGGGCGAGTTGTTCAGCAGTCAGTGGTACATCTGTGACCTCAGCCATGAAGATCCCATGTACCGGGGAAAAGCTGTCGGAACTGCTCTGCTCGAGGTCATCGAACTAAATTGATTCGTTGAGAAAAGCTACTTGGTGCTCCTCTCCTTCTCCGTATACCACCGAGTTCCCAGAATCTGAGTCATCATCAATCGGATTTCGCGCACCCGACCATTGGTTGCTGAAGGCGTAGCGATCCGCTCTGAAGAGCATTGCGTCGAGTGATACTGGTGGCTTCTTTTACCAATCCTCCTTGAATTCCAGATCACTGCGTTGAAACGTCAAAGATAAAGGTGAAAAGGCTCTTCAATTCCTTGGAGCAGTTGGGCCAACTCCTGGTTGGGTGTTAGTACTGGTCGAGGAGTTCTCTGCTTCTGCACCTAAACCTTCTTGCGGAGTGGCGACTGATGTCCTTCACTTGGCGTTGAGGGTTGTTGGCGTTTGGCTTGTTCCCTGCGTTGCTTGTACACTTCCTTGCGTTCGCGGTTTTCGAGTTCAGCATCCTCCCGCAGACTTCTTCACATGGAAGTAATGAGATTATTCTCCTTTCTTGGCTCCGAATACTGAATTTTGGGTGCTCCGTGGATGTTGGCTAGCTACATCAGGTTTTTGATGCTATTGGGCGCATGACGATACCACAGTCAGATCATATCCTGGTTCCTGAGGCCATGATAGAAGATGGATAAGACCAACGGCTCTAAGACAGGCTCGACTCGATCGAGTGCTTGTAGAAAGCGCCGAGTGAATCTGCCGAAAGATTCACCCAGCTCCTGAAATTACTCGCAGTAGAGGCGATACGCTTCAGGGTTGTTGTCAGTGCTAAAGACCGGACTCCAAGGCATCTGGGTTGGAGTAATCCTGGGAGATTGATTCCGTGTTGATGTAGATCCATGTTGCTGAAGCCGAGTGGGAGTCAACTCTAAAACAGCAGCTGGAGTCGGAGTTGCCTTGGATGTCGGATCCCAAGGTTGCGTCAGAGTCGATTCTGGTTCCAACGTCTCGATCTCCATAGTCTTGCTTCTCGATCTGGACGATGCACGACGCCTAGCAGATCGACTCTGCTCCTTCGGCATGGGCTGGTAGCATGCCGTGATCTTGATGGTGCCATCGTTGACTTGAGAAATCACGCGACCCAAGAGGTGAGTCGTTTGCTCAACGATGTTGGGAAGACCCATTAGGAGGGTGAAGGCATCAGATGAGTTGATCTCCTCCGCCCGAGTCCTGAGTTCTCCAATGGAATCGGTGATGAAGATGAAGGAGCCGAATCAGAGTTCCGTCCCTGGTGGGACGATCGATCCGGCGAGTGCGGGTGTTGACGAAGATGCCATCTAGCTTTTCGTCGAGGAATCCAGCGCTTCCCCTACCTGGCGCACCAACTGTCGGTGTTTTGAACCGGCAATAAACTCTATGGGCCTACGCACGAACTCGAAAGCTAGATGGTGAAGGAACACAAGGATTTATACTGGTTCAGGCCCTCCGATGGAGTAATAACCGTAATCCAGTCCGGAGGAAGTATTCCACCGAGTTTGTATGATGTATGGTGTGGTATGTTGGTGATTGTTTTCGTACCCCTAGGGGCTCCCTCGACCCCTCCTTATATAGGGAGAGGGGACCGAGTCATCTAGAAATCCTAACCCTAAACGGCTTAGGGATTCCCTATCTGTTACAATATCTACCCGGCCGATTGCCGTGGAACACAAGGCAAGGCCCAACCGGGTGATTTATCTCTTTACATATATGAACTCCGAGTTACATACGACTCGGGATATACCTTATCAAGGCATTGATGGGCCGGGCCTCTTCGCCTTCCTTTTATGGATCTTCTAGAACATCCATTCTTCGTGGGCTAACAATGGTCCGAATAGATACCCGGTACCCATATTCTCCACAGTAGCCCCCGAGTCATTCACAGTCGAGTTGCTTCTTCTTCTTTTGTAATCTTCAAACTTTCAATCTTCCTTCATTCTTTCCCATCATCTCGGAAAGAGGCTGTGAAGGGCTCCACCATAATATCCAGAGAAAAAATTGGTGCGCCGAGTGGCGCACCTATTAGGTGTAGCCCCCGACTCTAGAATTAGTTGGGAAAACAACTAAACTAGAGTCTATTTGAGGCAATCAGAACCCTTGAAGCTTAGCATCGATCATTTTGAACGATAGGCCAGAGGCTGTAGCATGATACACATAGCTGTTGCCAAATGCGATTTTTAGTCGGATAGATATGCATCCTTATCCTGATATTTATCAGGACTCATAACTTAGCATCAATCACCCAGTTAATCTGGATTCTCCTAAAATATATTATTTGTGGGATTTGATTTGAAATTAACAGAACTTGTCTACACCAATATGAAAGATATATATAACATGCTAATTTATTTTCAAGAAAATATTAAAATGAATTGCAAAGTATATATCAATTGACACCAGCGCAAGGAAAATTAAGAGAACTTTGTGTTACAACACTACTTATAAAATTGTATGGTAGAAAATTCGGTGCCTTCTTGATGTTTGTTGACATTACTAATTATTCTATTTTTTAAGAGGAATCATTGGTGCTTGATTGTAATTGAATGGTGATGCGGGAAGGCGCTGCAGTCCTTCTCCTTAGTGTGGTGATGCGGGAAGGCGCTGCAACGGCTGTGATGTGGGAAGGAGCTATACATTCAACAAAATCAAGAAAAAAAATTAAAAAGCTATACCTTGTGCAGTCCTTCTCCTTAGTGTGGTGATGCGGGAAGGCGCCGCAACGGCGGCGATGATGGCCTCGCTCCCACCGAGCGATGGTGGCTCTCACCACCGTTGTTGCCCGGCCAATCAGAAGGTCGAGGTGGAGGCTGTTGCGTCCACTGTTGCACGCTGTTGGATGAGGCGGCACCAAAAGACGAGGTTGGGACGGTGGGGGGTGGCAGCACCGGAGCCGGAGGAGAAGGCGGCGAGGTGGACACGGTGGCAGTGGAGCTAGAGGAGATGGTGGTGCGGGACAATTGCCTGCCTCAACCTGAGTCTGAACTCGGTGTGTAGGTTAAAAGATTATCTAAGACTATACAAAAAGAAAAATAACTTCAGATAGAACAACAAATAATTCAGTAGTCCAGTGGTAAGGCATGCTCTTTTTCTCGTTGAGGTTTTGGACCACCAGATTGTCCTACATTATTTCAAATAAAAAAATAAAATAGCTTATGCCACACCAGCAAAAACATGACAAGTGGGTCCATGCTGACTGGACATGAGAGTGGGTCCTCACTATGTAGTGGGCTGGATTGTGACGAATTTGATGAAATGTCATCATATATGAGTCTAATATCACTCTAGATCCATGAAAAAAAATAGATGACCGTCACGGATATATCGTTAATGACGTTTTTTAATACGTCACAGAAAATCCATCATTTAACAGATTTTTTGTAGTGCATTCCCGGCCACCATCTTCACGGATTATATATCGTTAATGATGTTTTCTGAATACGTCACAGAAAATCCGTCATTTAACAGATTTCTTGTAGTGCGTTCCCGGCCACCATCGGCCTGGGGGCACCCCAGCCACACGGAGCCCGACGTCCGTTGTGAAGAGAGAAGAGGAGTGGAGTAGGAAGAAGAGAGGAGGGGAATGGGTGAACAAGAGGAGAGGGGAGGGGAGCTATATACGTAGGGTTTTGGGAGATAGGACATGCACCATCGGTTTGATTCGACGGTTCAGATTAACTGGAACTTTTTTTTTCATGTGGCCCACAAAGAGGCTTGTTGACAGTCGTTATAGCAACATTTCGACCGTCAATTCAACTAAAATAAAAGAGAGTAGGATATGCTTGCAATGCATATTTAATTTAGAATAATATATTTCCACTTGTACCTGGAGATTATTTGCTTGTAAGGAAAATACACCAAATGGAGAAGATAAGAGGGAGAAAACCTCACTCCCAAGCAAGCTTGTAGATGAGAACGCAACTTGGCAAGGATAACTGTCGTAGTAACCGTCCTAGCAACTGTCAACCGCCATAAGGACCCACATGTCAGCCACCAGAGAAGCCAGAAGTCAGTGGCCAGTGGGAGGCTGGCCTGGTTCGGCCGAACCAGCCTTGCTGCCTCTCCCACCGACCTTCCACATGTCACTCACTGGTTGGATGCTGATGGCAGTTACCAGGGGCAAAATGGTCATTTCACATGGGAAGTTGCCGCCAATGGAGCCTATATAAGGAGCACCTCACCTACTCTTCAACACACACCAAAGCAAGCAATCAAGCTTCTCTACTTGTAGTATTAGTCCAAGTAATAGTAGGAATAGAATAGTTCTAGTTCAAGGAAGCCTTCGGAGGAATTTGGATAAAGTTTTACTTTGCTTTCTAGTTCTGATTTTCATTACTTTGTAATCATTCTTCATTTATACACTTGTGATACTTTAGTCTAAGTCTTAGATTATGGATGCCATGCTTAGCTCATACATGATTATTATACTTGGTGTAGTTATATTATCTGGGATTGCATTGGTGCGGGAATAATGTCTAAGAATTGGGTTAATAATCTGCTTAGGTTGAACCAAGAGTTATTAGTCTGGAACTTAGGTGGTCTACTTCAATCGCAAGGTTGTAGAGTAGGGAGTGATAGTTTAGACATGGTGTCTAGGCAGGATCTTACCATTATTTGGGCATATATACTCTGGAGGGAACGCAGGCCGCTGATGGTGACAGCTCAGTACGGGTGTCACCCCTGCAGTATATATTCCTACATAACATTTCCTAGGGTTAGATGCACCTCCTCATTTAACTTTGGTTGGATGGTTAGGACGGTCTGTCGTAAGGATCGACAGTCTGAAGTAATTTTACAAAGCACCGGGAGGGCCTAGTTAGGTTAAGGCTTAGCTATAACTGTATTGTAAGGAGGGCACACTACACTGTTGTATACTAGTTAGTATGTGCTAGGTTGTTGTATAACAGAAGTACAAAAATAGAGCTTATCTATAACTACTCTTGCTAGACTAGTTTAGGATTAATTATAGAGATAGTATATTCCTTTCCTTATGTCACTCTACCCAAGATATTTATCTTACCCATGCTTAGAACTATAACGTATGCAAGTGTACGACATAATATTAGAAATGTTAGTTCTTTACAAATTTTCCATTGGGATTAAATAAATAGGATACATTGGAACTCCAGGTGTAATGCTACAATGGTATATTTATTTTGTGAACTATAGATTACCCATTGATTATTTCAAGTCGCTGTCGTTGGAATTCTATTTTTAAGAACGACGATAAGAAATACCAACTACTATTTTGTAGATGAAGAACACACACCAAAGTAAAGGATCAAACTTCTCTACTTATAGTATTTGTCCTACGAAAATAGATGAACACATTGTATGCCTAATATTTCTTTTTAATCCGAAATTTAAATTTGCAACTGACATTTCTCCTTCATAATAACAACAAATTGGATGTTTCTTTTTTTTCTAAATTATTCTAAAATTACGATGTTTCATTTAAATGTGTTTTTTCTATGTTAGTTGCTATTGTTCGGATATTTTTCATACAACTTGTTTTCTTTAATCGAAGTAGACACTAGAGAAACATGCTAATAATTGCTAATGTAAGTTAATATTTTCTATTATTATGATAAACATAAGATTTTATCTAATTTTGAGGTGCATACGACTTTGAAAATGCTATGAAATATTCAAATCCCATAGTTTGACTTGAGTTGTATGAAACTATACGAGAGCTCGAGATGTATCCATTTGTGAACCATGTATGGTCATTTTTCTTAAAAAAATTTTGGGACAATTGCATTACAAGCCCAAGTTTAGAGTTCAATTACGGATTTAGCCCTTTTTTTTACTTTGCAGATTTGGCCCCGGTTTTCAAAATTGAAGGTCCCGTTTGGCCCCACTGTTAATGTACCGTGAGAATTGTAAATAGAAAAAAGATAAAAAAACAAAAAGCCACGCGGAATGACAACAATACCCCTCTCTACTCTCTAATCCTATCCACAATACACTCCTGGTTAGAGCACGAGAAGAAGGATAGGGTTTGCGGCGGCCGCAGCGACGGCAGGTTGCGGCAGCGAGCAGGCGTGCGGCGGGCCAGGCGAGGGAGCGGCAGACTAGGCGCGCGGCCAGGTGCACGGCAGCGAGCAGGCGTGCGGCGGCAAGCAGGCCAGGGCAAGATTTGCTGCGGCTGCAGCTTTTACGAGCGGCGATTTGCTACAGCTGCCTGCTGCCTGCTGTGGGCGCAGCCGCCCAGGGCGAGATTTGTGGCGGCTGCAGCTGCAGGCGGCGGGCAAGCTCCCTGGCTACATGTTGAATTATGATCCAAATCTAGTTATACTAGTTGACAAGAGGGCTGGCTTGGGCAGGAGCGCAGCTCTGGCCCGTCGCCGGGAGGCTTGGGCCTGTTGAGATGGACTCCTGGGGACGCCCGAGGGTGCGGGGGCGGAGCCCCCGTGGTATGAATCAGTACCCTATTAGGGTTTCACCGATATATATACTTTTTGTAAGCCGTCGTTCGGCGTTGTAACCTCACCCCCGATATAGTGAAGACTTTTGCTGACTGGCACCCGTTGTTTTTTCTCTCCCACCTTGGGAGGGTTTTCCACGTTAAAATCTCGTGTCCTCTGTGATTGATCTTTGTTATTTATCGTTTATATGTCTATCGTCCTATAACACTACAGTAGGTATTTTATGTAAAATCAAGGTTTTGATTAATATTTTGTGATGAACAATTGGCTTTATAAATGATATATTTAAATGAAATTGGTTTGGAATATTCAAGGATGTGGTGTGCGTGCATGTGACTGATGTGGGTCAGGTTGCGAATCTGTGCCCGGTAATGGTTGTTTTGTCTATTGTGTGTAGGTGACTTGAGGTCAAGGCTTGGTCAATGACGACGACTGGGACTACGTTCAGAGAGGACTCTGAACCGAGTTCTGGAGCAGTCCGAAGGTCATGTGACAAGATTGGACTAGAATCAGATATCTTGGGGTTAACTTCGGTCAACGGTGGGATCGAGACTATACTCAGGGAGGAGTAGAGGTCCGGAGCGATCGAGAATGCCGGGTGACGAGGTTGACGAAAGATGACACACGGTGGAGGGACACCGTGTGGGTGTTGTTCGTGATGAGTCTCGCAAGGTTGTGTGTGCGAGTGCGGAGAAATCAAGAAGAATATTGGAGAGGTATGTATGTATGCGGCTGTATGTGTGTGCGCGCATGCAGTGTGTATACATGTATGCAGATCGATGGATGCATGGTTCGGCTCGAGGTTAGTCGATCCAGGTGGCATTAGTGTACATGCTTGTGTTGTTGACTTGGTCAACATACACATGTTTGGATGGTTGGCTGCTTAGCTCACATGCGGATGATGTCTACGCGTGTGGTGGATCTGTTGTTGGCGTGGAGATGGACAGCGAGGCCGACTCAATGACGACTTGAAGTGGCCGGCGGTTGGAGTCCGGATGTTGCAAAAAGAAAAGATGAATTTTCTTTTTGGTAATTGTTACAGGTCAGCACTTTTGAGGGATTGGGTCCTAATAGGAATAGAAGATATTTGGTATAAATATTGAGGAGGCTTGATCGTGAAAAAAACCACGATTAGAAGATTTGAGAGAGCTCTTTGTTTTAGAGTTTTATAAAAGGGGTGCTTTGGCTGCACTTGTGACAATATATTTCAGCAATAAATATTATATTCAATCATCAAAGCGTTTCCGATCACCTAAGTTGCTTGAATTAATTTTGTTCGTTTTGCTGAAATTCTGAGATAGATAGATTGCGAGGGTTATAACTTTTTAACCATACATTATTTTGTAAATCCGTTCGGTGGAGTTGTTCCTTATATCTTCTAGTTTATTGTGAAAAAAATTGGGATAAATCCAACGGTTGGATTTTGGGTACTCTGGTTTTTACTGATACTCTGTTAATCTGGTTTTTGGATTCGAAAATTAAACTTCTGCTGTCAATACCTACTATTCACCCCCTCCAATAGGTTTACTTATTGTATTTGATCCTACATTTTAGAACTTTTTAGAGGCATGCCAGCCATGAATCATAAAGCTATTAAGCCATACAAATTATGTTGAGTGGTTATGGTAGATTAGTAGGCTTGCTGTTGAACTGCTGGAATGTTATTTCCCACTTCTCCCTGCTGGCCAAGCTGCGATGAGTTTAATAACTCATGTTCCTATTGTATCTTGGTTTTGCTATATAATTAATTATTTGTTGCAAGAAGAAGTAGCCCTACTGTCAGTATTTTTGCAATCAACTAGTATATTTATTTGTGTGATTGTGGACTTGTTATGTGCTGATTTCTGTGGTTGTGGACTTGTGTGTTGACTTGTAGGCTGTTGGACATGATTATGTGCTATTTTTACATGAACATTATTGTACATTTGCTTCATTGTTTGCAATTTTGGATTTTTAGGCAATATGCTGTCAAAATTTTGTAAAAAAAAAAAGACAACTATGTCAATTTTGTTTACCACAAGTATTTTAAAATTTATTCAAATTTTAATCGAATATATTTTAAATCTTAATCAAATTTATTAAACTTCAATCAAATATCAATCAAAACTTACTCAAATCTGTTAAATACAAGTTAAATATTACAAATATTTCTTACAGTACACATGTGTAAAAACAGGGTCAAATATGCAAATAATACTAACAAAACAGGGCCAAATGTGCAAGGGTATAAATGTTCACTTTTTCCTCACTTAACACCGTCAACCCAACTTAACGGAGTAAGGCTAAACGGGAGCTTCAATTTTAAAAACCGGGACTAAATCTGCAAAGTGAAAAAAACAGGACTAAATCCGCAATTGAACTCTAAAGTAGGGCTAGTTATGCAATTGCCCAAACATTTTATATTTTTTATGGAAAGCGTATGGACCAAAAATATGTTATCATGTAAATATGTAGATTTTTCTAATCAAAATTAGATATTATTGTAACTATGTGGTGATTTGAAGATATAAGTTTGAATCGTCCCAAGACGATAATTTATTGTTTCCATAAATCTCTAGAACATTGGACCTATGGAAGATAAGAGTATAAATATATATTTTTTGTGATTTTTCCTGTCTTATTAGATGCACATGTAATTCAATTTTAAATTACTTTCAATAATCATGTACAAATTCATGTAACATGTATTAAAAAGTAAATCACATGCAAAATTCTTTAAACTTCTACCATACAACTTATGCATAGTTTATTTCATATGAAAATGAATTTGTGTATATAAGATAATTATTTTTGTGTTACTTCACAAGGTGCAATAAAATGAAAAAAAAGAAAAACTATTTTTACATGCAGAACATTAAAAGACCAATATGTAAAGATTTATTTTTGCAAACGGGCCACTTAAGAGGTTTGTATATAAAAATAGATCTATTTTATAAGCGGACGGTTAAGAGGTCACGTGTCTGAATTTGTCTACGCCTAAAAAATCTTCGGTCAGCGTCTACAAAAATCGAAAATGACGTAGTGTGAGATGTATTTTAGAGGAAGACCACCATGGTTATGGACTTATAGTTGTTAAATAAACTTATCCCACATAAATGTTTTTGAACAATTAACCACCACAATGTAGGAGCTGCCTAACGTTGCTCTTAAATAATCTGCAGTTGTTTCAACTAGGGTGTACTCCAACTACTTATGAAAGTGACAATCCATGCATGCATTGACAGATCTCAACACCCGAAATCACAGAAGACAAGCTCATAAGGCATATGCCAGAGGCTGAAACCAGCCATTGAGAACTACTTCAGAAGACACATCATGTAAATTTATATCTTGTCATTGAATGCAGCTGGGGTCTGGAAACACGCCGACATACATCCCGGCGAAACCTAGCTGTAAACTCAGATGCACACAGCCTCCCTCCCTCCACGTAACTCATCTGATCTAACGGACACCAAAACAACCAACAATCTACACCAGCAGTAGCAGTACTACAGCTGCTAGCTACTGGAGTACTACTACTGCAGTGCTACTAGCTGCTGCTGTGCTGCATGCCCTTGATTTCCTCTCATTTAAGCCCATTCAAGGCCTCAATCAATGTGTAAGCGTTTGGACCATGTATATATGCAGATCTATCGATTGGTCTCCCCAGTACGTACGTGCTGAAAAAAATTGAAAACATAATATTCTGCCAATTTAATTTGCATTAGTACAAACGTTTCCAACCTCCTGATCAACCCGAATATAAGTTCCCTCAGTGTAAGTATGTCATACCTCTTTCGTGGTTGCCATTCAATGCACTGGGCTAGCTTAGATTCAATGAAGCTTCAGCTAGCACGAAAATACATGTGACCGAAACTGTGTAACTCTGTACTATCAGAGCTAGCTATATGTTCCCATGCATGCAAGCGTTTGGACTTGCATCTACTATGACTATCAGGCTAGGTACTTCCAATTTTTTTTTGTTCTAAATATATTGGATCATCTATGCTACCTTCTTTTCTAGCAAACCTTAATTTAACAGATGGCACTTTAACTAAGTCTATGACAAACGGGACCGGTTGAGTCACTGACAGCGGGTCTGGATGGCATTTCATATGCCATCCTATCCGTAAGAGTGGCAAAATATTAATTATTCCAACCTTTAAAATATGAAATCTAATACACGTGGGGGCGCAACTAGAACTTACTCAAGTATATGACTGATGTATAGTATTTTGCACAATTTTGAATTTTTCTCCATATTTTTATGAATTATAAGAGCAACTTTTATCCAAGGGGTAGGGCTACGGCTAGCTGCCCTACCCTTAATTCATGCAAACATAAAAACGAATAATTGGTATCAATTGAATTGTGAAGAGAGAACACATTCATTCAGTTACATTTTTAATTTCACAAACATATATTCAAAAAGAAATGAACATATGCATGTCGAAGACTACGTCGATTTCCAAAACATGCTGAATTAAAGAATGGATATCGATGTAGTACCTTGATAAACCACAAGACATCATGTTTTATCTGGAATTAGGACTTATGCAAACAAAAATGGGTAAATCGTTAATGGAGGAACTATGTTGCAGTAGCATGCGTGTTTGTTATGTAGGCATACATGATGAATATTTGGCGTCAACAAATTGCATATTGATGCTATAGTTAAAAGGAACAAAAAATGGTTATTGCTATTTTTATAATCTCCAGCACCCCAAACAGCTCAAAATTCAGATTATCTTCTGGATCTTGAGAATTTAAAACTAAAGTTGTAGCGTTTAGTAATATAAGCCGTTTTTTTCTGTTTCTTCACGTTCTCACCACTTGGTCACCATTCACCACCAACGTACTGCATCTCAAAATCTTAGAATGCCTAAACAGGCATCAGTAGAGTATACACTATACAGGACACCAGCAGAATCTAATCTGATACATTGTGCTACTGTATTTGTGTGTTGTTATGAACATGTAAATTTCTCTGTACGTACTGCATGAACAGTACGTGAAAGGATAACTGGCGTAAATCGGGCAGGATATATGTCCGCGGCGAATTAATCCCTAATTAATGGGCTGCATCTGCCACGAGAAAATTGAAGTTTCTGACATATGCATAATATTGCATACTCCTATATGCAATCGTTGTTGCTGCTGCAATGGCTGGCCTGCAATCCTGTTCCACGGTCACCGGCGGCAACGCATGCAGGCCAGAGAGCCCCCTTTTGTCGTCTCGCTGTTGTTTTCTTCTCCGCCTGACATGCCATGAAAAGATCAGTGCCAGTACTCCCTCTGTGTACTGTTCATCGTACATGTCTGCATGCCATCTACACACACTGATCACTGCATTATATGGCATGCAACCATATATATTTATGCATGTCATCAATACTGCAAGACTGCAAGTGCCCCCAGCATGCATCGCTCTAGATTTTCTTATTCGGCTTATATGGAAAACCCACATAGATACACCCCTGCGTTGTTACGGGCATGTTTGATCGGCAACTAGTCTTGTCACATTTTTCCAGCAACAAAATTGACAAACTAACCTTAGATAAAATTGGTCAAAAAATCAAATCTATGACAAAATAATCTAGAAGGCTAAGATGCTAGGCAGATTAAAATATTACAACAATCAGATTAATATTGAATAACAAGATTATGACTGGCTAATTAAGGAACCAAATGGAAGTCATGCAATATATATGAATTGAACTCTGGTAAGTGGAAGTGATCATGCTCCCACCACCACTCAGAGTATCGCACGGAAGGTGTTCTATATATCTCTCTATTTCTCCTGCATGATGGAGCGAGTGATCAGTGCTCGTACTGCCAATGCAACTGGGCACGGGACAAAGGATATGTGCATGATGGACGATGAGAGGAAATGATAAGCAAAGTTTGGCATGCGTTCTGGTAGTTGATGGGGGGTAATGTGGCAGTAAATGTGGAGGTCAGACCGCGGCTGATCATCACTTAATACGGGCTGCAGTTGCCTTTAATTCGATCGATGGGATAGATAGATGCATCCATCGATCGATCGTATGTATGTATATATCTTAATTTAATGGTACGTGTTATTTAACTCTGCCATGACTTCTCCGTGTCCTGCATAATTCATGGTTAATTAAACTCAACCGCGTGTAAGAGACCACCAACTAGTATAACCTCTCCTATAATCAAACCCCTATAACTTTTAATTGGTATGTTCTATATTTAAAATGGCTAATTTTATTTAATTTTTATCATCCAAAATGTATATTTATAAGACTAAAATTACAGTCTTGTGTGTACTTTCTCCGACATTAATTGAATGTAAGATGAATGAAAGGGATTTTCCCTGTATAGTTAGGTTCATGAAAGAGAGAGTAATATATGATTCGATGGCTGTTTTTTTCATGTACGGTCTTACCTTATTTTTATCTGTTTAAATTTTTAATTTTTTTAAATTGTTTTATCGTTTAATCTAATTAAGAAACTTTAATTAGGCTAGTATCCATAGGATGAGAAAGTCAAAATCCCTTTTGATCTCTGTTAGCACGCTCTTTGTTTCCCTTCTAAAAGGACTGATTTATGACTTGTTAGAGGGTTGACCTAGTGGTTGAAACAATCTAGTACTTAAAAAGCAAGCCACTTGAGAAATAGACATTACATCCTAAATTATAGGGTGTACTCCGTACTTTGTTTCATAAGAACAATTGTTTGACGTACTAACTAATTATCTATTAAACAATTATTTTAGTACATCAAATTGATATTGTTAATTAGATTCATGTTTAAGCATAGTCTAGCTCTTGGTATTATACTTTCGCATAGCATAAACAATACTCCCTCCATTACATAAAACAAGTCTTTTTAGCTTTTTTCGTGTAAATTAGCAATCAACATAAATGACCACCATACCCCTAATTAATATGTTTGCAGTAATTGAAACTTCCTTTTAACACCACCACGCATGTATAATTTTAACTGTGTGCATGAATAGATGGAAATAGGGGAGTAAAAAGGACCTACTTGGTTGGGACCTACTTGCCTAGAAAAGACTTGTTTTATAGGACAAAATTCAAAGGCTAGAAAAACTTGTTTTTTTGGAACGGAGGGAGTATCTTAATAGAGAAATTATTAGTTAAAACCTTGTCCTAACGAAATAAATATTGACAGAGGGAGTATGTTACCCCAAGGCGTGGAATGGCCAATGTGAATACTAAGACTAGATCGAGCTGAGGCAACTAACATGCAGTGACATCATTTGTGCCATAGAGGGGAGACAGTAGTCGTGATCCAAGTAGCCGGCATATTCGTGGTCGATGAGCATTTGAAGTTTTTTTTAGATAATGATGGACATTTAAAATTAGTGTATCAATGAGGGGAACATATCTTATGCACGCAAACTTTCCGTATACACTTCGTGCACACCAACTAGCAATTATCACTGAAAAATCTAGAAAAAATTGTACATGTGTTTCTAATGGTACTACACTTACCTGTAAAAAATTTCATATTAAAATTCATTATATATTAGCTGTAATAAAAATATGAAAAATCTGACAGTTTTTTGGATTAAAAATATGTCAGAATTTTGTCTTTTTTATTACACTTTGTGTATAGTGAATTTTGAGATGTAACTTTACAGATATGTGTAGTACTATTGTAAGTACATGTATAATTTTTTCTAGAATTTTTGATGATATTTTTTAGTTGGTGTGTACGAGAAATCTGTGTACACGAGAAATTTTGTGTGAATAGGATACGTTCCCATCAAGAGTCAATGACTGTATAAGATGTTGTGGGTGCCCAGGAAGCAGCATTAGGCCGTGCATGGGAGGTCACTATGAAACTAGGAGTGTGTTTGGTTCGTAGGATTTGGAGGGTTGGGCTAGAGTGAACCTGTTCTTGAGGGTGTTTGGTTCTAGGATGGATGGAATGGGTTGGCTCCAAAGAGAGAATATACCCTCCAGATTCGGGTTCATACGGTACCCAAAAAATCTGGCGGACCGCTCGATTCCAGTTGGATGGCGTCATCGCCGTCTAGTGCGCATCGCCCCTGGCCGCCGAGCTCGCCCTTCGCCCGCACGTGCCTCGCCCCGGTCGCCATCGAGATCAGCCTCCACCTCCGCGTCGCCGCGCCCCGGCCACCGG
>CM002484.1:12483767-12499896 GCA_000325765.3 Leersia perrieri
GCTCTGCGTTCGTCGTCGTCGACATCCTGCCGGCGCTGGTGGTCGGGGCTGCAGGGCCCCGGTCGGGTGATGAAGCCCCGCAGGGGTGGGGACGGGGGAGGAATTCACCCCGGCCATCGCTTCGGGGGCGGGGGCATTCTTCTCCAACCCGGCCCCGACCCGCCCCGTTGCCAAGCCTAAATGTGCCAAATAGTTGATATGTTTGTGCTTTGCCCCAAGGCGTCATACATGGGAAGTATTTTTTTTATCCCCCTTGAGGGAATGTTCGCTCGTATTACGTATCATCCAAACGGTCGTGAGGGAGCTTGCGTAGTGATTAAAAATTTATAAATTTTGAATTCAAATCTCACTAACACAAACATGTAAATTTGAATTCAAGGAGAAAAAAAAGGTTTGTGTAGTGATTAAAAATTATAACCATCTCCTCACCTAGTATGCATAGCCAAGCACACTTGGTGGGCCTAACACACACTGGCTCTCTCCTTCTACCGTACCTCTTAATGCCGGCCGTGGTTTCCTATATTTATGTCTCCACTTCACTTCGACTTCCCCTGCTTCTCATCAAACAACGGTCGACCTCAACAAAGCCCAGAGAGTGCTTGAACAAAGAAGCCAAAAGCTACCTTCCAAAACAAATCCCCCTCCACTTGCGTGCACCATTCCTTCGATCATGGGAGACGCCCTTTGCGATCACTTCTTCGTCGACGGCGACGGCGGCGAGACGTCATCGCCGTTCCCCCACCACGCCGACGCCGACGACCTCTTCAACATCCTCGAGACGTGGGAACAGGACTGCGCCGGCGATGTCGGTGGGCAGCAGCAGCTGCTGGAACTGGAAGACGATGGCGCTGCCGCGGCGAAGAAGAAGACGGCGCCGGCCGGCAGCAAGCGGCGGAGGGCGGCGGCGGACGAGGGTTCGCCTAAGACGAAGAGGAGCAAGTGCTCGCCGCCGGAGTCGAAGGGTTCGACGTCGCACATCGCCGTCGAGCGCAACCGGAGGAAGCAGATGAACGAGAATCTCGCCGTGCTGCGCTCTCTCATGCCATGCTTCTATGTCAAGCGAGTAAGATCAGATCGATCTTTTAATTAGTATTGCTCTTAACCATATACCATTTTCATCTATCTACTTGATTCTTGCACGATCGAAGAAGATAGGTAGATCCTCTAGTATCTGTTGATTGGGTATGAATCATTTATGACTACATGTTCTACTTGTACGTGCTAGTATACAACACTTGGATCATGTCATCACTTAAATGTCACAGGTTATCCGGTCCTACGTGAACGTTTGTGCGACGACACTGTCTGCCAAACGCCTGCATGGACCAACCTAGTAGCTAGTTTTGCAAATATCTAGGAGTCGTAAGCTCTCGTGAAAGTTGTCAGTTTGGACGTTGAGGCAGGTGCAACAGCAGGTCAATTTAAGTAGAGAAACCTTAAAACCAGCCTTAATGAAATTGGACGGCCAAATCTTCGGCCGTCCCGGAAAAACAGAACTATATGTATGGCTCGATCGCATGGTGTTTCCTTGGCAGAGAGCTTGAATGCAACCATATAATGTTGATAACAACAACAACAAAAACAGTTCTTAATTAGGCTCCACTATTTCTTATCGCGGTCTATCATCGTGATCTCATTTGGTGAACAGCCTTATGACGTTTTTCTTGTTAAAGCAAAAAACTTGACGTAAATCTATGTCACGAACCATGATGTCATACTTTATGTTCCGAAAACATGATGAGACATTAGTCAGATAATGTAAAACAAACTAGAGTCTACAGCTAGAATAGCACAAACTGAGCATTGTCACACACCGGTTTTAGACTAAATAACATCTCCTCGAAAACTTCCTAGCAAGTATCATGTGTCAATTAATTTGTTCCTCTAAATAATCAACATGCATGCAAAGATGTGTTTAATTACCATGATCAATTTACATCAATCGATCATCAGGGAGACCAAGCATCCATCATAGGAGGAGTGGTTGACTACATCAGGGAGCTTCAGCAAGTGCTCCACTCCCTCGAGGCTAAGAAGAAGCGCAAGACGATCGTACTCAGCCCGCGTCCACCGGCATCATCATCGTCATGCTGCAGCCCACGGCCACCACCGCTCAGCCCCCGTCTTCCGCCCGCCGCGCCGCCGATCAGCCCCTGCCGGACGCCGCCGACGCCCGGTAGCCCCTACAATATTATTCCCCACCTCCGCGGCGGCATGCCGGTGTCAGGAGCGTCATCCAGCTGCTACGCGTCGCCGGCGGCGATGACGCCGACGTCTTTGGTGGTGGGGCCGGAGGTGAAGGTGGAGTTCGCCGGCGCGAACCTGGTGCTGCGGACGGTGTCGCAGAGGTCGCCGGGGCAGGCGGTGAGGATCATCGGGGCGCTCGAGGGGAGGTCGCTGGAGATCCTCCACGCCAAGATCTCCACCGTCGACGACACCGCCGTCAACTCCTTCACTGTCAAGGTCTGTATTGCTTCAATTCACCTACATATTGCTCATGATCACCTACGTGACGTGCTTCAGCTCCTGAAACTCTTAGTTTTGTGATTATGTCCTAACCAAAATTATCAAAATCAATACTGAAATTAACAATGAGATTTACTGCCCTTCTTTTCTTATAAATGTTTTTCTTCATGATTTGCTTTTTATATAACTTGTTGAATTTGATTTTTCAAATTGCATGTTTGTGTGTTGATATATTACAAGCTAACCTGTCCTGTCAATTTTTTGAATTTTTTTCCATAATAATGTGGATGAAATACAATAAACGAATCGAAATCCATTTCCATGAGCTCTGCTCTCATTTGGACAAAAAAAAAAGATTCCAAGCATTTTAGCTGGGCTTGGTAATCATATTAGTCACCAAGGTTTTCTTAAGTTTTAGTGTGACATAGATTCGCTTGTACAGATACTTCCTATGTGAACAGAAGTTCCAAACTCATATAGCACGCTGCCTCAAGTCATGTGAAAGACACAGTAAAGGTGAATGGAACATTTGATATGATACTGTTTAGGATAGAGTGCCGTATCAAATGAAACGCATTTGTTTCATGTGAACTTCCCATGTAGTGCATGTATGGCGAGCCAGCAGCTAGTACTAGCCAAGCATGTTGAAGCTGCACTGCTCATAAATGTGGTAGGGTATACAAATGTCTATGTTCTGCCCGGACATCTGTATATAATACTATAGTACACACCAGAGACCATACAGTGTCCTGGTACTTCACTGCATGCTATTCACTGTGGCATTGGTGGTATATCTGCAACTGCAGAGAGCTTTTTTTTCACTGTTCTTCAGGAGGGGTGCCACACAGTAACATATTAATTTCTTGTATCTTTTTTCGGTACACATGCATTGGAAAGGTGCCATGAAGTGTCATAAATTCATACTAAAATTAATGCGTGGCATCTTCGTATATAAACGCTTTGGTAAAACTTCCTCTGTTTTTTGTTTCGTGATTAGATTATACTGAGCTGGAATGGGCCAAAATACCATGCATCAATCCGGCCCATATAATTATCTACAGTTTCTCACTTATAGTGTAGTTACTTTCCTACACTGTCATCTGGAATATTTTGGACCATTAGATTAATTGGAATTGTTTACTTTGGTCTTCATGCATGCTCATTTTCCTTCTATATATGAAAAAACTATGCCATGTTATGTGATATTTTTGTATAAGCGGTCAAAAGCAATAATCCTATGATTTAATATTTTGACGTTATGAAATCTTCACTGCTTACATTTTTGTAGTATATCTTTTGGCGTGCAGATTGGAATTGAATGCGAGCTCAGCGCTGAAGAGTTGGTTCAGGAGATTCAGCAAACGTTCACTTGACAGATGCATGTTTCGATCGACCAACTGACGAAGCTGAAATTAAGTATAGCGCCACAAACAGATCGAATATATAGTCGACGGAGAACTAGAGTCGACATGTTGGCTCTCTGTGTATGAGTGTGCTACAATTGCGAGATGAATTAAATTTAATTTCGCTTCAGATTTGACTCTTGCTCGTGCACATGCTAATTTTGCTTATGTTCTCTCTCTTAATTAATACTTATGCAAATATTCTACATAGGACTCTATGATTCAAATATGGCCATACTTTTTAAAAAAAATGTCATATGATTACTATATGTATATATATACCTATAATAAAAGTTGAAGATGTTTATGTCATTTTTATACAGAGAAAGACTACGGGACATGTACCCGTTGGAACGGACATGTCCCCTTCGTCTTCCTCCCCGTGCATCTCCTCCCCTGTGCACCATCTCTCCCGTACTCTCTCCTCCCCACACCTTTTCCCGGGGGTTGCTGCTCCGATGAGCCATCCTACTTCCTCCGGCGAGGCCCCGTGCCCCGTGCCGCCGCGCCCCCGCCCTCCCCCCTGTCGGCGACGGCATTTGGATCTGATTTGGAGACATCCCGTCTTGTGGTGATCAACATTTGTTCTTTGTTGGTGGCTCCTGAATCTGATTCACCGATTGGTATACGATATTCATTTGATAAAAGGATAGCGGCTACCTTTTTTGTTTTAACAAAGCAGGTCGAATGAATTAGCTACTGCTCCAAAAAAAGAATTATATATTTGCTAATACTAGCGTGGGAGAGCATGAGAGAAAACCGTGAGTCACCACATCGTGACTTTTATTTGTTCCCCTATTGCAAATTCAATATGCATAGAAGGAAGCTTGATTATTTCAACAATCTATAACAAGATGTTTATACCCTTCGTTTTCAGCAACTACTGAGCATATCTGCTTATTTCGTAACAACAGAATCTCATGCAAAGGATGGGTGCTTTGTACTGGAGGGTTGGTGTGCCCTACTTTGATTTCGGATATTCTCAAGGATTAGTCAGTTTCTTTTAAACGTCTGCATAAAGTATCTAAAATCTCAATTTCTGAAGACCCACATATATTCACCATTTACGGGGTGATGCACATATAAGGACCCGTTGCAAGGCACAGACATTTTGCTAGTATACATATAGCTCAGAAGTCAGAACAAATATTATTAGAAAGTCACAAGAGATACAGACATTACCACCACAATGATCTTAATTTCCAAATGGACCGAAAGGGTTTTTGCAAGCAGGTGAGGCATCCGCCTGTGGTGCTCGGTATGTAAAGATACCGACCTTCGCAGACGGAAGGTGCCTGCTTGCAAAGATCGATCATGCGGGCGTCATAACTGGGCTACATGCAAAGATCGATCTTTACAAGCGGACGCAATACGTAGCCCGCATGGAAAGATTTATCTTTGCAAGCGAGCTAGTTATGAAGCCCACGTGCAAAGATATATCTTTGCATGTGGGCCCATTAAGACGCCTGCATGTACATTTATTTTAGAAAAATGAATAAAAGCGCACTAAAAACCCTGGGAGCACTGAATTTATTTATTAAAATCATTATACTATATATGTGAATTACTAGCATAAAGATTAAAGAAATTAATAAAAGCATATATGAGCAGCTTTGTAAACTTATTTAAGTAAAGCGAAATATATATTTAAAAGTAACTGTCAGAAGCAAGGTTCAATTATAAATAATATTATAATAATTTAATGTTTCAAGAGTAAGGTTTTTCAACGTGCTATTCCCTACAACATTATGATTGTGGCTTTTCCCACTCGCGTAGTGATCTATACTATTTTTCCCTAGCGTATGCGGTGTTTCGATCGAAGAACTTGCCAAGGCAATTGCATATATCGCGGTGGATGAACAGCAGAATGTCGGCAATGAGGCTCCATAATGTTCTCTTATTCAATTCTTGGGCATGTCTTGGAGCATTCCACAACTGCAGAAAAAAGACAAACATGTTAAGTCTGAGATAAATACGAATATGTGTTGAAGATTGTAAGGTACGCACCAAATCGAAGTTAGTGGTAAACCTTCCAGCTACTCTGATCATGTCGTTTTTGTGCAACTCGTTCGCGATGTTCCTTGAGTAGATTCACATCGTCATTGTGTCTTTACTCTTGTTCCTCGTTAGAGTAATTTTGGACTCGTGTGCTCTAATTTCTTAACTCTGAAGGGAGGAAAGCTTCGAATCCCTACACGGGAATGAACGCTGTCTCTTTGGTTGACGATGTCAGTGTAGTTCATACGGCCCACAAGACGGATGGGAGCTCTTCGAAGACATGAGTCTATTGTATAGACGAGTCTTGATCCCTTGGAGAACAATAACGTTAGCTCGTTCGACTTGTCCATTACTCTGAGTATGGGAAACTAAAGCGAAGCAAAGTTTGACTCCCAATTCTATGCAGTAATCTTGAAGATCTGCACTTATGAACTGGGGGCCATTGTCTGTGATGATACGGTGAGGTAATCCATATCTACAGAATACCCCTTTTATGAATCTGATAGTGTTCTCTGCCTTGATTTCTTGTGTGGGCTCTGCTTCGATCCATTTTGTGAATTTGTCAATACTACGAACAAGAATCTTTTGTTGCCTCGTCCTTGTGGGAATGGTCCGAGTATGTCGAGCCCCCAGCACGAGAATGGCCATGTAAGGGGTATAGTCTAGAGCGCCTGGGCTGGATCTTCGTGTGTTTGCTGCAGAGTTGACAGGCTTCACATCATCATACCATGTCGCAAGCGTCTTTGAGGGCGATTGGCCAGAAAAATCCTTGTCGAAAGGCTTTTCCGACCAAAGTGCACCTGCCAAGCGTGTGATCCACAGATGCCTTCATGGATATCCAAAAGAAGTGTCTTGCCGTTGTTGGTTGAGATGCATTTGAACAGTACACCATTCGAGGCTTTTCTATAGAGGGTATTCTCGATTAGACAATAAATCTTGGCCTAACGGGATAGTCTTTTTTGCCTGAGCATCGTCTTTCAGTAGCTTGTCAGCACCCAAGAAGTCAATGAGCGGAGTTTGCCAGTCTTCTGGTTTCTTGATGTCAGCGACGATGTTGTCGATCGTCAGAACTCTCGAGTTGATGTTGGCGGATGTTGTTGGTCCCTCATCATGCGACACCTTTACGGATGGCTTTGTCAATACGTCCAGAAATGTCCCTGGATCAAGGGGGTTCTCTACTGGATGTGTGCCATGCTAGGTCATCAGGCTCGATATTATGTTTGCGATAGACATGTCGCACTTTGATGTCGTCGAATTTTCATTCAGCTTTCTGACTTCGGTGAGGTACTTGGTCAACTCGGGATTAGAGCATTTGTAATCTTTATGCACTTGGTTAGCGACTAATTCTGAGTCCCCTATGACGATCAAACATTTGACTCTTGAGTGCTGCGGCTGCTCGGATTCCTGTGAGAAGACCTTCGTACTCAGCCGTGTTGTTGGTAGCCCTGAAATCGAGGTGTATTGCATGTTTGAATTTGTCTCTCATGGGAGACGTGAGGACAAAACCTGCCCCAGCTCCCTGGCTATTGAGTTCACTATCGAATGCCATGGTCCAAGTTCTGTTATCTATTTGGTTGACTGGCCTATTCTCTGGAACGGTCCAGTTGGCTACGAAGTCAACGAGAACTTAGGATTTGATGATTGTTCTCGGCATGAAGTGGATGTCAAACTGGCTAAGTTCGACCACCCATTCATGATTCGACCGATGACATCTTTGTTTCGAACGCCTGGGGGAAGGAAGAAATGATTGTAACTTTGTGGGCCTGGAAGTAGTGGTGTAGCTTCCTCGATGTCATGACCACGGCGTAGAGCAGTTTTTGGATTTGTGGATATCGAGTTTTATCGTCGTGAAGGGTTTCGCTGACGTAGTACACCGAGTGTTGTACTTTTTCCCTCTCGACGATGATAACCGAGGTCACTGAGTATGGTGTTGTAGCGATATATAAGAGAAGGTCCTTGTTTGGTTGAGGGGCAATGAGTACTGGGGGATTTGACAAGTAGCGCTTGAGTGAAATGGATGTGTCCTCGGCTTCTTATGTCCACTCAAACATGTCTTGCTTTTTGAGTAAAGCAAAGAAAGGTTGGCCTCGCTATCCCATCCTTGCGACGAAGCGGCTTAGTGCTGCCATGCACCCCGTTAATTTTTGGACTTCCTTAAGTCTTGTGGGCGACCTGATACTTTTGATGGCCTTGATTTTCTTGGGGTTTGCCTCAATACCTCTTCCAGAGACAAGGAAACCGAGCAATTTTCCTGATGGTACTCCGAACGTACACTTCTTCGGATTTAACTTCAACCGACGTTTCCTACATGTCATCTATCAATGTGTCGCTTGTTTTTGTTTTGACGATGATGTCATCAACGTAGGCCTCGACATTGCACCCTATTTGATCACTAAGAGCTCCTTGGATCTCGCGCTGATATGTGCTACCCGTGCTAATAAGTCCAAAGGGCACTTTGGTATAGCAGAAAACTCTGAAAGGTGTAATGAATGCCAATTTTCCTCGTCCTCTTTGGCCATGCTAATTTGGTGGTAGCTTGAGTAGGCGTCTAAAAAGCCGAGGAGATCACACCCGGCTGTAGAGTCCAGCAACTGGTCTATTTGAGGTAGAGGAAAGTGATCCTTTGGACAAGCTTTACTGAGGTCAGTGAAGTCCAGACACATTCTCTACTTTTCGTTGGCTTTGCGGATCATTACAGGATTTGCCAGCCATTTCGAATGGAGAACCTCTCGGATGAAGCTTGCGTTCATGGGATTCCCATTGCGTCCAAAGTGTTGGCGAAAAGGAGGTTGCCGTCAACGAGTACACATGCGACTTTAATATTCTGAATAGTGGGCTTGACCACTAATGGGTACCTTCCTGGCGTTGTCGAATCATTGGGTGGTCGGCCTCTGAGAACTCGAGTACATAGGCAACTTTAATATTCTAAATAGTCTTGGCAGCTCCTCGTGTCACTGAGCAGACTTTGCGTTCTACCTTCTTGTACTCCCTCTTCGAGGAATACGAATAGACCCACCGAAGATATTCGAGACGCTGGGGTTGCATCCAGGTTCATTGTTTGGACGCACCAACGTTGACTTCTATGTCGACAATGTGCATTTCTCCCTCCACCGCCGCTCATTTTTGCGTCAATGCTCTCTTGAAGATGTGGTACTCCTCCAGTGGGTGGGATTTGGTCTTATGGATTGGGCACCACTGCCGTTGAGAATTGTTGCTCTGGGAATTTAGGAGACTAGGTGAATCCTTGTCAGTCATCACCTTGCGCTTCCCGCTCTTGCAGCCTCCCTCTTTATTTACGCCTCGATGTTCTTAGATTCGTCTTGAGCTATCCCCAGGCTTCGCTCCTCCGTTAAACGCCAGATTTTCTGCTGGGGGGTCCTTGTCGGTGCTAGATCCGAATTATGAAGATTCAATTCGACTACTTGAGGTTGCTCCCTTGAACGGGAGGGATTGTCGACGGGACAATGCCTCCTGAAGTCATAACCGTGTTGTTTCCGCTCTCGATAATGATTGGGCCAAACAAGCTTGGTGTGGCGACGTTGATTGGGAAGATAATGGATCCGACCCAAGCCCACACCAGCGGCGTTGAGGTTGAAGATCCTAGGATGAGGCTTATATAGATGCCATTGTCGGGATATCTTGAAGTCATGTTTGCTGGACCTTGAACACCAAGATCTCCTACCTAGCGTGCCACTATCGATGGGTGATACCTGTAGACCGGATAAATAGGGTGTGGGGATACATTGGTGTAAGGATCTGTGCAAAATAACATTGCACAAACACAGGGACAAGGATTATACTGGTTTAGGCCCCTAGTCGGGCAATACCCTACTCCAGTTTATATGGAAATCGGGAATTTATAGAGTATAGGATAGTATCTGGGGTCTTGATGATGTCGATGAGATACTAGTCGGAAGAGTCAAATTAATTATCTCGGCGACTAGGCTCTGATTTCTCCAGCTTCATGAATTCTGGTGGATATGTTGATGGTCTGATTCGATCCCTAAACCCCTCTAGGGGTTCTCCCTTTATACCGTAGGTTACCCGTGTCTCGACTCAAAGACATAGAACCCAGCACGATATCTGGAAAGACCTAATTTTCTCCAACTAGGACGGCGTAGTTACCAGGCCTAGGAAAATACTTAGTTTTATCCCTAATAGATTTCCTTGTTTATATATGGAAACAAATCGCATCCATTCAGATATGCCATGTGCGTATATTCCATAGTCTGCGGAGTATGAGGTATGCCTTATCCGTAACACTGACAGCACTGACTACCACAGGAACGTCGGCTCCCCCCATCAATTGGTGCTGCGGGCAAGCCCTAGGCGGTGTGGGGGACCGTCCTCTTGCCACTGCCACGCACATGTGACCTTGCCGCAGCAATGTCGTCTCATCCTCATGCCCATCCACCACCCGCCACCGGTCATCGACGTTGTTGGCCCATGGCGGGAGCACCCCAAAACCTGGCTCTAGAGGTGAGACTCCCCAAGTTTTAAGTTGGTGCTACGCCTCCTAAACTTTCAATGTGGGACTATTCCAACAATCTCCCCCATCACACATTGGTGCCCCTTAGCCCTGACCAACCCCACACACACAGGCACATACAGGCCTCACACCTATGGTCACTAGGCTTTGAGCCTACAACATCCAAGTGTGCATTGGCCAAGATTATGGACCCAGCTCTGATACCATTTGTTGGCCCAATGAGGGAGCCCAACCGGGAAGGAAGCCTTTCTGCATCCCAAAAGCTAGCTCTAGAGGTGTGGGAGCTACTCCCCCTAAACTTTCAATGTGGACTATTCCAACATTCGTCGGATGGCCTTGAACTAAACTAGATCAAGCCAGTGATGGCACTGGGATCCCATCAATAAGGCGGAGTTCTCAGGCCCTTCACCCAGCCTCGATGAGCCCCACATCACCGCCGCCTCACGCTGCACGAATCACCCCGTTGCCGCGCACAACTCCACATCCTCGTAACGCACCTGCAGCCACTCCGCTACCACTTGTAGGTGCTCCTATCCCTTGAGATCCAATCTTCGCAAGTCGTGCCACGTTGTGGCCGCTCGGCCACCATTGCCGGCCAGCCGTACTTTGTTGTGCTCGCGCGCAAGCGGGTGGAAGAAGAGAAAAGGGAAAAGAGAGAAGGTGAGAGAGAGTTTGAGATGCGGGCCCCATGTCCAATTACATTTAGTCTAATCATAATGACCACTATTAGCCTAATCATATCCTATAACTCATTAGTTTGACAAGTGGGCCCAACCCATTAGTAAAACCTTTAAAATCAAATATAAAATTTGTATCACTAACTTGTGGGCCGCCCTAGGCTTAAAATGCATTTTACAAAATAAATTAAGCTTTGTAACACTTACATGTTGGCCCATGGCCATGAGATGGTCAATTTGACCAGTCAACAGATTGACCTGGCCTCACGTGTCAATGGCTTAAGAACTTTTCAATGTAAGAATAATGTTTTCGGGAAAGAAAATCCCTTGGGACCCACCTATCATTGTAACCAAGGATTTTCATTAACAAAAGTAATTCTCACATAAACCGAAAAATGATACACGGTTTCACAATTTATTTGAACTAATTCAAATTTAAATCGTAAAATGGCTATAACACCCTTGTTGTAAGTCCGAATTTAGTGAAACTTGGCTCTAAAATTTTTGTAAATTCAAGCCCTATATAATAGATCAGAAAATAGAAATTTGTAAAATTATATATTTTGCACAATAGGAAAACGAAACTAACGTTAGTTAATCAAATATTATGTTGCCCATGTTTTTGGTAAAAACAATAAGTAAACTCGATTCTAAAATACTCCAACACATGTTTTGACATAAATACATGATATGTGTTTAGCCCCTAAGTTCAATTGCATTGGAAACCCAATTGGTCCATTAAAGAACACTTAGAAGATTATTTTTCAGCATACATAGAACCTAAAACCCCATATATCATTATTTTTATCAGTAAAATTTAACTTATGTAAAGCCAGATGAAGCACAAACCTATAATAAACTACTTTTTGCATAAATATTTTCCAAATATATAAAATGTTATTTATAACTGTATCTTATCTTGAAATGGTCTTAAAAACCAATTTTATTAAAGAACAAGACAGAAGTACAACATCGGCTAACACAATAGCCAACCATGATCTCAATCAAGAAAATATTATAAAATGTTAATAAGCTAGAAAGACATATAAATATAAGGTGTTAATGAATTCTTAAATAATAAGGGCTAGATGGTTAAACCCAAAGGAATAACTTGAAGCTTGAAAACCCAAAAAGAAATTGTTTGTTCTGTGTTAACCTAACATCAAGCCTATGACGTAATCTGCCCTAGCTTGTTCATGCCCAAGGCCTATAGAAGCCTTCCACTTTTAGAAGTGCGCTAATTAGTGAGACCTACTAACAACGGGAGTGAGTATGAGCGCTAACCGTCATCGAGTTTCTCCCTAGATTTATGTCTCTGTTTTGTGTGTCATTTGATATGATTGTTATATTTGCTTCTTCCCACGTATTTTAGATCGTGATGGTATCGTGAGGATAGCGTTTGTACCACTTGAGGAGGAGACAACTTTCGAAAAGAACAAAGAATGACAAACCACTATGAGCTAGGCAAGTCATCACACCCCCATCTTGACCATGTTGTTCCCAGTTTATAATTATGTTGTTTGCAAATTGCATGCTTTATTTTAAATTATGATTATGAATGTTATGACCTGCCACGCATTATGAATGACACTGCCAATTAATTGATTATCCAACCCCTGATAGCTCCTCTGCAGTTATTATATATGTTAATCATGCTTAGCCATGCCTTAGTTCTGGATGGATGGACATTTATTCGTTTAATGACTATTAAAATTTTATGGGGCAGTCATCGGGACATATGGCTGATTAGTATGATTTCAAATAAAAGGAGTTTATAATTAGGACTTGGACGCAAGCGATGACTTGGATGCAAGCGATGAACTGGTTAGTATGATTTCAAATAAAAGAAGTTTATAATTAGGACTTGGTTGCCCAGGATGTTAAGACCGACGGGTGAGAGGTCTATAATTGCACATCCAAGTCAATTAAGGATTGGTTCCTTTTGTACCTTCTAGCTACTTAAATGTAAGACCACATATCTAGAGTGGGAAGGATGAGGGATGACAAATTTACTGAACTTCGGGCATGTACCTAGATCGATGGGCTCACAGGTCTTCTAGGTACGATGACTATCAAGGGTAGTCTGCAAGGCCTGGCAAGGATACTCTAGATGGATCCACACATCTTTTGACAAAACGATGAAACATTCTATAATCGATCGATGAAATATTATAGAGTAAATTTTATTGAAACTTTTTTCCTCGAGTACTCAAACATTGCTTCTATACACGGTGAAACAACGTTCGGAGAGTCCGAGAAATTGCTTCCCAGCGGATCTTCATCCCCTAGGCATTTCCTATTTGAATACACTTGCTTCTATACTTGAAGACAAAAGAATACACATCATATCCGAAAACAATCCTTGCAGTATTATTATTTTATTTCAGTTTAACATTTTTCAAACAGTTGGGCAAATGAAACCAGAAAGTTGCACATTTGCATGCCATGCAATCAAGAACTAGAAAGGCGCTCTTCGGACATATCAGCGAGCGTCCTAAGGTTACATTTGAGCATGTTCTCAATGAAATAGCAGATGTCATCTTGGTTGTTCCCCTCTGGAATGTCCACCACAAACGACTCAATCACCAATGTTCCTGGCTGACCATCAATAACCTCAGAATGCACACTTAGGATGGATGAGTAGTTCTGGCATACTGATAAAAAGAAATATCGACATTTTAGTATGACTGAAAAGATCTATGAAAATATAAGCACATTTTTGAAAATCATAAAACCATTATTTGTACATATGATCAAGACTAAATTATACCTTCAGCATATGATCGCCCCCAATGAATTTGACACGGAGGATGTGTTCATTATCATCAAGTAACTCTAGCCTCTCGATGCTCCTTGTTGCTGGAAGGCCACTTTGAACAGTAACTCTAGCCTCTGACGAAAGGTTTGAAAAGCTGAGGCTGATCAAACCTCCTCACTAGTGACCAAACCTAACAGTCAAGTGATGAATGGTATAAAAAAAACTAGTATAACTAGGTTGTTTGGATCTTTATTTCATGAGTAATTTTACAAAAGATGCAAAAAAAAAAAGTTGTTTTAGTAGTTATCACATGTACTATGAAGTGTGCAATGGATATTTATTATATATGGCCAAAAGGCTCCAACTCAACCTATTTTACCGTGAAACAAAAAAAAATACAGTTCATGTGAAAATCATTTGTGTGTGTGTGTGTGTGGTGGAGGTGGGGGTTTTTGACAATGATAATATTGAATTCAGATAAATGCTAAAAACTAGTCTGGTATGATAAAATGCTTCGTGAAATGTAGTTATATACATATAAATAAATTTTAATATTGATTTGCATTATAGACTTAACACACCGAATTAACATAGATTTGTTTCATTAATCCCTTCCTTTTGAACTATATAAAAACATGGAAGATTCTCGACATTCCAGGTTAGAATAAACATATTTATCTTCTAAAGTCGTGTGCAGACAATAGATTGAGAAGTCAACTTAACCAAGGTTAAATATGAGGTAATATTGTTTGGCATTTTTTTTATGAGCACTATATATATGGTTTTTACCTCGAGTCTTTGAGTTAGATGTTACTTAATAAATAATTAATTGATCACACACACATCAACCAGATGACGATTTATTATGGATCGCTTACAGTTTGAAGGGGATCCCTGACATACTTGGCAACGAAGGAGGTGCATTGGTTTCCACCTTGATTGTGGCGGTGGAACCGTCGCATGTACTCCATCTCCTCCCGAAGCTCGCACCGCTCGTCTGCCAGCCTCCACTGTGCCCGTGGGAGGCTCACCGCCGACAACCTCCTTGCTGCCGATCCTCCCGCACCACCAGTAGCGCCGTTCATATCCATAGATGCAGAAGTGACAGCAATGAGAGGAAGAGGAAGAGAGAATGTTCAAGCACTATGTTGAAGATGATCAAGATGGAATGGAAGAGCCAACAAGCATGAGAGGGGTATATATACTAGTTGTAGTATATATAGCCCCTTTCCGTGATCTACTTTGTGATTGCGTGAAGCAAATTAAACTGTGTGCTTGGCTTGTCTTGTATCCTCAGCGATAGCCTCTAAACTGTAATCAACTCGATCATGGTAATGGTTTCTCGAGGCGATGGGAGAAAGCACGCAAGCCGGACGCCGGATTCATGCAAGTGTGCATGACACATACTTAACTAACTGAATGCGTCTATGTGTGGATCGACCTTAATGCAGAGACCAGAGATGTGTTTTCCACTCCTCTGTATATCTTAAAAATAAATAATAATTAAATACTGTTAGTGGCCTCGTGTTGTCTGGAATGCTTATCATGGTCATCTTGTTTTTTCTTTCGTAACGCTAGCTACTGTATGTATTTTTAGTTTGTCTAGTCTACTAAAGGAAACTAATTTTTAAAGTTCACATTATTTAGTCCTTTTGAACGCATGAATTTGCGTGGATTCCTACAATGCCTCTTGTTAAATTAGTACATATTTGTTAATGCACGCTGGCAAGTCAACGTGTGAACGGATCTCAATATAGAGACGAGAGATGTCTTGCACTCATTCATTATCTTAAAATATAGTTAATCAAAATAATGTTGGCAGCCTCATGTTTTTTTGGATTCTTTGGTAGTTGTTTTGTTTTTTGTTTTTCATGACACTAGCTAACATATCTTTAGTTTGTGTGGTCCTTTAAAAATTATTGAGTCTGTTTTGAACATAAGTATTTCTTTGGATTCTTGCACAGCTTCTTCTTGCACTAATTCATGTTTGATAACGCAAGCCGGATGGGTGCACGTAAATATGCAAGGCATGCAGTTAACTGACCGCATTTGGCTACATTTGGACGGGCCACAATAATGGGACCGGAGATGCATGTCTTGCACTCTTTCGATGATCAAATGTTGTTGGCCGCCTCATGTTATTTGGGATGTTTATTGTAGTCGTCTCCTTTTTCGTAACATTAGCAGCATATCTTTATGATCTTGTCTCGTCCTTTAAAGTAAACTGAAAATGGTGAAGTTAAGATTAACAGGTCTATTTTGAACACATAAACTTGCACTACCGGAAAACGGTATTTTGCCGTGCGTGCATCCGTTTGCCGTGCGTCAAATGTCGGGC
>CM002484.1:12499996-12553293 GCA_000325765.3 Leersia perrieri
CTATACGGCTTCTTGTTAAAGTTCATTTTTGGATAGTACACGTTGGTTGGGTGCATGCAAAGACATGCAGTTAACCAAATGTGTCTGTGTGAACATCCCTCGATGTTGAGACCGGAGAGAGATGTCTTGCACTCTTTTCTTATCTTAAAAACTGTTAGCAGGCCCATGTTATCCGCAGTGCTTTTCGTGATGGTTGCTAGAACATCTTTATAATGGCCAGTGATCCGTTGATGAAAACTTTAAAAAGTTCTACAGTTAAGATTGTTTGGTCCATTTGATACAGGAGAATTCCATCCAATTGCTACACCTCCTCTCGTTAAATTAGTTCCTGTAGTATTTGATAATGCATATTGTTTTTTGAAAAATCTATGCATATACCTATTATAAATATTCAAGGTGTTTCCCATCGTTACATCGTCCGTCGTTACGAGCCCATCACTCCATCTCGGACTCGATCGCTGATCTGCACGGTCCCGTCCCATATGCGCGTGGCAAAAGATTAAGTCTAATTATCTGGCCCAATTTGATCCAGTCCCACCGTCCCATGCCAACCGGAACAAACTCCACGTCACCCACATCAAATTGAGCTGAATTCAGCCACATCGCCGATCAATCCCAGCCCATTATCTCCCGCTTAATACGGCATCGCACGTGGAGTAAACCGGGGCAGCAACAGGGATGATGCGCATGCAGGCAAAGCACATACGTCTTTAATTTTAGCTAGACAATGTTCTTAAACTAACGTGTTTAATTGTTATCTAAAGTGATCGATCGATGATGTCCTTTGGGTTGATCGGTCATGGAATGGTCAAGATTTTCGTCAGCTAACTTAACCGATGATTCATTGGATTGGTTGCTCGTACCATCGTGAGGAAAATTTTACACCATGTCATCGTGACCATATATATTATATATATACATGCAAGAACATGTAAAATTCTAAGCCAACATCTTTACCCGTTGCAACGTACGAGGACATTTTTTCTAGTTATTTTCTTAAAAGGAAATTCCAACGAAGCTCCTACCAGGGCCCTGTAATTATTAGAAGCACAGATAAGTGTTATTTTCAAGGCCGGAAACAAATCCAAGTTCGCACATTGCAGCATAAGTAAATAATTTTTTTGGGCTCTGATCGACATGGTGCTTGACAACGAAAATCTTACTTAGAAGTAGTTGTTTCATTCTTCATTGTTGTTGCATGTGAATCTAACTCCCAGTTACACACACGTGCAATAAACGTACTAACCTCTTCGTCATAATCTATAGCCAGAAAAAAGTTCTTTTATGGAAAAAGGAGTTTTTTTTAGCGTCCTGACACAATGCCCATGGCCTAACTAGCAGGGGCAAGCCAGAAGAGGTAACTCAGATTTTCAGATCACAGGATAGGCTGCCGAAAACCCAGAAGCATTACATGTCTAGGGTTAATTATCTACGATCTTGTATGGTTTGGGCTTAATACGCTCCAGCCCTGTCCTGTCTTCACCATATGAAGTGTCAAGAGTTTTAAAGGCATGCAAAATCCCGTACATTCGAGATGAGAGGGAGTTCATGACAATAATTCGCTTTCTGTAAAGGTAAAGGTAAAGATCGATTAATACCTTCTCCAATGGTTATCTAACACATTGAAGTGTGTGTAAGAGACTACCTCTTAAATAAGAGATAGTTTTTATCTCTTCTCTATTAAAAATTATATAAGTTAACTTATAGATAGTTTATACCTAACGGGATCGTTATACGTACCATGTAGACCATTGTTATTCATTGATACCTGTGATGAACGGAATTAATGTTAGCTCCCACACTTTTGTAGTACACACGAAAGTTCTCAGCTGAAGCGTATACAGACAGTCAAGAGCGAAAACTTTTATTAAAAAATAAAAAAGGTCACATTTTGGTCACGTTCTGTAGTGAGAAAACAGATCAGACCAACAATAAGCTCCAGAAAAAAGTATCCAGACTACAGAAAAACAAGTAAAAGATGGTTTCGAATCGACAAATCCTTAAGGCCAAAACTTACCCAATTACATTGAAAAACTACAGTTAATGCAACTTTACATTACTTACAAACCATAAGTAAGAATATCAATGTGGTGACCAACATTCCGCTAAGACAGCCACTTGATAGCTCTTGCACAATTCCATTGTGCATGCACAAGGGAAGTCCGGAGCACAAGAAACGAAGGGAAACAGTCCAAAGGTAAAACTGGTGAAATTACGTTATAACCACCAACTCGGATGTTTCACATCAGCCTTTCCATGCTCCTTTTTTTTTTTTAGACGAGCCTATCCATGCTTTAAGTGTCACAGTAGTCAATAAATTTTCCAGGACATAAAACACTACATATCACTTGAGGACACATAATACTTTAACCTCCACATGTGCACGAGCCTTTTCAACCTAAAAAAAAAATAAGAAAAGGCAATACATAGCATTATGCCAAATGCCAACTATAGGATATCATTCTAAAATGTCCAAGAAAAGTGCACTCCGTGGTTCGCCCTAGAATGATGTCCACGGTATCATTAATTGCTAGCTACATACTCCCTCTGTTCATTTTTTATCATCATATAATGAGAACCAAATTATTCACAATTGAACATCATATAGTTGCATATGAGCATAGATTTTGTTGCAATGTGACCAATACATCACGAAAAAATATGTGCATGCTGACAGAGTTATTGTGCATGTTGTCTTAATCGATGCATGTATGGGAAAACATGTGCATGTTATGCATGACATCTTAATCGATGTGGTTTAATTTGTTATTGGTCTTGGTACATAAACCTTATATGATGATAAAAAATGAATGGAGGGAGTATCACTTGAAGCTTACCATCGATTGTTGTAACAAATTATAAGCTGTTCCACCCGAAAGATCAATTCTTTAGATCTAAGGTAACCAGAATTAGACCTCTCTATCGAAATGTAAATGATCATTTCGACTGAAAATAATGTTGCCTTCTTGGAATTAGTAACATATATTTAATTACATCACAGAATAATAGACAGTAGACACTGAATGATTTGTTCATTGAGAAAAACGTATTATCATAAAGCTAGTAACACAACATTTGATGAGAACAGAATCAAATTACAATAACAAAAAGAATGAAGCATTGATCTGAGCGCTTCAACGAATCATGTAATTCCAAATTTTTCAGTAGCACTTCCAGATGATTTTGTTGGGATTTAATCAGATGAGAAGTTTAGTGGTATACAGAACATCTAAGGGTACATAGCTTATAATGTCGTTATAAGCTGTTTATAGCTTATGAACCATTCATGGCTCTCACTCCGTGGTTCAACAAGCTACATATCACTTGAAGCTTACCATCGATTGTTGTCACACCCATAGGACAACCATGCCGCCTCCATACACCCTCGAATGGCCGCGTCAGTCATAGCACCGTTGGAACCCTACCCGAGAGCACCATGGCTTGTCCTCCACCGCCGCGTGCCCCTGCGCCGGATGACTCCGCTCGGCCGTGTCAGCCAAAAGAAGGCCACCTTCCCATTTGCCTCTCTCGTGCGCGCACAGGAGTGCCCCGCCAGCGAGACCTAGCCATCACACTTCACCGCACTGATCACCACGGGAACACTGGCTCCCCCCCATCAGTTGGTGCTGCGGACAAGCCCTAGGCAATGTGGGAGACGTTCTCTTGCCACTTCAATTCCGTGCAACGGTGACCTAGCCTCGGCAATGCTGTCTCATCTAAGTGCCCATCCGCCACCCGCCGGCGGCTATCGTCGCTAATGGCCCATTACGGGAGTCCAACCAGGGAGGAACACCCAAAAGCTGTCTCTAAAGGTGAGGGACTCCCCCACTTTTAAGTTGGTGCTACTCCCCCTAGACTTTGAATGCAGTACTATTGCAACAATTTTTCCCGTCATACATTGGTGCCCCTTAGCTTTGACCAACCCCAAACACAGGTACATACAAGCCTCACACCTAGGGTCCACTGGGCTTTGGGTCTATAGCATCCGAGTGTGCACGGGCCAAGATTGTAGACCCAGCTCTGATACCATTTGTTGCCCCAAGGCGGAAGCCCAACTAGGAAGGAAGCCTTTCTTGCACCCCAAAAGCTAGCTCTAGAGGTGAGCGAGCTACTCCCCCTAAACTTTCAATGTGAGACTATTTCAATAGTCGTTGGGAGGCCTTGAACCAAACTAGACCTAGCCGGTGATGGCACAGGAATCCCGTCAATAAGGTGGAGCTCCCGGGCCCCTCACCCAGCCTCGGCGAGCCCCACATCAATGGCTCAATGCCGTCCCGCGCCGCACGAACCATCCGGTCGCCGTGTACAGCTCCGCCACCTCGTAGTGCACCTGCAGCCGCTCCGCCACCACTCGTAGGTGCTCCTATCCCTTGAGATCCAATCTTTGCAAGCTGTGCCACGCTACAGCCGCTTGGCCGCCATTGTAGGCCAGCAGCACTCGGTTGTGCTCACACGCAAGCGAGAGGAAGAAGAGAAAAAGGGAAAGAGAGGAGGTGAGAGAGAGTTTGAAATGCGGGCCCCACGTCCAATTAAATTTAATCATAATGACCACTATTAGCTTAATCATGTCTTAACCTATTAGTTTGACAAGTGGGCCCAACCCACTAGTAAAATCTTTAAAAACAGATATAAAATCTATGTCACTAACTTGTGGGCCGCCCTAGGCTTAAAATGCGTTTTACAAAATAAATTAAGTTTTGTGACACTTACATGCTGGCCCATGGCCATGAGATGGTCAATTTGACCGGTCAACAGATTGACCTGGCCCCACCTGTCAATGGCTTAAGAACTTTTCGATGTAAGAATAATGTTTTCGGGAAAGAAAATCCCTTGGGACCCACCTATCATTGTAACCAAGGATTTTCATTAACAAAAGTAATTCTCACAGAAACCAAAAAATGATACACAGTTTCACAATTTGTTTGAACTAATTCAAATTTGAGTCTTAAAAAGGCTATAACTACCTCGTTGTATGTCCGAATTTAGTGAAACTTGGCTCTAAAATTTTTTAAATTCAAGCCCTACATAATAGATCATATAATAGAAATTTTTAAAATTGTATATTTTACACAATAGGAAAACGAAACTAAAGTTAGTTAATCAAATATTATGTTACCTATGTTTTTGGTAAAAATAATAAGTAAACTCGATTCTAAAATACTCCGACACATGTTTTGACATAAAACATGATATATGTTTGGCCCCTAAGTTCAATTGCATTGAAAGCCCATTTGGTCCAAAAGAACACTTAGAAGATTATTTTTGACCATAGTTACAACCTAAAACTCATATATCATTATTTTTATCTGTAAAATCAACCGATGTAAGGCCAGATGAATTACAAACCTATAATAAACAATTTTAGGCTTGTATAAATATTTTCCAAATATATAAAACGATATCTATAACTATATCTTATGTTGAAATGATCTTAAAAACCAATTTTCTTAAAGAACGAGATAGAAGTACAACATCGGCTAACACACTAGCCGACCATGATCTCAATCAAGAAAATATAATAAAATGTTAATAGGTTATAAATACATATTAATGAATTATTAAATAAAAAGGGCTAAACGGTTAAACCTACAGGAATAACTTGAAGCTTGAAACCCAAAAAGAAATTGTTTGTTCTATGTTAGCCTAACGTCAAGCCTATGACGTAATCTGCCCTAGCTTGTTTGTGCCCAAGGCCTATAGAATCCTTCCACTTTTAGAAGTGCGCTAATTAGTGAGACTACTAACAACGGGAGTGAGTATGAGCGCTAACCGCCATCAGGTTTCTCTCTAGATTTATGATTGTTTTGTGTGTCATTTGATATGATTGTTGTATTTGCTTCTTCCCACGTATTTTAGATTGTGATGCTATCGTGGGGATAGTGTTTGTACCACTTGAGGAGGAGACAACTTTAGCAAAGAACAACAAAGGGGCAATTTCTTACATGCCCATGAGTTTTCCCTCAATCCCTTCTACGCCCCTAAAATTTGCCCAATCCTTTATATACACCTGAGTTTTCATCTCTATCATCTTTATACTCATTCTAGTTAGTTGACCTCTAGTTGACCATTAATTTTTGTCAATGACTATATTGCCCTTATCTAATGCTAATTGCTCTACAAACATAAATATCAATGTGAAAAAAGAATTGAATTCATAATAAAATCAAACAAGAAATAATTATTTGACTTAAATTTTATAAAATAAACTAAAAAATATTATGAGATGCACACAATATTCCCGAGAAATTTAAACAACAAAAAAAATTATTTAGGTTTAAATTTCAATACAAATATTTATACATATTTCATCACATAAAATTTAAAATTTATTGTAAAAACTAAATTAAAACTTTTAAATCCATGGATCAAATAATTATGTGTTGTTTTGTTTTGCTAAATTAAATGAATACTTTTTTCATCTTTTAGAATTGTATTTTTAAAAATAAGCAAGCACACAAGTATACAATAGATGTAAAGGGTAATATTGTTATTTTGGAGAATATTTAACAGTCAACTCACGGTCAACTAACGGAATGGGTATAGAGAGGATGAAGATGAAAAGTTAGGGGCATAGAAGGGATGGGGCAAATTTAGGGGCATAGAAGGGATTGAGAGAGAATTAGTGGGTATGTATGGAATTTTCTCAACAAAGAATGACAAACCGCTATGAGCAAGGCAAGGCATCACACACCCATCTTAACCATGTTGCCCCCAGTTTATAATTATGTTGTATGCAAATTGCATGCTTCATTTTAAATTATGATTATGAATATTATGACCTGCCACATTATGAATGACACATGCCAACTAATTGATTATCCAACCCCTGATAGCTCTGCAGTTATTACATATGTTAATCATGCTTAGCCATGCCGTAGTTATAGATGGATAGACATTTATTCGTTTAATGACTCCTAAAATTTGATGGGGCAGTCATCGGGAAATATGGCTGATTAGTATGATTTCAAATAAAAGGAGTTTATAAGTCGGACTTGGACGCAAGCGATGACTTGGACACAAGTGATGAACTGGTTAGTATGATTTCAAATAAAAGAAGTTTATTATTAGGACTTGGGTGCGCGGAAGTTAGAGACCAACGGGTGAGAGGTCTATACTTGTACGTCCAAGTCAATTAAGGATCGGTTCCTTTTGTGCCTTCTAGCTACTTGCATGTAAGACCACATATTTGGAATGGGACAGATGAGGGATGACTAATTTACTGAACTTCGGGCATACACCTAGATCGATGGGCTAACTAGGCCTTAGGGGTATGATGATTATCAAGGGTAGTCTGCAAGGCCTGGCAAGGGTACTCTGGATGGATTACACATCTTTTGACAAAGCGATGAAACATTCTATAATCCATTGGTGAAATATTGTAGAGTAAATTTTATTGAGACTTTTTTCCTCGAGTGCTCAAACATTGTTTCTATACATGGTGAAACAACATTCGGAGAGTCCAAGAAATTGCTTCCCAGCGGATGTTCATCCCCTAGCCATTTCCTATTTGAATAGCCAAGATGAAAACAAAAGAATGCACATCATATGCGAAAACAATCCTTGCAGTATTATTATTTTATTTCAGTTTAACATTTTTCAAACAGTTGGGCAAATGAAACTAGAAAGTTGCACATTTGCATGCCGTGCAATCAGCAAGGACTAGCAAGGTGCTCCTCGGACACATCAGCGAGCGTCCTAAGGTTACATTTGAGCATGTTCTCAACGAAATAGCAGATGTCATCTTGGTTGTTCCCCTCTGGAATGTCCACCACAAACGACTCGATCACCAATGTTCCTTGCTGACCATCAATAACCTCAGAATGCACACTTAGGATGGATGAGTAGTTCTGGCATAATGATAAAAAGAAATATCGACATTTTAGTATGACTGAAAAGATCTATGAAAATATAAGCACATTTTTGAAAATCATAAAACCATTATTTGTACATATGATCAAGACTAAATTATACCTTCAGCATATGATCGCCCCCAATGAATTTGACACGGAGGATGTGTTCATTATCATCAAGTAATTCTAGCCTCTCAATGCTCCTTGTGGCTGGAAGGCCACTTTGAACAGTGACTTCCCTTACACATCCAGTCTCGATTTTTCCTTGCATTACACACTTTCTGACGAAAGGTTTGAAAAGCTGTGGCTGATCAAACCTCCTCACTAGTGACCAAACCTAATAGTCAAGTGATGAACGGTATTAAAAAACTAATATAACTAGGTTATTTGGATCTTTAATTCATGAGTAATGTTACAAAAGATGCAAAAAAAACATTGTTTATTACATATACTATGAAGTGAGCAATGAAACAAAAAAAAATACAGTTTATGTGAAAACCATTTGTGTGTGTGTGGGTGGGTGGGGGGGTGGGGGGGTTTCATGGCAAAACCATATATATCAACCACCCTAATATAATTTTTCCGGTTAAAAAATATTTAGTAATTAAAACCCCACTCCCAAAGACCAACCAAAGACGAAATATTTATTAATTAACATCTAACTCAAAGACTCGAGGTCAAAACCATATATATCAGATTGCATGGATTCCATTTCATTATCAATAAACAATTAATTGATCACACACACAAACACACACACAAATCAAACCAGATGACGATTTATTGTGGATCACTTACAGTTTGGAGGGGAGCCCTGACATGCTTGGCAACGAAGGAGGTGCATTGGTTTCCACCTTGATTGTGGCGGTGGAACCGTCGCATGTACTCCATCTCCTCCTCCCGAAGCTCGCACCGCTCGTCTGCCAGCCTCCACTGTGCCCGCGGGAGGCTCACCGCCGACAACCTCCTTGCTGCTGATCCTCCCGCACCACCAGTAGCGCCGTTCATATCCATAAATGCAGAAGTGACAAAAATGAGAGGAAGAGGAAGAGAGAATGTTCAAGCACTATGTTGAAGATGATCGATCGAGATGGAATGGAAGAGCCAACAAGCATGAGAGGGGTATATATACTAGTTGTAGTATATATAGCCCCTTTCCGTGATCTACTTTGTGATTGCGTGAAGCGAATTAAACGGTGTGCTTGGCTTGTCTTGTAGGCTCAGCGATAGCCCCTAAACCAGGGGCGGAGCTGTAGTGTAATTACTGGGGTCCAATGACCCCAGTAATTTTTCATAAACTCTATGCTAAATGATGCTAATCACCATTAATTAAGAAAAGTGACTCCGTGATTCAATGCAAGTGACCCCAGTAACCTTTTGGTTAAGATCCGCCCCCGCCCTAAACTGTCATCAACTTGATCATGGCAATGGTTTCTCGAGGCGATGGGGGAAAGCATGCAAGCCAAATGCTGGATTCATGCAAGTGTGCACGGCACATACTTAACTGACCGAATGCGTCTGTGTGTGGATCGACCTTAATGCAGAGACCGGAGATATGTCTTCCACTCTTCTGTTATATTAAAAAATGTATAATAATTAAATACTGTTTGTGGCCTCATGTTATCTGGAATGCTTATCGTGGCCATCCTGTTTTTCCTTTCATGACGCTAGCTACTGTATTTTTAGTTTGTCTAGTCTCTCAAAGAAAACTGAAAATAGTAAAGTTCACATTATTTAGTCCTTTTGAACGCATGAATTTGCGTAGATTCCTACAATGACTCTTGTTAAATTACTACATGTTTAATTGTTAATGCACGCTGGCAAGTCTACGTGTGAACGGGTCTCAATATAGAGACAAGAGATGTCTTGAACTCATTCATTATCTTAAATTAAAGTATATAGTTAATTGGCAGCCTCATGTTTTTTGGGATTCTTTGGTAGTTGTTTTGTTTTGTTTTCATGACTAGCTAACATATCTTTAGTTTGTGTGGTCCTTAAACAAAACTGAAAATAGTAGAGTAAAAATTATTGAGTCTATTTTGAACACAAGTACCCCTTCCGATTTTAATTAGTTGACATTGGTTGGCTTAATTTTGAGCTAACTAACATAAAAAAAACTAGAGGGAGTATTTCTTTATTCTTGCACTGCTTCTTCTTACACTAATTCATATTTGATAACACAAGCCGGATGGGTGCACGTAAATATGCAAGGCATGTAGTTAACTGTAGTTAACTGGTTGCCTTTGTCTACGTGTGGACAGGCCTCAATAATGGGACCAGAGATGCATGTCTTGCACTCTTTCAATAATCAAATATGATGTTTATTGTAGTCGTCCCCTTTTCCGTGACACTAACAACATATCTTTATGATCTTGTCTCGTCCTTTAAAGTAAACTGAAAATGGTGAAGTTAAGATTAACAATTCTATTTTGAACACATGAACTTGTTTGGGTTCCATTACGGCTTCTTGTTAAAATAAGTTCATTTTTGGATAGTGCACGTTGGTTGGGTGCATGCAAAGACATGCAGTTAACCAAATGTGTCTATGTGTGGACATCCCTCGATGCTGAGGCCGGAGATGTCTTGCACTCTTTTCTTATCTTAAAAACTGTTAGTGGGCCCATGTTATTCACAGTGCTTTTCGTGATGGTTGTTAGAACATCTTTAGAATGGCCAGTTATCCGTTGATGAAAACGTAAAAAAGTTCTACAGTTTAGATTGTTTGGTCCATTTGATACAGGAGAATTTGTTCCGATTGCTACACCTATCGTTAAATTAGTTCATGTAGTATTTGATAATGCATATTGTTTTTTGAAAATTATTTCTTAAGAGGAAATTCTAACGAAGCTCCTACCAGGGCCCTGTAATTATTAGAAGCACAGATAAGTGTTATTTGCAAGGCCGGAAACAAATCCAAGTTCGCACATTGCAGCATAAGTAAATAATTTTTTTTTGGCTCTGACATGGTGCTTGACAAGGAAAATCTTACTTAGAAGTAGTTGTTTCATTCTTCATTGTTGCATGTGAATCTAACTCCCAATTACACACGTGCAATAAACGTATTAACCTCTTCGTCGAAATTTATAGCCAGAAACAAGTTCTTTTATGGAAAAGGGATTTTTTTTTTAGCGTCCTGACACAATGCCCATGGCCTAACTAGCAGGGGCAAGCTAGAAGAGGTAATTCAGATTTTCAGATCACAGGATAGGCTGCCGAAAACCCAGAAGCATTACATGTCTAGGGCTAATTATCTACGATCTTGTATGGTTTCGGCTTAATACGCTCCCAGCCCTGTCCTGTCTTCACCATATGAAGACCGAGTTGTAGAGACATATGCAAAATCCCGTACATTCGAGAACAGAGGGAGTTCATGACAATGATTCGCTTTCTGTAAAGGTAAAGATCGATTAATGGGATCGTTATACGTACCATGTAGACCATTGTTATTCATTGATACCTGTGATGAACGGAATTAGTGTTAGATCCCACACTTTTGTAGTACACGAAAGTTCTCAGCTTAAGCGTATGCAGACAGTCAAGAGCAAAAACTTTTATTAAAAAATAAAAGTTCACATTTTGGACACGTTCTGTAGTTAAAAAACAGATCAGACCAACATTAAGCTCCAGAGAAAAGTATCCAGACTACAGAAAAACAAGTGAACGATGGTTTCGAATCGACAATTCCTTAAGGCAAAAACTTACCCAATTACATGGAAAAACTACAGTTAATACAACTTTACATTAATTACAAACCATCCAAGTAAGAATATCAATGTGGTGACTAACATTCCGCTAAGACAGAAAATTGATAGCTCTTGCACAATTCGATTGTGCATGCTCAAGGGTAGCCCCCTGCTTCTGTCCACTCGATAAGCAAGCACAAGAAATGAAGGGAAAAAGTCCATAGGTAAAACAGGTGAAATTACGTTAAAACCACCAACTGGGATGTTTTACATCAGCCTATCCATGCTTTAAGTGTCACAGTAGTCAATAATTTGTCCAGGACATAAAACACTACATATCACTTGAGGACACATAACACCTTCGTAAGGCATATTTCCATGCTACTGGGGGCAAAAGAATGAGAGAAATAATATATAAAGGCTTAAGTTATGCAAGTATGAACGTACTCATAGGCTGTTATTGATTCGCGCCTGGCCTGTTTACTGGCTAGACTACTCAGAAACCCATACCATTATGGAGCAGCATAATATTGCCAATGATAGACAATGATGTGGATTCAAGAACACTTCAATTCAAGGCTGATTATTTTGATCGTAGGCCTGGAATATTGGTCAGTCCCATCTTTCTAAGGACAAGCTTAGGCACTGCAGGGGGATTATTGAGCCCCAGACTTCTGCTGAATTCATTGGCAAGAGACACAAGCTGGTATTTGTCACGCCCTACGCACTTGTTGGAATTATAGTAACCGAGCCATGCTTGGTAAGCTAACTCTTTATCCTTAACCTCCACATGTGCAAGAGCCTTTTCAACCTACAAAAAAAATAAGAAAAGGCAATACATAGCATTATGCCAAATGCCAACTATAGGATATCATTCTAAGTATTTTAAATAGGCAATGGCATACAAAGGATAATGGTCAATGCATGATGAAGCTCTAAGCACGAATAGAGTAATCAGAGATGCCAACCCTCTCTAAATTGCTCAGATGAACTGTAAAATGTGAAGGACCCTCTGCACATGATTTAACTCAGTAAACTTATACGAACACTGGGGGTTTCATTTGGTATAACAGTTGCATTTTGAAATCATATAGCTATTTTGGATACAGTTATTAATTATCAGCCATAATTCTTTTAATTGTTTGTATTTATATTAATTTAATAAAATTTTAACTGTAGGTGCCCCTGATAGGAAATGGGGAATTTGGGGAATCAACAGTTGCATTGACCTAGCCTCAAGGGCAAATATATCTTGTACAAGACAAACGGGAAATGACCAAATTACCCTTAAACATACTATTACACTTACTACTCTTAACACCCCCACTCAAATGCAACATGTATGCAATAACGTTGCATTTGGATCTAAAAACTAGAAATAACGAGACAAGAAGATAAATCCAAAGTCCATGCTTGATGATGTTGTCGAAGCGGTGCTTTTGATTGAAGAAGAAATCATCCTCCCATCAATGAAGTGGACCTCGGTGCCTTCACAAATTGTCCTTCGGCCCTCGGTACCTTAAAGCCTTCACAAATCGTCCTTCGGCCCTTCATTGATTCGGTGATGTTGATGATGATGGTGAAAGACCTTCACAAACTGTACTTCGGCCCTTCGATGACTGATGATGATGCCGGCTTCGACGGGAAACCGGGACGTGATAAACCACCTTCGATGGGAAGATGGTGATGATGATAAGATGAAGGTCAGCTCCGACGTGGAGCAGATGATGATGAAAACCAGCTCCGACTAGAGTTGGTGATGTAGAAGTGACAAAAAAATGGACTGGCACAACTTCAACAAATTGAAAGATATGCACTGAACTTAGGTATATAATGGACTTAAATAGATAGACTTGATAGGAAAGAGATCAATGAGTAGATAGCATTGATATACTTGCAAAACACACAAGATGTAATAGTAATAGTTGACGGCAGCAATAAACAAGCACAACACTGACATGTATAATGAACTTGGTGATTGTTTTGGAACAAGCAACACAAAAGGTAGGTGCCTTCATAGATGAATTGTGTGGTGACAACAGGAGGTAATGATTGTGTGATTTTACACTGAACTTGTAGTAGGCTAGTAGCTCACAGCAGCAGAGAACAGAATTGATCCCAAACAGAGCTCTCAGCTGCAGGAACACAACACACCTGAAAATACTTGCGGTAGGCATCCCCAAGATCAGCATTGCTTCCATGCAAATGATGAATGCTAACTTTTCGCAACATAGCAGTACTCAATCTCAACAATCAAAAGGTCACAAGCATATGAGATGGCAAAGGACCCAATAATAGCAGTAGTGATGTACTTGGCAGCCAGCCTGGGGATGAATAGATCTGTGGCTGCTGGTTGACTACGTGCTGCTGCTCCTGCTAGTTGATGACGAGCAAAGGCTCGATGTGCGCATAAGCACACCGGATAGACCAGATCTGGTGAGTGCTACCGCTTCTGCTTGCTGCTTGAGGATGAAGAGGACGATTCCGTGATGGGCGGCAAGAGGACGACTCCACCAATGGCGGTGACAAAATGGGGACGGCGGCCGGCGGCGGCAAACCGTGAATGACGGCGGCGGCGATGACGCTCTAGGCTGCTGCTTGACGACAGGATGATTAACAACCAACAAAACAAAAGGGGCCACGAGCCCACGACTGCTAGACGTGATGAAGGACGATGACGACGGCTCGCCAGCGGCAAATCGCCGCCGGATCGCCGGTGAAGGCGCCGGATCGGAGGCTACAACTAGGATCTTTGCTCTGATACCATGATAGGAAATGGGGAATTTGGGGAATCAACAGTTGCATTGACCTAGCCTCAAGGGAAAATATATCTTGTACAAGACAAACGGGAAATGACCAAATTACCCTTAAACATACTATTACACTTACTACTCTTAACAGCCCCTTCCCTGCAGTACTTTGATCAAAAAAATCTTAGGGGCAAAAGAACTTCTTTACTAGAATTGGTAATAGTCCCCTGGACTAGCTAGATCCACAGCTCAATGCAACAGTGGAAAACAAGCCATTACAGAATCAACTGTCATGCCGCCACACAGGTGGCACATAATTAAAAATACAAAAAAAAAAAGAATCAACTGTCATGCTTTCCAGTTCAACGATGTTTTTGGGCGAAGAATCTCCGACAAACATATATCGTTAGAGAAGCATGTGGCATGCCTTACATGGTTAAACATGTAAGAAACAATTATCCCGCAGCATTGAATGCCACCATGTCTTGCTTAGCTAAATTTTTTATGCATTTACAAGGAGATGAATGTGCAGACTACCATGCACAACACCCACACACCCATAAGTATGCCCCTTTAACACAGCTCAAACAGGTGAAGGCTAGACCAGGGATAAATTAATGAACCTCCTAAAATTCCTACTTTAGTGGAATCTGCAGATGTGAAAAAGAGCACACAAGGTTTTGCATCCTGCTCGATTAGGTCATACTCCCACAACAGGACAACCCTACCCCACCATGTGGTGCTTCCCAGGAAAATATTGGCTTTTATCATCACATTATATACCGGAAATGGAATAACTGCACACTTATATGTACCACTCTACCACTCACTATATGCCTTTTAGACCCAAGAAAATTTCAGAATTGTGAATTATTGTGTCAAACAATATCCCTTCCAATATAAAGAAAAGAACATTTTCTAAACAGGAATGAAGAAAAGGACACTAAAGGAAATTTGCATACTTTGTCCTACTAAGAAAGTATTACTGCGTGAGCAACATTATAACACTTAGACCATCTGAAAGGCTCCCATACAATGAAGGCATGGCATCAAACTCAATTTCACCATCAAAATCCAAGTACTGATCATGCAACATAGCCATATCAGCAATAATACTAGGCTTGGCAATTCTCCCGCAGAGGGCGGAGGCAAAATTTGACCCACGGGGCCCGAGATTTACCGGAGGCGGGGGCAGAAATGGTTTGTCACCTGTGGGGCCCCGGAGATGTATGTTACCCTCTGAAAAACAGCTCCTTCCAACTGCTAGCCCATAAGGCCCAATAGATGGAGGTAGTAGATAAACGAAAACAATCATTCTCCAACCCTAATTCTCCAATCCCCCTCACTCACCCAGGCAGCCGCCGCCACATCCCACAGGCAGCACCTCCTCTGTGTGTCTCATCTCCGGCAGCAGCGCCCCGCACGGCCACACCACGCGCCACAGGCCTGAGGCTCCCTTGCTTCCACCTCCTCTCCGCCTCGTCTGCTCATCGCCGCGGCCGAGGAGCTGGTTGTCCCCTCATGGCTCCTCGTCATGCCACCAAATAGACAGCTAACTAGCTCGTTGTCGGCTTAGGCTTATCACGTCTACTACTGCCAGATCAATAGTAGTGGAGCTGTTTACATTTGCTAGCACTAGTTCAATCTCTACTTCATTCCTTCTTTTCTTCGCATTTTTCTTTTCTGCTTGACTGGTCATTCTGAAATGTAAACTACACAAGGCCATGGTTCGTTGTGTTTAAAGCTTTCAGTTATGGAATGCTTTCTTTGAAACACTGACTTTATTAATTCATGTAAATGGCTCGAGTTGTTTCATTTCTATTACTTTGTTATGCATTAGAATACACAAAGCAAATCACATCTGGGCTCACCTTCCCGTTGCGTATTCCAGCACATTGTTTATTTTTGTTGCTGATTGAAGGGATCGCAGTATTTCGTCCGAGGCTTCAGTGGACCGGTCGGGTTACGGGGCCCCGGTGGGTGCGGGGCCGGGAGTGTTTTACCTCGTTCTTCACTGCCGGGGAGGAACTAACTACTTTGTACCACTTACCAGTCACCTAGCTCAGATTGGGCCAGACCTATGTTACCGATGTTCCAAGATCGAGGGGACGAGGAAAGGAATCGAGGAGCATGTGACACTAGTTTTTTTAGGTATTAACAAGGGAGGAACGGAAATGTTCCCGTATTCCCGATAAGGGAACAAAGTTCCCAGGACGAGGAAAGTGGCATAGTTCCACATTCCCACTTACTTAGGGCCAGACATTGCGCTTTGGTTTATGGATATTAAATACTTGTTTGAATGGAAAATTAATTAGATGTGACTTCAAAATAAGCGGTAAAAGAAGGGAACATCCAGACAGAAAACTCAAAGGAACCAATTGGTTCCCAACTCACAGGTGTGGTTCAGGATTTTAACAGGGTTTTCTTCCCCGTCCTTGGTGTTCATAATATGATTGTTACTATTGCATGTACCCCTGTTAGCACCAACTATAATATGACTAATATAGGGGATTAATTACCTTTTTTTTCATGTCCAGATCAATTAAAGGTAGAGTTGCTTCTGTAATAGGCAGATCTTTGATACTTCTCAAGAAGTATTCTTCCCATGGTGCCAATAATAAGATTCCACTCCCCTCATTACCTCTGCGGCCAGTTCTACCAAGTCGATGGATATATTGCTCTCTGTCAGTAGGCACTCCAATCTGCAATAATGATGATAATGATTTATAATCAATATATGATAAAATGCAAAAGAATATGATCGTTAAACAGATTGTTTATAAGCTTAATGTAGAAAAGAGAACTCCTTTAGTACTGAATGATTAACAAATTTTATGTAGAGTTTCTTACATATTCTTATAAAAAGTAGCAAAAAAGAGATGCAACAATAGATTAAAATAATTTTAGCAACTACCATACAAGAAGTTAATTACCTGCACAACCAGTGTGACATTGGGATAATCAACACCCCTAGCAGATACATCAGAGCTAACAAGAATAAGACCTTTTGATTCCTTGAATTCTTTGGATATCCTGGTTCTGTAACTTTGTGGCTTTCTGGAGTGAATCTCACGTACATTCAACTTCAATTCAGACAGAAGTTCCGCAACAAGACTAGTTACCTTTGCTGTTGTACAAAACACAATTACCTGCATTTATCTCATCATAAGTAGCAAGTATGCATATAATATTTCAGGAGAACTTAAAAGATACCAATCGATTACCTTGTAGTCAACATTTTCTGATATATGATCAGTTAGAAGACCATACAGGATAGAGAACTGTTTGTCTAATGGTGCAACTATATGCATTTGCTTCACCTGAATATCGTATCAAAAAGTACACATGTCTGATGAAATTTATATGAAATAAGAATCTAAAAATGAAGTTGAGATACGTTTTGAAAAATACCTGTGAGTGTGTCTCCTCACTTCCTTCTTGAACTGTGTTCACAAATTCAAGATCTCTTTTCATGGCAATGTGGCATACTTGACGGACCTAGAAAAGAGTAAAATATATTACATGTTGACCAAACAAAGTTCTGACCTGCAGCAGACGATGGCAATACCTCATCTGGAACAGTTGCAGAAAATAGGAGTGTTTGACGCTGCTTTGGAAGTGCAGCCACTATTCTCTCAATATCAGTTCGAAATCCCATATCTAATAACCGATCAGCTTCATCAAGGATAAGGACTTTCACACCCATCAATCTAGTAGCGAACCCTGGAGTGTTCTCCATATGATCCTTCAGTCTTCCTGGTGTAGCTACTAGAATCTGTAAACCAACAGCACTTTAACATCACGAAATGCAAATGTACAAGTACACAGGATTATTCAGTAAGTTACTTCTAATCACCTGGCAAGGGTTAGTATGCATGCGCTTCTGCTCCAGAGCCATTCTAGTGCCACCTATTACAAGTTGCACTCCAATTGATGGATGAAATTTAAGGAGTTTGTGAGCTTCTGCAGCAGCCTGATCAGCGAGCTCACGTGTAGGGCACACAACAACAACACTGATGGGTGGCTTCTTTTGATCACGATCAATAGGGGGCAATTTGGTGACAACTTCAATGGCAGGAAGCTAAAAATACAACATATACAAATTGCCATTTTGCAAGTTAAAGCTTCAGAACAACGAAAGAAACAAATGAAAATTCAATAGTCAAGAAGGCTAATTACCAAGAATGCTACAGTCTTTCCGGTTCCAGTCTTTGCTTTTGCAAGAACATCCTTCCCTATAGATATAAGACTTGTTAGTTTGTGATCACGGGCTAGAAAAGTAGTAATGCAAATCTTCAAGTGCGAATAAGATAGTTCTGTGATCATGAGAAATATCTTTAAAAAATATAAAATACTAAGAGTTAATACTACATACTGCTCTGTTTTGTTATTTGCCTGTCTAAAGGAAGGTTATCTACTAGATAGAAGACTCAGATTTAACTTATAAATTAAAGAATCAACAAAGGTTGCATGGTTCATATTTGCTGGAGCCAAGCAGGGTTCTTCAACTAGTATTTATTTAATTTCATGCACCAGCCAGTTCACCCAAAAAAATAAGTCCATGAGCTTGGGCAAGGTTCTCCAACATAATTCCTAATGTATAGGGCTATAGGCCCCACCAAGCATACACAAATACACGATGGGGTATCAAAGTGGCAGGGTTATTTTTACTTAAGATGCTCTAGCCAAGTCTCAAACTAAGGACATCTTAGTTGCGATACCTTAACAGAGTTTCGCACACTATTTAGTTCCTGGAAAAAGATCAACCTTTAAGTATAATTGGAAGAGTGGCCTCCTGCACTGCAGTCATCCGTTCATACCCAGAAGCTTTAACACCTTTTAGAGTCAAGGGAGACAGGGAGCATTCATCAAACCTATCATGTAGAATGAGAGAGCATCCCAAGGGACCAACATTAGTAGCTGCATAATCGACAATAACATGCCCAGTATACATGTCTGAAACTATTCAAAAAAAATAAGAGTTGATTTATGCACAATGCCAATCATAGATATAAGCATATGATACTTTTATGCACAATGCCAATCATAGATATAAGCATATGATACACCGAATACCCCCAAACAAGCATAGAAATAGCTATAACATTTTCGATCAGCTAGGACAACAAACTGTTGAAGCATCAAGTTGTGTTAAGGAAAAGTTGTGATAATCATGAATTGCCAATCTAACAGGAACTAGCATCAGAAAAAATATAAGATATAAGCAGGAGCTACCTCGTCTGACTCAAATATGAATCGCCACCTCCACTATATCCCAAGTGCATCACACTCTCCTGGTCAACTGACTCTCCTTTAATTGACTCCAAGGGGACGGACCTTTTAGCTAGACTCTTAACCAAATCCTCCTCACCACCCTTGCCATCGAAGAGATCATCCTCAAAGCCTGATGGACCATCATCCTCATCATCTTCTCCCAGCTCGCTATCATCTTCTGATGAGCCAAAATCAAACATTTTCCCACCGCCCGACCGCCTATCACCAAAATTTGCATTGCCCCCTCTACCTCCTCTCCCAGCTCCCAAACTTCCCACGTTCCTACCTCCCCTTCCACGGTCATGGCTTCTGCTAGAAGCTCTGGGCACAATCGAATCGTTATCATCATCCAAATCACTGTCATCTAAATCACTACCCTTCCCTCCTCTCCGTAACATACCCGACATCCTTCCACCACGACCGCGTCTTCCCCTCGGAGACCCAAACCCACCTTCATCATCATCCAAATCACTGTGCCTCCCACCCCGGCCACGCTGTCCCTTTGGAGATTGAAACTCATCATCAAAATCGTATCCCCTCCGCGACAGATTTCCGGGCCTCCCACCACGGCCACGCTGCCCCCTCGTAGACCGGAATCCAGCATCGTCATCAAAATCATTTCCACCCCTCCCTCGCTGTCCCCTTGGAGACCGAAATCCAGCATCATCATCATCAAAACCATTTCCCCTCCTTCCTCCCCTATGTGAAAATTCTGACGACCTCCCTCCACGCCCCCGCCTTCCCCTCGAAGAACCAAACCCAACCTCGTCGTCATCATCGTCCTCATCATCATACACCATCCCACCACTCGCCATCCTCCCTCTTCGCTCAAACCCACGCCCACCGCCGCCGAACTCACTGCCGCCGCCAAATGTCGACCTCGGCGGCGGGCCCCTCGAGTCCCGCCCCCTCCGGCCTCCTCCTCGTCCTCCCCTCGAGGCGGCACCTGGCCCGCGCGTGGAGGCCTCCCTTCCTTCGTCGCCGCTGCTGAGGCCGAGGTGGAACGAATCGGTCTTGAGGTCGCTGACCCAGTCGCTGAGATCGGCCTCGTCCTCGATCAGGCTCTTCGCAGCAGCCGCCGCACCTCCGCCGCCGCGGGCGGCGCGGGAGGAGAGGAAGCGGGAGCCCTCGGCGGCGGCGCCATTCCGCAGCGGGACAGGGTGGAGGGCTGGGAGGAGTGGGCACGCGCGGTGGGAGGAGGGGGCGGAGGCCGACGAGGCCGCGGCGGCGCGGCGTGGTGGAGGCGGAGGCGGAGGAGGGGGAGACGGTGGGCTGGGTTTAGGGTTTAACGAGGCACGGCGGCGGGCCGAGGAATTGGGGGAGAACTGGGGAGAGAGGTTTTGGAGAGGTCTGTAGCAGGCACTAGGTACTAGCAGCCGTCCGATTGTGGACTGTGAAAGTTCAGATTTCAGAACAAGTCACGGATAGCGCGCCACATGTTTGTAAAAGTTTATGTTAAAAAAAGTGTTTGTGAGAGTTTAGTGGGGAAAAAACTGTGTAAGTATATACTTTTCCTTTTGAATTTTAAGGGTTTTTTCCTTTTAAATATTTTAGGGATATAAGTTTATTATTATTATGTTGGATTAAATGTACCCTAAACTCTAAAATGAGTTTAAGGTTTTTTTCCCTTTAAATATGTAGAGATAAGTTTATCATTATTATGTTGAGAACATATCCTATGTACACAAGTCTTTTCATGCATACATGTGCATATAAACTAACAAATTTCATCAGAAATTCTAAAAAAAATTGTGCATGAGCTTTCATTAGTAATACACCTATGTGCAAAGTCTTAAAAAATTTGTTGTGATGAATTTGAAGATGAGACTTTAGACATATATGTAATACTATTGAAATTATATGTATAATTTTTTTGAACTTTTGGTGAAATTTATTAGTTTATATGCACGTGTGCATACGATAAGACTTGTGTGTATAGGATATGTTCCCTATTATGTTGGATTAAATATACCCCTAAACTCTAAATTGATGTATGAAGTCTCTCTCAATTGTTGAAAATGTTTGATTTATTCCATTTAACTATACTTGGGTGCTTTGTACCAACGTAGCGTCAAAGTTAGAAAAATAAAAGAAATTTGGGACATGTCTATCGTATGACCACGCTTCTCCCTCATCCTTTTATCATAACCTTTCTTCCCCCAAGCCAAATGACATAATTTTACTCTTTATTTCCTCCATTTCCGAGCCAACCGCTTTCTCCTATATCTAGATGGCCCTCCTCCTAAGGGGAGGAAGCTTGAGGAGTGCAACCATGCGCCGGGCTAGCAGAAGAACGAAGTAGCTCGAGGCGAAAAATCCTTCCCTGCCTCCCCATCTTCATCTCAATATAGCAAAGGGTAGGCAAGACGGAACCTAAGATACGAGGCAACACATGAAAAATGTATCATCGCAGATAGGTCTGGGTGAAGGTAGAGCTCAAGAAGGCAGTAGCACTTGGGATATGGAGGTCTGACGGAGACGGAGCTTGAACTAAATGTTCATCTCTGTCAACCTCATGGAGGATCATCGGCAGGTTGGCAAAACACATAAGCACAAGGAGCACGCGAAGGATGGTGGCTTGGTGAGCCATAGGAGCACCGTAGCACGATGAAATTGATGAGCATTGTGCTAGTAGGGGTGTCTCAAAATCTCTCTCAAATCTCCCCACTATGGCGTCGTTCACCGTTGTTACGACTTACGAGGAGGATTTGTAGGCCCTGCATCAACTATTTCCCATACCGTGCCACTAGGAAGTGGCAGTTATCATTGTCGCTACATTGTCTGACATCAAGAACAAGCCCAGTTCTCCCCCACTTCAGGCCATCTACAACCAGGGCCCCAATTAGGCGTGGTTTCAACCTGGACCATGGCCTGAGGCCACGCTGAAACCACGGCCAAGCCTACTGGATGGGGCCCAAATTTTGCAAGGCCACGGGCTGAGGCTGAAATAGCTCCCCAATGCAATTCACAGTCCACGGTGCTTGCGCATGGGAAATGATCGATGTACCTATGGCTGTTGCCCTTCTTCTTGTTTGCGGCTGCACAGGGAACAAACCATTCAATTCCCCACCAGCCACCTCGCCTGCTCCGCCATCTTTGACCTCTCTCCGTTCGGCGATGGCGCGCAGATTATTGACTTTATTTGAACTAACTTATACAAATTGGATCTAAATGGGTCTAACTTAGTACTTATTCAGATTATTGACCTTATTTCAACTAACTAAGAACTAATTTGAACTAAATTGGTCTAACTTATTGCGATGCCTTGTTATTGTTGCCTTGGAACACTAGAATTCCAGATTATTGCTAACTTTAGGCCTTAACCTATTCAGACCATTGCTAACTTATTCAGATAAATCCGCTGGGCTTTGTCCACTATATTTGGACCATATATGCTCAATCAAATCCTTTTTTAGCTTGACGTGGGTTGGTCGAGAATGCAATGCCTTGTCTGCATTCAAAATTTCAGCAAATGGAGGTGGAGCTCCCATGACATGTTTAGGTTCTTCAACATCAAAGTCCCCTGTTACCTCCTCCATAGGTGTCAGAGCTAGCTCTCTCATTCTCTATGATCATATTATGCAAGTTGTCATGAAAGCACCCATATCAACCATTCTCCATAATTGACATGGTACAACAACTATCTTGAATCTAACCTTCAGGATTCCAAATGCACACTCAACATCTTTTCTTCTTGATTCTTGAATTCTTGCAAACAGTCTGTGCTTTTTAGTTTGAGGTTCTCTGATTGAACTAATAAGAGTAGCTCATTCAGAATAAATACCATATGCTAAGTAGTAGCCTTTGTCATATTGATGTCCATTGACAGAGAATTTGACTCTAGTAGCTATCCCATACTACAAGTCAGTGAACACATGGCTTTGGTTGATGTCATTGTTTGAGCCAGCAACACCAAAAAATGAGTGCCAAATCCATCTATTTTTTGATGCAACAACCTCAAGAATAATTGTAGCACTCCCATAGTCTCCTCTTGTGTGCATGCCTTTCCAACCATTTGGGCAGTTTTTCCATTTCCACTGCATGCATGCAGTCCATGCTGCCTAACATTCATGGGAAACCTCTATTTTCATTTTCATGAAGAAGCCTAGCGGTATCTTCATCATTTGGTTTTCTTAGATATTGAGGCCCAAAAACTTCAATCATTCCATCACAAAACATTTCCAGACACTCTAGGGAAGTTGAGGCACCAATTTTAACATATTCATCATTTTGGTCAGCACTTGTTCCATATGCTAGCATTCTAAAAATAGATGTGCATTTCTGTATAGGTGTTAAGCCCTGCCTTCCTATAGCATATGTCCTTAATGTAAAGTAAGGAGACCACTCACCAAGTGATTCAACAATTCTCAAGAAAGAGGCCTATGCATTCTATATCTTCTTCTAAAATTTGTAGAATCATAAACTGGGTTATCAGCAAAATAGTCTTTCATCAACATATCATGTCCACTTTCTCTATCTCTAGGAATATATTTTCTTGGATCAAACTACCTTGGAGCTCTAGAACTACTAGTATATTCAACAATTTTAGTTGCAATTCCTGAAACAGACTTTTTGAATGCTTATTGTCTAGCAGTATAATCATCAATGTTAAACATTTTAGTTGGATCAGGGTTTTCATCACCAAAAATCTCCTCATCTGATCCAGACATGCCTATAAAAGACCAATCACAAATTCTAAGCAAACATGTCACAAGACAACTGGGGAAGTTACAAGCATATTACCTCAAGCTTAAATAGATCAATCAGTAGATGGCCTCATAGAAATATAGGTTTCACAGAGATAGATCAATCAGACAACCCAATCAGACAGTAATATGATAATTATCACTTAGCAATAGCCAGCCCAATCAGGATAAAATAGCCCAATTCAGTGAACAACATTCAGAGTTTGAAAATGATAAGCACTACAAGTTTCAGCAGATGGATGCCAATATATAGGCATATGCAGAAGCACATGTCAGATTTATTACAAGTTTCATCAGAACTACTGAGTACTACTTCATTACTCATTACATGTCCAAAAAAACAGGTGAACTACTATGAGCAACTACTACATCAGTGAATATCTACTTCAGCATTGAACTGTGTTATATCTCATCACTATCTCTTCAGCAGCAAAAAAATTGTCTTCATCCCACCTACAAGATCACAAGATCATATTAGCAATGAACTAGAAGATCATATCAGCAGTGATAACTACAAGATCATACCAGCCAGTGCATCAATTGTCTCCATCCCTCCATATCATATCAGTGATATTTGTGATGGTCTTCTCATGGATCACCCTAGCCTAGGGTTCCATTTGAGAGATATCTTCCTTAAGCATCTTTGTCATCTTAAACAGTAACATTTGCTTGTGCTCTAGCTTCGTAGGCTCAATCTTCTTTTCAGCTGCCTGTAGGATGTTGTTAGATGCCTAAATCTTCTCCTTGGAGATCTTCAGCTGGAACTCCTTCATCTTTCCATCCTCTTCCTTATTGCTGGCTTGTGTATCAGTTAGTGTCTTCAACATGTCAACAACCTCTACTGGAAACACCTTCTCTTTCTTAGCCCTCTTAACCCCAATAGGCCTTACAGGTTCAGTTGGTGGTGCATTCTGGTTGAGATCACAGATCACTCTCTTGTTCTTGTGAGGCCCAGTTGAGCAGTGCATATTCCACTTGGGGGACTCCTTCACCACATCCCATCAGTGAACAAAAGTGAATGGGGCACCATGCCTACTGGTATAAAGCTTCTGAGCTTTGCTTCATAAGCTGATCTTCATTTCTGCCACTTACATAGGAATCTCTCAACTGAATGTAGCAACCATTGAAGGCAGTCACTTTCTTGCATGTTTTGTGCCAATGGCTATTCAAGTTACCCACTGACCTCTGCCTGTCTGGTGGAGTTGTGTTGTTGTATTTAGCAGCAACCTGATTCCAATATATATCGGCTTTCCTGTTGGTTCCTTCAATTGGATCTATTGAATTGTTCAATCAAGCACTAACCTAGAAGATGAGCATAAAAATCAGCATTGTAATTTACTTAAACAACATTTCAACTAACTAAGTTAAAGATGAACACAAAGACATAATTTTTCAGGCATACACACAGCACAACATGGCAACTTGATTTTCATCGGCCAATATAACTTGATCATCTACTATGTTTATTTTCACAACTTTCAGCACATGATAAGAACAATAAAAGACACCGTTTTTCAAGCATACACAACACAATGAACATAAAGATCAGTATTCTAGTCATGAACAACATATAGACACCATTTTTCAGGTATACACACAACACAATGAACATAAATTTTAGGCAATCCTAACAGGATTTCTACAACTATAACATGCAGCACATGATGAACTAAATAAGAACACAACAAAAAACACATATTTATATAATAATCTAAGATCTTTTCCAGGCGAATGTCTTCCTCAGTTCTGTAGTACAGCCTTGTATGCCCGTCTCCTTCATGTCTTGCCTGTTCAGCCGGTGCATCAGCCGGTGGAGCTTCACCATTTGGGCCAGGAGCAACTGTTGTCACCCTCTTACGCCGTGCACCTCTTGAGCTCGATGCAGGATTTGTCGGGGGAGCAGTAGGTGGCGGCTGCGTCGAGAAAGGAGGGAAAGGAACATGTGCGTATGGGAATGAACCATAGTTTGTGAATCCTAGGGGTGTGCTTTGGGAAAGAGCTACAACAACATTCGGATCTTGGAGAAAGTTGAGAAAAGATCCCCCAACATTCAGATCCATCCTGCAAATCACACAAAGAATTGAAATTTCATCCAAGAATAAGCAACCAACGGTAAAGAACATGAAGAACAACAAATCCCACCAGGGAGATTTGGGGGAAGAAGGGACGGATTTGACTTACCTTCACTCTTGCAGCGCCGACACGGGGACGCCACCGAGCGAACGATGTATCACCGGCGAAAGGATACGACCGTCGTTCATAGAGACGATGCAGGGCGACGCCGCCGGTCGCCGGGAGCCGCAGCAAATCGACGAAAAGGCGAACGAACAGAGGAGGATGCGGTCGGGAGGGGGGTATTTGAGGAATGTTGGTGGGATTCGTTGCCAAGGCATCAACTCTCGGGACCACGGCGTCTTTCAACGCCCGTGCCTTTCGACATCCGCTACGCAGCCACGAACAGCTCTGCGGACCACGGTCCGCCGCTGCCACGCAAGCGTGCGTCCGAACTGGACGGCCAGAGCCCCGATCCAGCTCGACGTGTTGTACATGGCCTCATATCGATGCATACATGATGCCCTATGCAGAGATGACGACGGCTACCAGTGCCAACAAGTGGCAGAGGTGACTTGGGAAGGCCAATCACTAGGCAAGTGGCGATGTAGTCACTCAACTGCTTGCCACCTTGGTCGGGAAAGAGAAATATAGAGATTAAGGCTGTAATCGTTTGTAGGTAAATGGCAACTCGGCACAGAGTTTTTTTCCATGGCACGCTTTCCAATGTGTGTAAAAATATGTTTTTTAGAAAAATTTTCTACACGAAAGTTGTTTTAAAAAATCAAATTAATCTATTTTTAAAGTTTAAAATAACTAATACTTAATTAAACATAACATTTCTTGTTTCGCATGTAAATACTATTCTGAGTGGAAACAGTTAAAACGAACACAGCCTAAGAGCATTCACAATGTGTGCACCGAGGAGACGCTAAGAGAATCTTTTCACAATTAGAGGGTCCTTCCCACTGCAGGGTGCAGGTCTCTACAAAGCATGCATCGATTGGCTTCTTGCCATGAGACCTGCCACTCCAAATAAACAAAGATTACTTTTAGAACAGTGACAGCAGCAGTTGGCCAAGAGCAAGACCGTTATACAGGTTAATTTTTGAGCCGTTGGCCACCATTTCATCTATATATACAACATAACAATGAACACATCATTCAAATTTTACAAACTCTAGCTACCAAACCTAGCAACAAAAATTTTCCATGGATCCCTCTTCTCAACCTGCTTTGCACTCTTCAAACTACCCACACCATAAGCAAAAAGATATAGAAGTGCAAAGCATATTAGCCCCTCTGGTTCGAAGAAAAGATAATGAAATGTCCTGCATCCCTATAGCTCAATTTCGTAAGAAAAATAAGCAAGAGTTCTGCATCTTAGGAAGATATGTTTCCTATTCTCCTCATATTCTATGTCCCAAAGGGGCTTGAACAGATAGGATCAATCCAAAACAAGTCGATTTCCACAAGGAGTACTTGCTTACAAGTACACATGCACGGGAATCGTTTTCGTCATGTAAGACATTTATGCATTATCATGTCACTGATGCAAAGTTAAGTACTCCCTCTGTTCTGTTTTAAGATGCAAGACATTTTGACATTTTCGATTTAAGCTTGGCTAAGTTATAGAAAAACATAGCAATATTTATAACATAAAATTAGTTCAATTGATCCGAATAACATAAAATTAGTTCAATTAATCCAAACATTGAATATATTTCCCTAGCGTATTTCGTTTGTCAACTATCTATGTAAAACTCAAGTAAGTTTGACTTCTAAAAAATCAAAATGTCCCGCATTCTGAAATGGAGAGAGTAACAATTAAAAAAGTGTCCTACTGTAATGATTTTATGCGACTTAATACAAATTTGGATCAATTTAAATTGTTGGGATATGAACATGCATACATAAGCAGAAGTGTTTTTCCCATACAAAGGCTTCCTAAATAATATTCACACTTGCTGAAAATCCGTGTACAACTGCAGATAGGGGTGCAAGTTTCATTTAAAGATATTAAGTGACAATCTTTGTTAACATCACTTGCTGTTGGTCGATTTTCCATGGTGAAACTGCAGCACAATGCATGTGACGTTATCTAAGGTGAAACGAGAATGGGCGACTTCTGTCAGCTTCATGGCTGCCACCTTAGGTCCATCTTGTCCTTTCAAAAGAGAGACAACATCCTTGTTGACAAAAGATGTAAAATGCTAGTTAGCATTGGACCAAATGAGATGCAATCAATTTCTGTGAGCATTCAAGAACTATCTGTGCGTGCAAGGCTGAGGGCAGGTGTGTGTGAGAGAGTGAAAATAGTGAATGGCAATTCATTGTTTTCATGGAAGCAATAACATTTTGTTCATATGGCTCTAGTAGATAGCTCAATAGTACTACTGAAGTGATTTTGTTTTCTTGGTTGCACAATCAAGGGATTCAACAGGTGATAATACCTCATTCCGAATAACATCCCAAAGCCCATCACTAGCAAGAACCAGGTATTCGAAGCCTTCACCAACAACTTTTTCCTGTATATTTATAGTACAACATCACAAAAGATTCATATGAGATGTTAAGTCGTTCTCATGAAAAAGTTGTGGCACATAAGAAATCAGTATTGTGAACAGAACTTATAAAAGAAGTCGAGTCATATGCAAGGGACACATATAGCAGGTAGGTTTTAAATGCTGGATTACATAAGTACTAATGAATGTCATAAGTTACAACGCGTGGAATTTTAACTATTTGATACAGCGAAAAGTGGTCCAGATCATAGGTGTGATTAAAGTAATTAATCAGGAACATTGACATTTCGTAGATAGACTGCATCTGCAGGTTGTTAAGCACTGCAGCAGACCAGGTTGATGATATCTATACCGGATATTTTGTGATTCCTAAGTGCATAAGAAACTGGTCTTGCGGTTTAGTATTAAGACAACCAGTACAAAATTGATGCTCTGGACTTTATCATGTAGAGGACAGGGAACCTCTCAAAACTAAACTTCAATAAGATACCTGAATGTCTGGGTTTGCTATCACATAGCGCTTCATTGCATGGTTGCCAAATGCACGGGACACTGCCAGGTTTCTGTTAACCCTCCATGTATCTGTTGTAACATAATCAAAGTTTTCAGGGTTTCATGCTTACTTCCACATTCAACTAAATTAAAGCTTGCTAAATTCATTTGGAGGATTCTGATGGTTAAAAGGGCTTACCATCCACACTAACAATACCTCCAGCAGCCTCAATTCTCTTCCGTTCATCTTTTCTGTTAGGTTTGTGATCCTTTGACAGTGGGACAGCTAAAAAGCAAGGAAATAAAAAGGATTTAAATGTAAAACAAACCAGATAATAAATGACATTTCATAGTTTCTAGAGTATTTGGCATGTGGCAACTTCTCAAAGTGGTATAGCAACATATCAAAATTGGTGCACATTGGTAGATTCTACTTGGGGCAAGACCATCATAAGACAGGGGAAATAAAAAGAAAACAATCATTTTCAATTGACAAAGAGGTTCCAGGACACAGTGAATAGCAACCATTTATAGTTACAGTAATATCGCAATCTGAATGATTTCTTCCCTAACAAAGAAACACAACCAATAAAATATTACCTTTGCCAGCTTTTAGAGCAACAGCACGTGAATCACCAACATTAGCTACATATAGGCGGTTGCCAATCAAAATGGCAGTCACAGCTGTTGAACCATCATCCCTAATCAAACGGTCAGAAGATGTTGAGTGTAGGAAATCAGCGTCAATTTTCAAAAACGTTTGTTCTGCATTTTACAAAAGCATTTGATAACATGAGAACATTATATACTTGTGGGTTTTTGGCACTCGAAGAAAAGGAACAACCAAAATAAAGGGAAAATACGTTACTTATTGCAAGCTTTGTATCTTTCAGGAACTTAGGATGTTTCACGAGGTTTTCGAACAGATGTTGCTTCAGATATTCAGCAGCGCGTGGTCCGCAATGACCTAATAATGCACATAACCTTCAGATAAAGACTGATAGGGAATGAAATTACAACTTATCGAAAGAAAGTTTGATGACAGTACCATCAAATACACCAAATAGGCCGATCGTCTGTCCGTCGATCGTAGTTAACTTTATACTAAACCGATCTTCCATAGAAGGCCTCTTTCCCTTAAAACTTGAATATCCCCAGCTAAATTCACCATCATTACTGCCAATAAAGTATTTGATATCATGTTAAGCCATGTATCGTCTCAACTCTCAAATCTCTAATACGACTAAGCTATAAAAATTCTGAAATTGCACAGAGAAGCCAATTTCAACAGAGAGAAGGTAAATAAGCACACACCTACACCCATCTTCACCGCCGTCAAATCTTAACCTCAGCGGCGGCCGCTCCGAATTCTTCCGCCCCCTCCGGCATCCTCCTCCTCCCGAGGGGGCAGCCGATTCGCGTGTGGAGGGGGCCTCGCCTTCCTCGTCGCTGCTGATGCTGAGGAAGAACGCTTCGCGGATCCAGTCATTGAGCCCTGCCTCGTCCTCGTCATCGTCGTCGATCTCCTCGTCCTCGATCAGGCTCTTCGCAAGAGCGCCGGCGCGACCGCGGCCGCGCGAGGAGAAGAAGCGGGGGGCGGCGGCGCCGTTCCGCAGCAACGGGAATGAGTGGAGGCTGGGAATCGGGCCCGCGCGGCGGGAGGAAACGGCGGCGGCGGCGGCGGACGACGAAGAGGCCGCGGCGCGGCGGAGGAGGCCGAGGAGGTGGTGGTGGTTGCGCATTGCGAAGAGGTTTTAGGGCTTAACGAGAATAATTTTGAGTAAATTTCACCAAATCTTTACGAATTACTCCTATGTTGGACGGAGAGGTCTAGGTTTGGAAGAGAAATGCTGAGAGATTTTTGAGAGCCGTAACAACCGTCCGATTGTGGGCTGCAAAAATGGTTCAAGATCTATTAGTACTGAATTATCGAAGTCACTTCGAGGGGGCACTCCGGTTCAGTACTTCAGTGGACTTGTTGCTTTTTCTTTTTTTTTTTTTTTGCGGTGGAATCCGCGGTTGCTATTTGGCAAATTTAAAGTTTGTTGTGGTGATCGCGCCGCCTCCACTCCGCACACATCGCGCGCAGCGCCACCGAATCCCCTCCCCGCACCGCCGATCCCCGCCTGCGAAGCAGCAGGTCTCCGACCCCGCGCGCCGCGCCGCCGATGCAGCCGGCTGCCAATCACGCGTCCAAGACGTCGTTCACCGACCACCGATCTCGCACGCCACGCCGCCGACGCAGCCGGCCGCGGATCTCGCGCCCAAGACGCTGGTCGCCGATCGCCCATCTGCTGACTCTACAGGCCGCCCATCCTGCTCTGCTTCGCTGTCCATCTGCTGACTCTGCAAGTCGCCATTCTCCACTACCATCAATCCGACAAGCAAGTATGTGCTAGCATTCAATACATGCTCACATTGTGTTTGTAGAAATGCCAGTCTAATAGAAATACCCTGCTTGTTCGCTTTTTATTCGTGTTTTTGCTAGGGAAATCTATGCTAATTTGAAATAAATGTCCTTTTGACCTTTTCAGTGCACTGAAAAAGCCCAAAAATACTGATACAGTGTAAAATCAACAGGCTTTTCATATTGTGAACACCTCTATAAAAGTGAATTTTTCTTCATTAGCATGATTGCTTCACCAACCATGTAATGGATATCAATGTTGGGAGCTATACACCAAAATCGTCAACAAGATCAGGTTAGTTTTTCATCGCTTCAGCTGTTTGTGTATTGTTCAGTCCCTTACGATATCTTTGTTGCTAATTTGGCGATGATTACTCTTTCAGACCCTCTTACCGATCTTGCTAATGTAAGTTCCACCGAATTGGAAAAGAGACATGCCTCTGCAATGTTTAACAATTCTAATGCGCCACACCAAAATTATCAACGAGATCGGGTCAGTTTTCCATCAGTTCAAGTATTTGTTATTGGATATCTTTGCATGGAATCACTGACGATGATTCCCTTCTCAGGCCCTTTTGCCGATATTACTAATGTAAGTGCTGCCGAACTGAACAATAAGCGTGTCGTTGTGTCACATAATGGGCTCCACACCAAAGTCGTCGACAATTTCAGGTCAATTGTTTTGCCAGATCAGCTATTTGCATACTATTTTTCAGTCAATTACGATGTTTTGCGTGCTAATTGGTGGTGTGAACCTGCATCCTTCCAAATTGTACTTAGATAATTAATCCTTTCAAGTCTGAATATTACCTGGACATTTCTGAATGGAGTACTGTTTTTATTTTTGTATACTAGTTTTGAGCATCCTTTGTAATTGAATTTGGGTATTATGAATAATTTTTTTGTTGTCAAATATTGCTAATTACTAAGGTGAAGTTTCAGGTTGGCAACAAACTTCTTTACAGTTTTCTCCTTGCTCCCTTTTTTGGCTGATGGGTTCCATATAGGCAACATAGAGGCAAGGTCAACATGCTGGACAATGCCCAATGGACTGAGTGGCGTTGTGTGGAGCCATGGTTGCCCTGATATGTTGCTGGAGAACGGTGCAACGGTTGAGGGGACTGACCTGAATGGCTATCAGGTAATATGGTCGTTATGTTGCTATGAATACTGATCTTAGAAGATGGGCCATTACTGTGTAGGATATATGTGTGCTGATTATAGTTTGTTCAGGCAGTTCAGTTGCATGCTTTTAGACTTCAGATTTTTTCCAAAGTAGATAGTCATGAGCTAACCTTAGGATGAAGGGCCTTGGTCGATCCACAGCTAGCAAGTCAGCCTACCAAGGTTTATTTTTTATTAAACTACATTTCTGTACTATTTACATTTGTTTAGAGGATAACCTGTGAAAATTCACGCCCCTTTAGGGCTACATTGTGCAATCGTTTGGAAGAAAATTAAACTATAAGAGTCAACAAGTTGACAAACTCAACCCAGACTTCCATGTTAAAGAAATTAGCTGTGCTTGTTGTTTTCCACCGTATGTGCTTTCATATTGCTCTCTACGTACGATGAGGTTAGAATTTAGAATTTTCTTACTATATTCACCTCCTAATTAGCAAATCGTAATAAAAAAAGGAACCTGTAGTGACCAATTAATTTCACCTCCACATTATTTTGATTTTTTTGAGAAACTGTTCAGGAACTGGTAGATATTCTACTGAAAGACAATGAAATTTAGAAGAATATACTTGTATTGGGTAACTAACTGTGTTTTTTACTACTGCAGGTCATATTTGGGAGTGACGTCCATGTGGACATATGCACATTGGCCCTCCAAAAGCTCTCTCTCCAGTGGGGGAAGCGCTTTCTGGGGTCCATGGGTAGATCTCACATTAGCTCCAATATATTGGCTTTGATTAGAATATGAAATTTTAATGTGTTAATGTGAAATTTGTTGTTGTGACTGTTTCAGATATAAATAGGCGTGCTGCTTAGGTGACCGCTTGGGTAGATGAGCCATGGGAGTACATGCTCTCTAGAAAAAGTCGTTGACGGGTTATGCGGGATATCATCCTCGTTATGAACCTTAAATATATCGTGTTCTATACTTGATTGGAAAATATAGCCTTTTTTAGTAGTTTTATTTAATTATGATTTTTATATGAACAACAATGGAAATTGTATGGAGAATTCACAAATTTGATTATGTTTTACACGAATTTAAAGATTTATTTTCCCGATGCAACGCATGGGCATTTGACCAGTAACAAAGTAAAACTTTTCGATTTAGATATTCAATTTTGAATCTAAGTAGAAAAATAAAATCGTCAGTTGGAAAGTTTTCAATTGAAAGTATTTGCAAACTTTCAGTTTTAAAAGTCAATTAGCCGTGCCGCTGCCAATCTAGTTGGACTGGACCAGTCCCAAAACAAGGTGGTTCCCGTTACTTCTTTACAAAGTTACATGAGAATCATTTTGGTCATGTAAAATTTCGATATCCTGCATTATCATATCGTTGAAGCCAAGTTCAAAAATAATAGAAAAATGTCCTATTTGTAATAATTTGATGTGCACGAAGCCACGAACATATATACATCAGCAGAACTACATTTCCCATATAGATGATTTTTTCCCTTCAAAAATTGGGATATTTCATGCGAAATATAACTAACAAAGTACACATGCACAGATACAAATCATGAGCCACCTAGAAATTTTGCGAATTTCTCATGCCATAGCAACCAGCGATCAAAGGTTTAGCTGTTAAACTGTGCAATTTAAACAGTGCACGTCTAGTGTAAAAGCTTCCTGCATAACAAAAAAAGAAGAAAAGAGTAGACCAATCTAATAATCCATTCTTGTAGAACCGCGGATCAGGGGACTGGCTCTAATTTCAAGATATGATGAGGTGACAACTTTGTTCACATCACCTGCTGCTGGCTGATTTTTCATGGTGAAACTCCAGCACTAGGCATGTGATGTTGTCTAAGCTGAGCCGAGAGTGGGCGACTTCTGTAAGCTTCATGGCTGCTGCTTCAGGTCCATCTTGCGCTTTCAATTGAGAAATAACATCCTTGTTGACAAAAGATGAAAAATGCTAATCAGCATTGGACCAAATGAAAGCAACAAATCTTTGTGCGCATTTGTGGACTATGTGTGTGCACGCACTTGCCGGCGGGCAACCGAGTGTGAGAGAGTGAACATAGTGAATTGCAATTTTGGATGTCATGCAGCTGTAATATTTGTTCATATGGTACTAGTAGATAGCCTGAAAGTATTAATGTACAATGTTTTCTTGGTCGTATAATTGACAGCAGGGATTCAAGACGTGATACCTCATTTCGCATAACATCCCAAAGCCCATCAGTAGCAAGAATCAGATATTCCAAGCTTTCATCGATCGTTTTTTCCTGCATATTTACGCTAAAACATAAAAAATGATTCATAGGTGATGTACTGGGCTTTTCCATTAACAAGATCTGTGGCTCACAAGTGTTATGAACCATTTTTTTAGAGAGTAGAATCATATACAAAGGACTAAGTGAGGAACACATAGCAAGAGAAATTTCAATGCTAAATTACATGACTCCAATCACGACGGCCATAAGTTTCAACACGAGAATTTCAACTGTTTTGAATCAACAATCCATGGTCCAGATCACATTTTTGATTAAAGTGATCGACCCAGATAGATTGCACTTGCAGGCTTAAACACTACAGCAGATCCATTTCATTCAGTTTGATGATATGCATCCCGCTATTTCTTGGTACCCAAGTGCATAAGAAACGGGTATTGTGGTTTAGTAAGACAAAATCAGTAAAAAAACGGCCCTTGTCCGAATAAAATAATACTGCAATGTTAAAATGCAAGGGACAGGGAACCACTGCAAAACTAAACTTCAATAAAATACCTGAATGTCTGGTTCTGCTTTCACATATTGCTTCAGTGCACAATTTCCAAATGCTCGAGACATTGCCAAAAGTCCATTAACCCTCCATGTGTCTGCCATGGCATGATCAAACTTTTAAAATTTTCATTCTGACTACTTATCTGATTAAGCTAAAGTTGGCTAAATACATCAAGAGGATTCTCATGATGAAAAGGGCTTACCATCCAAAACAATAATACCTCCAGCGTCCTCAATTCTCTTCTGCTCATCTTTTCTGTTAGGTTTGTGATCTTCTGACAGTGGGACAGCTAAAAAAGCACAGAAACAAACAAGATTTGTATATAAGGGCAAACAAGATAATAAATGTGATACCACAGTTTCTAGAGTTTTTAGCCTGTGGTAACTTATCAAAGTGGTATAGCAACATATCAAAGTTAGTGTAGGATCCTTCATTACACAGGACAAATGCAACACTCAATTGAAAGTTAGAACCATATGCATCATCATATTTTTCAGTTCACAGAGAGGTTTCAGGGGCTCAGGGCATATTGAATAGCAAACTTTTGTGTATTTACAACAACAATGTGGCAATCTGAAGTTAAGTTTCTTCACTAACAAAGAAACACAGCCAAGAAAATATTACCTTTGCCGGCTTCTAGAGCAACGGCACGTGAATCACCAACATTGGCTACATATAGTTGGTTGCCAACCAAAATAGCAGTCACCGCTGTTGAACCATCATCCCTAAAAGGATTAGAAGATACTGATTCTAGGAAATCAGCATCAGTTTTCAGGAATGTTTGGCCTGTATTTAGCAAAAGCAGTCAACAAAATGAGAATATTAGTATTTGTGGCACTGGACCTGAAGTACAGCTCAAGGGAAGGGGGAACACATTACTTATTGCAAGCTTTGTGTCTTTTAGGAACTCAGGATGTTGGACAAGGTTTTCAAACAGATGTTCCTTCAGATACTCAGCAGCAAGGGGTCCTCCATGGCCTTATGTATGAAATATTCAGAACAAACACATGATAGGGAATGGAATTACAGCTTGATGAAAGAAAGTTCTAAGACTATACCATCAAATACACCAAATAGGCCAACTGTCTGCCGGTCGATTGTTTCTATTTTAATGCTAAATCGATCCTCCATAGAAGGCCTCCTCCCTTTGAAACTTGAAAATCCCCAGCTTAATCTACCATCCTCACTGCCAACAATATATTTTACATTGTGTTAATTAGTATAGCATCTCAAATACCTAGTAAAAAAACACAACTAGAGGAACTTGAAATTCTAAAATTGCTACTTCAAATACCACCAAGTAAACACATACATAATGTCGCATTGCAGGCAGACTTGTAGTCCATATTACATATTTACATTCGTAAAGAGAACTAAAATATTTAAAAGGCAAAGCTTCAGAAACAGAATTGAACTGCATGTTCAACTTCAACCACAAGTTCAGAAAGCAGCACCGGTCGCGGTCGCAATCCCCCAATCCCCATCATAGACAACCGAACACGACAAACTATTCACCCGTAAGCATCAAGGCATCACGAAGAGCACACATTACCAGCGAATAATCGATACCGGTAGTAATTAGACCATGATCGATTACCTCGCAGAGCCGCCTGTAATCCAGCCGTTGGACTCCGACGGCGGCCGCGTGCGGGCAGCCGACCCCGCGGCGCGCCGGGCCTGCGCCCGCGTCAGAGAAAAGGACGCCGCCGACGACGAGGAGGAGGACCCGCAGCCCACCCCGGGCCATCCGGGGAACCCGCCGCGGTGTCCGGCGGCGACGGCCACGCGGCCGCCCCGCCCCGCTGCCTCAATGCCGACCAGAGCCCGCAGGCCGGCGGCGCGCGCCATCCTCCTGAGCAGCGCGCCGGCGAGGCCCCCTCCGGCGGCGGCGGGGGAGGGAGCCCTGCGCGAGGACATAAACAATTGCTGTTGTTTATCCGGTGAGGGACAGAGGGAGGAAATCACGCCGCGTGTTTCAATTACAGAAAAGATAAATCGCAGTAAAACACTGTATAAACTTGAGGAGTAGGCGTTACACCTTCTTATATTTGGAAACTGATGATACGGGCAATCGTGTATTTGTTGCATATATTTATGATACGGATTTGATTTTATTTACAAAATCGTGAAATCTACGGAGCGCTAACTAGCAACCGCGGTGTCCGTGCGACATCTGTCCCCCTACCACCCACACGTGCGATGATTTTGGATCGACGCCGTCTGCATCAATCCCCGAGCAACAGGTGTCCCCACCCTCCCCACTCCTGGGTGAGAAGTAATTACTAGTAGCATTACAGACATGTATGTAAGTAGATTTTGTGCATATTTTTTTTATGACATTTTCTCTTAAATTACTTATCCGATCTATAATCCGATTACACCGTTGTGTCTGTAACAATTAAATCTTTACAACAAGATCTTATATGATTATATTTTGATAAAAATCATAAATTAATTCTAGGGATATAACTTTTAATTCTGGAGATGTAACTTTAATTTCTGGGGATATAACTTTTAGTTCCGAGGGGTGTAACTTCTATAAGATGTAACTTTTAATTTCGAAGGATGTAACTTCTATAGGACGTGGATGTAACTTTTAGTTTTGAGGGATGTAACTTTCTGTAATTTTAGTTCTGGGGATGTAACATTCTATAAGATGTATCTTTAATTCTAGAGGATGTAACTTTTATTTATGAAGGATGTAACTTCTATAGGATGTAGATGTAACTTTTTAGTTCTGAGGGATGTAACTTTTCTATAGGACGTAACTTTTTATTTTTTTAAAAGATGTAATTTGTTTTAGAGGATGTAACTGTAATTCTCAGAGGATGTAACTTTTCAACTCATGGATGTAACTTTAATTCTTAGAGAATGTAACTTTTAGTTTTTTTGGAGGATGTAACTTTTAGTTCTTCGAAGGATGTAACTTTTATTCCTGAAGATATTAATTAAAGTTACTTTTTGTTATAAGTTACTTCTACAGTATATGTAAATTACTTTTAAGGTTTATTGAATTTACTTTTGTATATCTAAGAAGTAACTTAGTGAAATCTAAAATTAATTTAGACATATCATAAAAGTAATTTGTGATTTTTCATCAAAATATAATCCTGTGAGATCTTGTTGTAAAGATTTAATTGTTACAAACACAACGGTATAATCGGATCATAGATTGGATGAGTAGTTTAAGAGAAAATTGTATTTGAAATATAGGTGGATGGTGTCTCTTATAGATGGAGTGGTAGCTGGTTTAGACAAACTAGCTACCACTGGTTGTGTAGTCACGTCCTTACAAAATGGTATGGTCTGACTGTGCTTAAACCGTAATCTTTTGCAAAATTTATTACATGATATCCAAAGTTTAAGATATTTGATATATGACCCTATTAAAATACATCATTGCTATAAAGCAGGAAAGAAATGGTAATTTCCTTTATAGACTAGAAATAATAAAATATTGTATTTAAGTGTCCATTAGCAAATTACCATATTTTTTATGATGTCTCATAGCAATAACACATTTTAAGTGTATCTCATAGCAAAAACAATAAACTTTAGATGCCCCATAAATTTTGCCTAATATTTTGCAACTATTTAACTATAATGCAACAAAACTTGCAATGTGGTAATTAAAATGATTGAATTTTATATGAAATAGTTCAAACCTTACATGGTAAAAAAAATATTCACCAAGCAACAAACCAGAAAGTGCACTATAAAACATATGAATAGTGGAAAAAGTTTCGTTGAGAAGAGTATAACATTTTTATCAACTAGCAAAATGCACGCGTGTTGTTACGATTAAATCTATCTCTAAATATACAAAATATACATGGACAACATAATAATATTTATTTCTGGATACGGTAGCTACGCTGAGCTCAACACCGACGTCGAAAAATTGAGATTATATAGATCGATCGATGGCAAGTTGGCAACGTTGGGTCGTCGTAAAAACGTTGCCCCCTTGCTCTTTGCAGCTGAAAATAGAGATGCATACGGAGCAGATCGCTTGACGAAAATGTGGACCGGTGGACGCACGCAGGGAGAACAGAAACTCTTCGAGATAGATTGAAATTAACCACCGTAGCAAAACTGAACAAGGAAGGGAAGCGGCGGAAGATAGATCACGGGAATTTGCTGAGACGACATGCTTTCCTTTTTCTCAGCAACAAAAAGCAGACGACACATCCAGGAGGGCGATTTCCTATCCGTTCCTTTTTTTTTGACGCGGAGATGACGGGGACATTAACTTCCATGCATAGTGGACACACGTCGAACAATCAATGTTGGATTAAATCTAGCTGTCATGATTAAAAGTAGGATGCGTTCTAGCATTGGTGGAAGAGGATAAACTCCTCCCTTTTATAATATATATATATGAAAATGCAAAAATGATCATATGTACATGTGCACCAACAATCTGCACCATTAATATGGGATTAATCAAGATCTCGACCGTTAGTGTTAAGTGTAGCTTATAATAAGTAAATGAATACTTTTGAGATTATATTTTTGAGATTATATAATCTGAACATTATATGCTTTGAAATTATATTTTTTTGAAATTATAATTTGAACATTATATTTTTTGAAATTATATTTCGAAATTATACTTTTCGAAAGTACATAAAAGATGCTTTCTCTCTAATCTACCAGGGACACGTGTCACCGCGTCCATATTGGTGCAGATACATATATGGTCATAAAATCCTGCTTATATATATATATAAGCTTAGATATTATTAGTGCCTATATAAAGCACGTATTTATAGCTTTATTTATCCTTGAGATATAACTTTAAGTAAATTTCATAAACTATATGCACTTTTACGAAAGTATTATAAAATTATAGATTTAATTTTGAAATTATAATCTGAATATTAACTTTTTGATCGCGTTTTAAGTACATAAAAGATGCTTTCTCTCTGATCTACCAAGACACGTGTCACCGCGTCCATAATGGTGCAGATGCACATATGGTTATAAAATCCTGCTTATATATATATAAATATATACAAGCTTAGATATTATTAGTGCCTATACAAAGCACGTATTTATAGCTTTATTTATCCTTGAGATATAATTTTGAGTTAATTTCATAAAACTATATGTACTTTTACAAAAGTAGATTTAAGGTGTTATTTCACATAACTACAGATTTGGCATAAAATTTTTCCATAAAAAAATAAGCCGAGTTATCACAAAACTACAAATTTAGACACAAAGGGACATATTTAGTATGATTTTAATTGCAAAGAAATAATACTTATACCTATAACATAACAATGCTTGTCTCCTATGAAAGAATAATAGAGTTGATCTCCCATGCATGCGAGTGAAGACACATATACATATTATATTGGTTAATCATTTATAATTTGCTTATGTGCCAACTCTTTTTATCCCTGGTTCGGTGAACTTGCACGCACAAGTTTTGAACGAGCAGGTCTTCGGTCTCCGGAACATATGCACAGATCACGAGTACCTTCACGGGTAGACCGGCAATATTGTTTTTGGGAGCGCTACACAAGCGACTGCTCGTCGTTCCTTAATGACTTCTGCAACATCTTCATCAAGCCAATGGCAATGAACGAAATCAACATGTTCGACATTGGAGAAGGAGTTGGGGATGGCAATGGAGGAGGCAACGTGGGACGAGGCAACAACAATGGAGATAACGGCAATGGAGGCGGGGGCAATGGTGGCAACCTTGACGGATCAAGTGGACCGACTACTTCCTTTGCATCACGGTACATGTTTTACACGTTAATTTCAATGATATTCATGGTGACTCCGGTTATGTTCATGATACATTTGAGTAGTGACTATATAGACTATTCTCATTGTGTATGTGTCATGCCTTTAATATATTTCTTTATGAATTTCTGGATTAAATTATAGCAAAAATTGACTAGATTTCAAACACTTTATGCAATTTAGTCATCAGATATAATAATATATAATAATTTGTTTTTATCCTACTGCGGTTCACAAATATATAAAATTATGTTATTACAAAGTCGTTGCCACATTTTATTTCCTAGGCTAGTACCATCTCCTACTGATAATGTAGGGGTATTATGATTATTTATTAGAAGAAAATTATTGAAGAGGTTGTAAGGGAATGGTCGAAAGATGGTGAGCAACATGGGCAAGAAAGAAACATGGTCAGCTTTTATGGCAAATAGTAAGTTCTGTAAAATAATATATCATCCTTTCGAGAGATTTTTTTTTTGCGGCAAGACCCTAAATTCCAAGTCCAAAGACCCTATTCTCTGTTCTTTTTTTCCACCTAGCATCCTTTCACTTCCAAATAATATATTTTCTAGTACCTTTTCTCCACATATATTATTTTGTGGAGTGAGTGAGCACTCTATGTACACATTCACTTTCCATTCAATACATCACACTTTTCATGTCCTTCATTTCTTTATTTCCTTTGTTTGATTTATATATATATATACATAAACTAATTTTCTCATTCTTAATTTGTTTGCTTTATTGTTCATGTGTTTATATTTTATGTTTACTTCTACTCTCTTAACATTTGGATTGAGATATTAAATCCAGCGGACCAAAAATCTCTACAAGCCTTATGATTAAAAACATTATGGTTTTACTAACTTAAGCCATCTAACTAAGCTTTAGCGCTATGCTTTCTACATTCTTTTCTTATCTATGGGTTCTGATTGACACGATATTATGTTGTCTTCTCTTTTCCTTCGTGTTATTGACCTCTTCTTCAAAATAAAAGTTCTTAAAATCCTCTACCACATGTGAATTTTGAAATATATTCAAATTCATTTATCTTTCCAAAAAATGCAAAACTATGTTACTACTAGTAGAAACACTATTTATCAATTGTTCGCCACATAGTTGCTAATTAATAACTTTTAACTTGAATGTTAAAAGATTTAACTTAAACTTCAAATTTTTGATTTAAACTTACATATGAACTATAAATTTGACCTAAACTTCCAAGATTTAATCGTCTATTTGGCAACCGCTCACTACATAGATGGCGAACTAGGAAACGGTCGTGACTCCGTTGGTTTGGACCCGTTCGTCGCCGCCATGCTGTGGAAGTGTGAAGTCCACCGTGCACACCCAAAACCAACCCAAACCGCACGGAACCGAGCACGTTGTCTCCGTCCGTCCATATCGCCTTCTCCACCTCCGCCCCACTACCACCAACCGCCGTGCAGTGGGCGCCGGCTTCCACGGCCTCGACACAGAGGAGGAAAGAGGATTCCCATTCTGCCACCTCCCTCCTGGAGGAAAAGCACCACCCAACGATAACTAAAGCTTCTTGTTCTCCCCTCGTTGCGTGCCCTGCACTCCCCCTGTTGCGTGCCCTGCACCATTTGCTGAATTTCGTGATCTCAGTAGCACAACATCATCTGCAGCTTGTGTCGTTTTTTAGTGGGGTGGGGTTTGGGGGTTCGGTATGGGGAGATGTGGAGGTTTCAGCCTTGTATTTGAGGGCCAAGCCATATGGTATGACAGATAGGGTGTGATGATGGTTAATTTGGAGGGTTGCTTGATTGAGAATTTTTAATGGTACGCAGTTGCGTTTATCTCAATGGCGGACACAGAATTTTATAATTGAAGGTTCAGAAAATTAGTTAATGGAATTTTATTATTACCATTGAATATTATAAATTATTTTAATATTAATATTAAATTTGTAAATAAATACATTAAAGTAAAATATAACTTTTGTTTTTATTTATTTATAAATTTTATGTTATATAAGTTATTTAGTTTTTATTAAAAATAAAATATCACTATTTAACCATAATTATTAAAAAGATCAACATGTATAACGTCAAATTATTTTTAGTAAATCTTGATAATAATTTATTCGGACTTATTCGGTTTACATAATTTTCAAAACACATGAATAACAAAAACACATGAATTATACATGAATACATGTGCAAACCAAAGATTTGAAAACACATGAAATTTTCCTATGGTTTTTGAGCAAGATGGCTAAAGGAATGAAAACATTGTGGTGAAGTGGATTATTTTTTTCCTCCAAAAAGTAGTGGGAAGGGAAATTTCCTATATTTTTTATTAGGTGATTTCCTCTAAAACGAATGCATGATTGGGAAAAATCCTAAGAAATGATTAATCCTACAAAAATCCTATGATAATACTATAAATTGAATGAACCCTTAGTTGTTATAGATAGTTGTTGTTGCTAGAGCTCACCAACGTTTTTCATAAATTTATCAGATTAATAAAAATTTGGCCTCACTTTAAACAATATTTATAATGCATAATAGCCATTAGATTTATAGCAAATGTCACTTTCTAATTTTTCTTATTTGTTGTTTTTTTTCAATTTGTACCTCATTGCTTTGGGCTTTGTGGACAGATACAAGGCTCGGCTCGGGAGTTCTTTGCGTCGCGACCGCGACCAAGCTCTCGGCGTGGCGTCGCCCCAACCCCCCACCGCATCGATCGATCTCGTCTCCTCCCAATCGAGGCGCTGTTTCTCCGCATCCTCCCTCACCGGTGAGCATCCATCCATCCATCCGCTACGCATCCGCAAACGGATTTTGCATTAACCCTAGCTACTTCTCTTCCAGATCTGGCTTGTTTAATTTGCCTTAATAACCAATCTTAGAAGGGAGGGAGGGGACTAATAACAGTTTTTTTTCTTCTCAAAAAGTTTGGGGGTTCAACTGAACCCCCATGTCCTACACTAGATCCGCACCTGCTTTATCTTCCATCATAGGGATCATTCATCAGCAAATAGGTCACTAGTTGCCGGTTGGTAATTTTAAAACAACAATTTCATCGGATGACTATGGGCATGGGTGGTAAGTGGTAACTCGTGTTTTCATCTACTAACTGTCACTTTCCTGCTGGTCTGTTCTGCTCATCAGGGTGAAATTGGTGTGGGCTAGGGATTTTTTGGAATTGAATACCTTTAATTTAGTACTGCAACGTTTTAACTTTAACCATGTACTCCTATTTGATGGTTACTCCTTGCAAAATAACAGAGGGAATTTGAGACAAAGAGTTACATGTTAAGCTAGGTTTCTGGTTGCTGTGTGCTTTCTTTTTTCAAGTTGCTATGGAAATGAAACTTATGACCGTGTAGTTTATTTTATGGGATTGACTTATAGTTACGCAAAAAATATTATACAACTGTCGTTTCTCTGCTATCCTATTTGATGTTTTCACAACATAATAATATTATCATTTGCAGCATCTTTGTACTATAGTGTGAAGCTTATTTTAAATTTTAGAATTTCATAATAGGATTGATTTTAGGAGATTTTTTTGGCACTTTGATTGCCCAGATCATCTTTTCATGATTAATATAAAAGAAAAATCAATACCTTAAGATTGAAATACCCAAAAACTGTTGCGCTAAACGAGACACAGTCCACTGTAATACTAAACAGATATGTTTTCCTACTTGAGGGAACCATCTACCACCATTTCAGCATGCTATCTATTATCCAGTTAGCTATGCAAGCATTCAACAATCAAATGGACATTTTCTGTCAGATATAATGAGTGACTGTTCATACACGAAATTATGATGTCTATTGTGGCATAACAAAGTTTAATTTATTCTTTACATTTGATTAGTTGAGAGGATGATTAATTCTGCTGCTGTTATTGTTCTGTGTCGAATTTCATGTTCACGTTCATAATCATCAGGGCACTCGATGCTGCAAACATCACCCCTGTAGAATTTATATAATCACTCTAGCAGTTAACTGTTGGTTTGGTGGATTTGTGGAAGATGATGATGGCAAAAGAGGACAAATATGTGAGGTCAGTTTCTTCCATCGCCAGTTGTTGAAATAGTTTACAGAGAATCAAATCTTGTCAAAAGTTTTATGTTATAAGTTATAAGAGACGTTGGCTAACCAATCTCATACAAAAACAACCGGAGGGAGTAGACACAATACATGCAAAGAGTTTGATGGTTTCTGAAAAATCAAGGGTAATTCGCCGCATTTACTTTCATGAAAAAGTGTTCCCTGAAACCTTGATGTGGAATGATTTGTAAGAATGCTTGCTGTTGCTCAATTTCCTCGTCTTTTGCAGTTGCAGCACATAGACATGCATGAGGTAATTTATCTCTAATGATGCCATAATAACAATCTTGCTTTGGTTCAAGATCAGCACGAAGTAAATATAATAAAGACTGCTTATAAAAGAAACTAATGGAAGTAAAAAAAGAAAGAAAGGGGGCCTCTAGGGACTTGGTCAATGAATACTAAAAAGATTTAAAGTGCTGGATCTATTAAGATTTTGAGCAAATATTGGAAATCACTATTAAAAACTTGATGTAATAATCATTCTACCATATTTGTTTTGCCATATATGCAGATTTGAGGACTGGAGATCCGAGCAGTCTGTTATGTCACCACGCAGGCATAATGTATTAAGCTCACTTAAAGAAAAGATTGATGGAATTTTTGCATTCCTAGGAAGCCTTGTGAATTCTGAAACCTTAAAGAGATCAGTGTGGCATGAAAGGAAGTTGACAACTAGAACCCTTCATCCTCAGGGACCATTTCTGCAAAGCTGGAACAAGATATTTGTTTTATCATGTATCTTTGCAGTTTCGGTGGACCCATTGTTCTTCTATATCCCTGTTATCAATGATAACAATACATGCTGGTATTTGGATAAAAAGTTGGAAATCACAGCAAGTGTCCTGCGCTTTTTCACAGATATCTTCTATATACTCCATATTGTATTTCAGTTCCAGACAGGCTATATCGCGTCTTCTCCTACGACTTTTGGTCGAGGTGTCTTGGTTGAGGATAGATATGCAATAGCAAAGCGATACTTGTCAACATATTTTCTGATTGATGTCTTCGCTGTTCTACCCCTCCCTCAGGTACTTAACATGCCATGTACTTGGTTAAGCTTAGTAGGGAACTATCTCATAGCATCATTTACATGGTTTTTTAGAAAATATTCCTTAGAATTATTATGGTATGTTTGTGTGTGGTTATATGGTTATATAAGAAGTTATAAGTTATGGATTAATGGGTGCACCTTTCATAGTCCCTACATGAGAAAATAGTAGATATTGACCTCTTTTATGATTCATAATGATACAATGAAATTCACACGTTGGAATAACAGGGTAATTAATGGATAAATTTTGGTAGATTCTATAATAGAAAATACCAGATTTATCTGTTTTAAGAGTTATACAGATGCATGCAATTCACATTTTGGGAAAATGGGATCATAAACAAAGATAAAAGAGTTATTTCTGTTTCTTCTATAAATTTACAGTCTTAATAGTGCACTAAGTTATGCTCCTTTGATTTATCCTGTTCTGCAGTCAAGCTTGTAAGCATGATCAATTTTGTTACCAGGTGGTTATATTGGTCGTGCTTCCTACTCTTCGAGGCTCCGAGGTTGCAAAAGCCAAAAATATCTTGATGCTTATGGTTATATGTCAGTATGTGCCTCGACTAATACGAATAAGACCACTGTATCTCCAAATCACAAGGTCTGCTGGGGTGATTACAGAGACACCATGGGCTGGTGCTGTTTTGAACCTTTTAATTTACATGCTCGCCAGCCATGTAAGTGTCCTATTCATTAACTCTGGATAACTGCAATGCAAACCAATTGTCCTTTACTCCTTTTCCGAAGCAATATTGAACTGCAATAGTGAAAAACTGAATATGGTCAATTTCCTCTGAAGATTAGATTATCCGATACTTTATCAAAATAAATTCAGTTATTCAGCTAACCTGGTTGATTTGTCGTATGGGTTTTTGGACGAACACTTGCATAATCTTATCTCCTTTTCTGCCAAACCAGAGCCATAAATTCCTCATCTTATGGTTTTCATCAGCAAAGCTGGTCTAATTTGGATACAGAAAGCAATGGTGTAACCTTGAAAAGTCCAGATTTCAGTTGCAGAAATCTTATGTGGAAATGGATTTTGTCCAAATTTTTTGATACATTTGTCTGCGGAAGGAACATATTTTTATTTTGTACAACTAACATGCACCCTAATGGTCATGATATAATTTTTGGGGGTTATATCAGCTATCATGTACCAAATATTTTAAGTTCATCCCACTTCTCTAGGGTCAAGACTCCGAGACTATTCTACCACAGATATCTCAATATCCTATCGGTGTTGCCGATACATATTTGTAACACTGTTGTCCACTCTTCTACTTCCATGCCTCTTATTGACCCTACATATGTTTCGTAATGGGTGTCACTTCGGAACGCATAACAGCCAAGCTTACAAATAAAGATCTTTATAATGGTAACAAAATAATATGTATGGATTTTTTTTTATAAAAAATGGGGCCATAATACCCTTTTGGGTGATAATACTTTGGTTCCTCAGTTTTGCTCGAGGCTCCTGTTGACCTCTGATGTTTAATTTTGCCCAGTTGGTCCTACAAATATTCCCTTTTGTCCAAAATCAACATTGGATCCACCTAGAGCATCACGCAAACATGCATAATCAATCTTGACCTCTTGGCTTCGCCAAACTGTTTGACTATGTATGCGTGCCCATGTGGTGCTCCAAGTGGTTCCAAGGGTAATCTCGATCCAAAGTCGGAAAACAAGGAGGGCTGGGTGGACAAATTGCAATGTCAAAGATGACTAATAGAGCCTCAGAAAAAACTTGAGGGACCACATTTGTTATTCACCTTAGCATTTTTAAGATAATTGTTAACATAACACCAGTGAGAAGGGGTGGTCAAAAGCTAAGAGGGGCAGTTATAAACAACAAATGGACTAGGCAAACAAGGAATGTCCTATGAAGTTTTTTTGACTAAAATGTCTTCGGATTGCCAATTTGTCAAATAATTAAAATATTAGTGTGCTCTTCGACCATCAAGTTATATTGTTCATAAGTGGTTTTAACTTTTGCAACTGCACTGGTAATGAATTACATGCAATACATATTTCTTTGCACCTTAGATATTTATAACAAATATTTTAACTGGTGCAGGTCCTTGGAGCATTTTGGTACTTGCTTTCCGTTGAACGGAAAGATGCCTGTTGGAGAGACAAGTGTCGTACTAGTAATAGTACAGACTGTAATCTCACATATTTATACTGTGGGGATAAGCAAAATACATTCTTAAAAGATGTTTGCCTTCCAATCAACTCAACCGATATAGATCCATACTTTGGAATTTATGTGCCGGCTTTAAAGAATGTCTCACAGTCAACTAATTTTTTTGCAAAACTGTTCTATTGTGTTTGGTGGGGTCTGCAAAATCTTAGGTTTGTGCAAAAGACAAATATTCAAAGTATTTTCTGTTTGAATCAACGAAGCAGATTGTGTGCTACTTATATTTATCTGCTGTCTTATTCAATGTAGTTCTCTTGGCCAAAACCTAAAGACAGGCACTTACGCATGGGAGAATCTGTTTGCAGTTTTTGTCTCAATATCAGGCTTAGTTCTGTTTGCACTGCTAATCGGTAATGTGCAGGTAAAGATATTTAGCATCGTTGGATATGAATAAGTCATTTTCTTGATTTATGTAATTGTTCAAGCTTTTTATAATAGAACTTTCACCGCAAATCAGATATATGCCAAAATTTTAATAGTGTTTGATGACTCTAGTGCCTACATAAGTAACTGGAGAGAACTTGAATGCCATACTGATGTATTGACGACTTGACTTTTGAGGCTTGGAGCCTTTGGATGGGATTTCTTGACGTTTTGTCTTGCACGTGCTAACTTTGGACTGTTTTAGACTTTTTTATCCCTGTATGCATGCAAGTCGCATTAACTTGGAGCAGTGTCCAAAAAATTTGCGTGCAAAAAGGAGTGGCGCTAGGACTCAAACCCAACACTAGATGATTGAAGACTGGTGTGTGGAACCATGCGGTCTAGGAGAGGGTACTGATTAGAGGTGTCCACTAACGTATTTAATATGGGTAAAACAGGGAATGTGTACTATAATTAATCACTTGGTATCTGAGATCTTGTCTAAAACGTCAACATATTTGGAACTGATGGAGTATATCCCAGAATAATGGAGAAATTTTCAGTGTATAGAAAACTGAAAAAAGATGGATGAAACTGATTCTGAAAAATATAAACCCAATTTGTTATGTCTCCTTTGGTACTACCTCCATGCAGTTAAACCTATGGAATGTGGAGCCCTCTTTCGGTTGTTCATTCTGATAATGTTTTGAGATCAGACTAGCACAATCTTGGAAGGAATATGCACATCAGACCGTATTTACAGCACTACTAGTATTTGTACAAAATGATTTGGATTATTTTTGCTGATTGACGATAACTATGTTTTCTGGGTAGTTAACTCATACTCGATCTTCTGTGTGTTTTACAGACCTATTTGCAGTCTGCCCATCTGAGAGAAGAAGAAATGAGAGTGAAAAGCCGTGATACAGATCAATGGATGTCATATCGACTGCTTCCTGAGAACCTTAAGGAACGAATACGTCATCATGAAAAATATAGATGGCACCAGACCAGCGGGGTTGATGAAGAAGTCTTGCTTATGAACCTCCCGAAGGATCTTAGGAGGGCTATAAAACGGCATCTTTGCTTATCCCTTCTCATGAGGGTATGTTCTCAGCTCTCACAAGCTTTTCTTTCCCTGAGTAACCTGTTGGAGTAATCTTATTTTTGGACCTATCTAATTTCCGAAAAATAAGTTGGTTAAATAATTGGGCCATTTTAACACAGCTATAAACATTTTGTACTTATTAGCGATTTATATTGATTCCTGTTAAAATTTCCCCGTTTTAATCAGTGTACCATTAAGTATAATAGATTTATGGAAAGAAAATTCAAAACTCAATAGGATTAGTCAGAAGTCGATAAATGAGGAGCGGTGTTACCACCGCCCGGATACCCGGGATGTCTGCTCTTTGGTGAATGAGCTATGGAATCTTTATGTTATCGTAGAGATTAATAAAATGTTTCTCATGGTTGACACTCAATATAGTTAGGGTTTTCTCAGGGTCTAAAAATTTCTTGGCTCCACTATAAATAGGTTAGTAGCTACTAGTAGATACATTGCACCAGTGTGCTCTATTTTGGATGTATACAGCTGACCGCTGAATGTCTGTAGACTATTTGGAAGTACCTGTAATACTGCTTTTGAAACCCTAAGCACAACTCTTGTACTAGCTGAGATGCTGAGAACCATCTTTTTTTTTTTCTATTTATAGTATTATATAATACTAGTTGAGTGCCCATGCGTTGCAATGGGTAAATAAAAATCTATAGCAGCTATAAATCAAACTATGATTCAAATCATGACAAAGAACATTCACTCCCTCATACAGTTACAACTCTGCAAAATAAATGGATAATATATATTTCATGACAATACAATGTTACATCCAGTGAATACATAAGATGATATTGAAGAAAGGTTCTACAAATAAAATTCAGAAATGTTGAATCACAACAACAATATAGTAAACATTGTTTGTACTGTACACATGGATTGCAACAGAACAACATCTGCGCATGCATGTTGATTGTCAAAGGAAAAATAGGAAGATGATGGCAACCAGTTTAGAAGATGATGTCAACCAGTTTATGTATAGATCTCTCATCTCAACATTATTAGATCATGAAGGATAGGGAAATTGATTTGATTAGAAAAATATGAGGAAGAAGGATAAAGTAAAAACAGGAAGAGGAATAATAAAACTAAAAGAGGAAAGACAGAGGAATTAACAAATGTTACAGGAACATCTATCCATTCAACCTTCCGGTCCTGCATGAATGAGCACCAAATGAGCTTCTCTGTCTTGTCCGCCCAATCCCGCTGTTGTGAACTGTGAAATGCTGCGAAATTCCCTCATTCCTCACCATTCTTGTTGCGCAGTTTATAATTATATGCAACAAGTGGATATATGCAGAGTGAGAGAGAGATCCATATGTGCTGAATGGCAGGCTAGCACAGAGATTAACAAATCAACCAGGTAACTATATACAAACAGAAGAAGTTGATGCATCAAACATGTATATTACCATATGTATTGTACGTGAAATCGTATCACAACCCCAATATCTTATGCTGCTACATAGCTAGCGTCCACTGTCCAGGATATCATATAGCTGGAACAAGTCAAAAAAGCATCTCCAAAGTAGAGAACAGATCAAAGAAATGGAAGATATATACATTCATTTTATCTTTGACCCAACAGAATTTAAATGTTCCCTTAATACAACAGAGAGCTACTCCCTCCATTTTATAATATAAGACATTTTGACATTTTGCTTACAACGTTTAGCCTAGTCTTATTCAAAAAATTATGAAAGTATCATTTATTTTGATTGTGACTTATTTTATTATCAAAAGTAATTTAAGCATGACTTATCTTTTTTATTTACACAAAATTTTTGAATAAGAAAAATAGACAAACGTTGTAAGCAATAAGTCAAAAATGTCATACATTATAAAACGGAGGGAGTAATAAACATGCCATCACTGATTCAGAACAACAAGTATGCCATGGGTATCGGGCGGAGAGACCAAAGCCCATATAGGATAGGGTTAGGTCTCTAGTTGCTCTCTCTATATAAGGAGAGATGGTTCTCTAATTTAAGTTGAGCATTAGATCAATATTCTAGTTACAAGATAGCAGTCATGAAAGATAATTAAACTACTATCAGAAAATGCTATAGTAGTATAGTATGAACATGGTTTCCATGTAAACAAAACCTGATGATATAAGTTTCACATGGTCCTCCGGAACGAACATTATGTATCACTGGTGAAATTAGAATAAGAACAGGAAAATATTGAATCCAATATAGAATGGGAATTGAAATGATTTAACGCAATTTGACATATGGCCAATAAATTTGAAGAGAGCATGCATTCATATTCAATAGTGCATAGCACGTTGACAATGTATACATAATCCGGCGGATGAGCGGGCAACCAAACAAACTCGTCGCTACAGCGCTCATGCGGTGTAGGATGCAGGCATCAAATATACCCTTAACCAATCAGGCCATCAAGTATGACAAAAAAGAACTGTTTATGTTTAGTTTTCCTAAAGGCTACAAAATTCTACATGTAAAGCTTTCTAGTGTCTGAACTCTGAATCACGTAAAATAGAGTGATATATACCTTGGATTTTCAGATGATGCAGAGAAGTACTTTATTGTCTATACTATAAGATGGGTAGATGGTGGCTGCCAGTAACAAACAACGATACCTTGCAATTTTAAAAATAACAACTTCATTTCAGAAATCTATGGAAATGAATTAAAAGGAACACATAAATCTACACAACAAAAAACTAAAATCTGGAGAAACAATGGAAAAAATTCTAGCATATAAACGGCGTGCAGATAAAATTATATACATCTAACTATGGGGGGCTTATCAGTACAAGATGTCAAAGAAAATACACCAATGTGTACAATATTCAGTGAGCCCTCTTGTGCAAAGCAGTAAAATTATGTATGTGAATATATGGCAACCATGTATGAATATAATTATCACATGAACCAGATTAGAAGACATGGTACCTAATGACCAGTATACTACTACATGCATGGTACTAAAATTCTTCTAAGAACTGAAAAATTTTAATACTGAAACTGACACCAATACTGAAAGCCGACATCAAGTCAGTCGCTTGTGCCGCAAAAAAAAAAGG
>CM002484.1:12553393-12567486 GCA_000325765.3 Leersia perrieri
TGGACAGACATTATTCATGTCTACTTCAGAATAGAGCTCTGAATATTATTGAAAAAAACTTGCCTAAAAAGTCAGCACTATCAAATCAATTTGCAATCCTGGGAACAGCTGTACCTTGCACACCAGAAAATCAAATCAGGCTCCAGAATAGGCAAGCACAATTCCTCTTCTCAGCCATTAGAGGAGCAGCTACCTACTGCCTACAAGATCAAAACTACAATGATAATAATCCAAGAAATAAAACTATACTATTGCATTGGGGGTATCACATTGGCAGCAGCACATATATAAAACAGCAGAGCAAAATATGACAAGTGTACATAAAACTGCATCGACCCTGAACACGTCGCTCACTGCACATTGTTGGTGACCTTCCCGTTGCCGCTGCCTCCGTCCAGGCGGCGGCAGATTAGGCAGCGCGCAAGGCCACCGACGATCATCCGGCGGCGAGGTGCATCGGCAGCGGAGGCGGGGCTTCGATGCCGATGGTGAGATGGATCGGCGGCGGCGGCCGGGTGTGGTGAGGTGGAGCGGCGGTGAGGTGGATGGAGGTGGATTGGCGATGGCGATGGAAAATGCGCAGGCGCGGCCGAGGGCTCCAACGCCGCTCCTATGGGGATGGATTGGCGGCGGTGGCAGAAGCGGCAATGGTGATGGCGAGGATGGCGCTGCTGTGTGAGGAGCCGCGGCGCTGCTGTGGGAGGAGAGGCGGCGCCGGAGGCAAGGGCGTGGCAAGGTGGAGCGGCGGTGAGATGGATCGATGAAGGCGGCGGCAGATGCGTAGGTGCGGATGAAGGCGGCGACGGCCGTGCGTGGAAGGAGGCGGGTGAGGAGGAACGGCGGCAGATGGAGGAGGCGATGAGGGCGGCTATGCGATTTTGTCTGCGGATGCCGATTTGGCCGGATCGAGCGAGGAGGTGATTTTGGCTGCGGATGCGATTTCGGCTGCGGGGCTTTCTGTGGCTGCGGAGGGGAGAGTGGAATCCTGAAATAGATCCCATCCATTAAAAGTGGGAGGTGGAATCCAATAATCGATCTGCACCGTTGGATTTGACAGAACAACGACCACCACTATGGTCTTTTTAAGTAGTAAAGATTTTCAGTTCATGCACTATTGCTCATCATGGTATATTGCTTACTGGAATTGCATTTTCCTCACAATTGCTGATGGCATCAATGTATCTTGGTTGCTTGAAAACCATTATCATCCTGCTAAAAATGAATTTTTCAAGCATGAAAAAGATCATGTTCCATAAGGCGCATAAATGAAGGCTTTAATTCTTTTTTTACCTTCTTTTCAACAGTTGTAGAGCTTCTTACACGTCGAAAGATCTGATTGTTTCCTTCTAGCCTAAGCCAATTACCTCTAAAGTAGTGATGCAGGTCTTCCAATAGTCGCCTACTTTAGGTGTGCATCAATTATCTAGCATTCAGTGCATGAAATGTGCTTGGGGTACTCACAATCTCACATAGAAACTTAAGTCGTGTCAAACCATCGACGTACTAGTTTTGGGTCATATTTTCTCTTATCAAGGTGTTGGTTTATACATTGTTCAGAAAGCATTGCCAAGCTGTGAAACAAATGTAAGGGTGAAAGGACGAGGACAGTTGGGGTTTGCATGGTGAATCAGAAATCAGTTCCATCATCCAACTTCTGTAGCTCTGTTCCTTCTCTATGCATCTGATTGTTCTTCATCGAAACTCACAACTTTGGATTTAGTAGCACCATAACAAGTCCTTTGTTTGGCTGTGTGCCTTTTTAAATTCACTTGTTTATTTGTACTTTTGGGTGTATAAAATTTTATTGGAGTGATAATGGAATTAGTAAATAGCTCCTCTAACTAACTCAATTCCACAGTACAACAGTACCAAAAGGAGCCATAATCTACGGAGGTTCCTTTTTTTAGATAATGGATAGAAATACAGGCTCTATGATCTAGGAGGTTCTTTGGGAACATGTTCCTTGGAAACATTGAATTTGTTGGAACAGAAACTATTATATTAATATCTTTCATGTATTAATCTAGATCAGTTATCTGGTTATTTACCTGCTATGGGTGGATACAGACCATCTATCTCCCTGCCATGCTGATTTTTACAATGCTATTTTCTTTGTTTCAGGTTCCAATGTTTGAAAACATGGATGATCAGCTCTTGAATGCCATGTGTGACCGCCTAAAGCCTGTTCTATATACAGAAGGCAGCTGCATAATTCGTGAAGAGGATCCAGTAAATGAAATGCTCTTCATCATGAGAGGTGATCTCATGAGTATGACAACAAATGGTGGAAGAACTGGCTTCTTCAACTCTGATGTTTTGAAAGGTGGAGATTTCTGTGGTGAAGAGCTCCTGACCTGGGCTCTTGACCCCACATCGGTTTCCAGTCTCCCTAGCTCAACCAGGACAGTGAAGACAATTTCTGAAGTCGAAGCTTTCGCTCTGCGGGCTGAAGACTTGAAGTTTGTGGCCACCCAATTCCGACGACTCCAGAGCAAACAGCTCCAGCACACTTTTAGGTTCTACTCACAGCATTGGAGAACCTGGGCGGCTTGTTTCATACAAGCAGCCTGGCATAGGTACTGCAGAAAGAAGATAGAAGATTCATTACGCGAGAAGGAGAAGAGGTTGCAGTTCGCAATTGTGAATGACGGTGCTACTTCTCTCAGCTTCGGGGCAGCAATATATGCTTCACGTTTTGCTGGCAACATGATGCGGATCTTGAGAAGAAATGCCACGCGCAAGGCACGGCTACAGGAAAGAGTACCTGCAAGGCTGTTACAAAAACCGGCAGAACCCAACTTCTCTGCGGAAGAATAGTAGTTACTCTATGGAAATCATGAATGCGTAAAGCCTTTTCGTGCATGGCTTGTGCCGTTTTTGTTGCTGATGTTGCTTTTAGCTGACACTAGCACTTCAAAAGAGAAAAAAAAATCGTAACAGCATAACGAAACATTGTATATGCGTTTGTATATGAATAATATGATAGGTGATACGTGTAATTATTAGTTATCAAGGTGTTGTATACAGATTGTGTTCACATTAGTACGGTGAGCATTCCATTTCGTATGCCAATGAGGCTCTTGAAATCCAGGAATGGAGGAAGATCACATTGTAATGGAGATAATTGTTCTAACTTTATTAAACATCCCCATATACTGTCATGCTATAGAATTAATGGGTTGCCTTAAAAGTTTTGGCAACTATCGTTTTAGAAGAAAAAAAATCGCTTGAAATTTTATGACTGCAGTCCAGTTTCCAGTACTGTTTAAACTTCGATACATATTCTTGCCGCTGGAAGGTTGGTACCGTATCTTGCTTCTTTTCTCTTGTCATCACCCGTTTGTAGCTTAACCATTCAACATGGCGTATCTTGTCTTCTATATAAGTGTATGCTAGTAAAATTCCAAAAGTTCAGGGCCTCTTTGGAACGGAGAAAAACGGAGGGAAAATGTTGATTACATTAATTTCTCTAGGAAATTCACTGTAGATGCCTTTGGTTTGTAGGAATGAGCAAAAGAAAACGAAGAAATTTTGCTTCCCATGTGAAAAGCGTACGTTGAAAATCTAGCACATTTCAAGCTCCATTTTTCTTTTCTAGCCCGCATAAATTCAATGTAAATCTCTAGTTTTTAGTTAAGAAAAAGCTGTTGACGTCTTTTCCGGCCAACACGAGACTCATCTAAAAATAATTTGCGGTGTTTATAACTTGGAGTCGCCAACCACCTCAACAACACAAGGTGGGCTTAGAGATAACCAAATCAGCCTCTAGGCCGATTTAGACAGATTAGGGATCAAAACCAGCCTCCAGGCCGATTTAGATAAAGTAGAGGTAAACACCCGTGTCGTGGGCGAATCGGAAGGTTTACTAACAAACATACAAAAAAGATCACACTCTCACAGCGAAGGCGGACGGTTTATAGCGCAAACCGACAAAGATCTATGGCTCAAGCTAATCTAGGTAAAGGGTAGAGAAAACATGGCTAAACTAAAAGTAGAAGAACGATTTAATTTTTGATATATTGTAGAGGGTAGATATTTGAACCGGCCTTAGCCTCCCAACATATATAGGGAGGGGTGGTCTTGTAATCCTATGAGTCTTTCCCACGTCATATTAGGCTTACAAATTAATTAGGACTCGAAAACTATACTTTCCACGCAAGGAAATAGAGATATACCTTAATTGGACTCGGGCTCGGGGCCCGACGGTCTGACCGGCCCACCGGTCAGACCGCCGTATGCTACGCGGTCGGACCGGCCATGTCCGTTTCGGCCGCTGCCTTCTCGGCACGTGTCCGGTCTGACCGGCTAGTGTGCGGTCTGACCAGCCTTAACGGGAAAATCCTAGGCTCTTTCCAAATTGGCATCAAATTTGCTATATTCTCCATTAGTGCCAAATTTGGGTGTCAACACATGCCCCCTGCCTTTTTGATGAACTTGTGAACAAAAAGCATACATGGTCTTAGGATGATAAACTCTATCGGCCACACGTTATTTCTAAGCACCATGCAAATCGTCCTCCATGTATTGACAGGCACTTATATGAACGATTCACACAACTCGGCATATTCATCTAGTATCTATTCACCGAGTTTCTCGTGCTTAGATCTAATAGCAAAATCGTTCTTTTCATATTGAGATTCAAAATAATGAAACGATTTCACTCCAAGTCTCTCTATTTTGGCTTTGGCTACCCTTTTCTTATCATCTTTAGCAATATTCTCCAAAGCCCTCAATGTTCATCGGTCATCCCGTTATTATCAAAGATTTATAACATTGACCGATAAATCACTTCGCTCAACCTAGAAGACCCAATCGACAAAATAATTTTACTCTCAAGCCGATTGATAAATTCCACTAGTGTCTCTGGCAATTAATCCATGGCAAATTCAAATTGATCGGCATCAAAATATTTTCAAATGATACCTCTGATGGTTCGGCAATCTAAATCGATAATTGTTTATACATGTATGCCGAACATACCGATCAATCCTCATGTTTGGATTTTAAAACATCCAACTAGTGGAACCCTCCGGTTGTTGATTAAATTTGTGACACATCAACCGAATTATACATAAGTAATTCGGCTATTAGACTATCATTTGGAATCTATGCCCCCCAGCTAGGTGGCTGCAAAATCATGGTGAAATCAGCCATGAGTCCGGTCAGACCGGCATGTGAGATGCAGTCAGACCGGCTAGGAAGCGACGGTTAGACCGGCTGTGCATATACGGTTATACAAGCCTGATCTTTAAGCTATGGCGTCAAATCTATTTATTTGCCACAATCAAGCACCGGTTTATGACGTATAAGATTCACATAGCGTATTTCTATAACCAGATGCTTTTGTCTCAAACTTATTGGCTAACAAATCTCCCTTATGGATATATATATATAGGAAATTGTAAAACTATTGCAAGCCAATATACCTATACATCTTTATTCAAATGGCTATCAAAGAGGACAACAAAGAGTATTCCTAGCCAATTGATATATTAGTAATAATGAATCACCAAAAGTATTGATATGACTCACACCATAGGATTTAAGAAATAAGAACATAAAGTATTCGGCCTAAGCATAAGTATACAAATATTCAAATTGGGTCAATGTTGCAAAATTGATATTCCTACATGATATTAAAGCAAGCCTAACACATTAGCCTTTCATGCAAGCCGAATTACTAAGAATTAAAATTTCCATGGTGCAAGAGCAATAAAATAATCATCAATTCAACATGAGTATGGTGATCCATAATATAAAAGCATGATTTGGCTTTTCATGAATTTTGAAGACATATGAACCAAATCACACACCAACCAAGTAAATATCTATTAGCCAATTTGACGATTCAACATTGGCCATTGCAACATGCATTCAAAGTATGGATTGAATAAAGAATAAGACATGTGCTAGATAATAAGCAACGCCTCAACTTGGTATAAAAATACAACTTTAAACGCATACCTTGTTTTGGCGCTCAATGGACGGCAACTCAATTCTGTGATGAAGTAACTTCTCGCTGTCCTCTCCCACAGATTTCTTCACTAGCACGTCAAAGCCTTGCCCCCCGAGCGAAATCGGCTTTGATTGCTATTGCATGATTTTGAGGACAATGAGGATACCGTACTAGTATTCATCGTATCATGCATAGGAGAACTATCTCTAATGGCTGATGATGTTTCATCCAATATTGGCCGCTTAGCTTGTATTATCTTAGGTCTCCACACTTGCCTATGCTCTGTTTGAGGCTTTGAACTATTAAGCGATGTTTCCTCTAAGTCTTCGGCCATTCTTGACTTTTGATCGTTGGCCCGAAGACGTTGTAGCCTCCTCCTTTGAGCACGGGATGAGCCGGAAGGTACCCACTTCAGCTGTGGTTGAGTTCCAGGAGCTAAGCAATTATTTTTGTTACCTATAGCCTTCGTAGTAACTCCTGCATTGCTCTTTACCTTCTCTGTACGCCGACGGTCAGACCGGCCTGAGGCCGTGGTCGGACCGGGCTGCACACCCGTCCTCTCTAGACGTGGCCGGTCAGACCGGCGTCGGAGCTCGGTCAGACCAGCCCTACAGTTGGCCGTCTCTGGATGGCGTCGGTCCAACCGGCCTACGACTGCGGTCCGACCGGCTTGGTCGCTGTGGTCAGACCGGCCCTAAAGTCCAGTCAGACCGGCATTACTGCAGACCGTCTCTAGATGGCTGTGGTCTGACTGGCTATAGGCCACGGTCGGACCGGCCGTACTGGTGGTTGTATCGCCGTCGTTCACCCTTGCTTGTGTCGGCTCCATTGCATGTTCAGTAGGTATTGAGACATCATTTGACTCCACTTCACTTGCAACGGTATCCAAAGTCTTGGTCTCCTTTCTCACCCATATCTTCTTCATCTTCTTCACCTTTTTCGTCTTAGATTCACTGGACCGATTCTTTGCATGAAAACGGTCTTCACTTGGAGTAGATGAATAATAAAGTGCCGATCTTGGTGGTTCCACCCATCCTTGAAGATTCAGCATATATGGTGAGTATGGAAACGGCATTGAGTACATAGGCATCCATGGCATGAAGTATGAGAAATACCCGGGTGATGGCATTGGACATGGATACCACATTGGCGGCGTTGTTGTCGGAGGCACATATGTTGATGGCACTCTTGATGGCTCCGATTGTTTTGTCTTTTGGCCAATTCTTTCCCTAGGAAGTGATTTTGGCCTTTTTGCACTATTACTAGACCGATCATGGATTCGTTGACCAGCCAACCCCTTTTTGTATTTAGCCATAAGCATATCAAATGTAAGCATTGGTTTTTTAGTCTTGTTGGAGCTAGACTTCTTATCACTAATGGTCTTTGAATCCTCAGCCTTAGAATCTTTTGGTTTAGACATAGGCGTCCGAGATTCTCCAACAACAACATTCTTCTCTTTTGTAGATTCGGCTTGATTAGGCCGAATCAACACCTTTTTGTTTGCAAAGTCTATCGGTATGGTGGGAAGAGGGTCACGAACAATTTCGGTCTCATCTATAGGTGTAACCGAAATAGTTTTGCAAGTGTCCGATAAATCACTTATCAGCCTTTGTTATATTATATTTGCATCTTTGAAATAATCGTGAAATTCATGCTCCAATTGTGACCAAGTAGAAATTGAACTAGGAGCAAGAAAACTAAACCAAGTAGATGCAAAACCCGATAAAGAAAGAGGAAACAACTTTAACTTTAATATATCATCACTACCGACCTCTCCACATTGATGAATAAATTGGCTGATATGCTCAAATGTAGTTATAGTGTTCTTACCTGTGAATTTGTTGAATTCGGGCATCTCAAATCCTTGCGGGCATTCATATGTAGGCACCTCTATTGTAGACTCTTTTTCTTCATTACCCGACAAGATGTTGTTGAACTCTCCTTCGCTACTAATACGACCGATACTACAATCGGTCTCCGATGAACATGAAGTTTCGCTTGCACTAAAATAATCCGAATCATCGCTTGATTCGGCTATGCTTGAAGAGTCACTAATATTCGTGTCATCAATCTTGTCATCAATAATGAGACCGATAGGTGATTCGATCTTAGGAGGCAAAGCAAATTCACTCTCACCTATAGTGTCATTCGAACCATTACTTAGTTCGGCTATACTTGTGATATCATTGTCTAAATTAATACTTGGACTATTATTATCAACTCGGCTCTCATTAGTCGGAGTTGCTTGAGGCTCAATTTTTCTAGCACTAAAATGATCATGGAATTTCTCTTCTAATTGTGCCCAAGTATTAATAGAATTTGCCGGCAATGAAGTAAACCAATTAAAAGCAATACCAGACAAAGATAATGAAAATAAATACAATTTAAAACCATCACTAATATCACCACATTGCGCTAAAAATTGATCTACATGCTCCAAAGATGTCCAATTGTCTTCTCCACTAAATTTAACAAAATCAGGTAATTTAAACCTTGTGGGTTCCTTAGGATGTGTATAGATGTGTCAGTGTTACCGATTAGGCATACGTTCGTTACCCGGAAAGGTGTAGTATACCGGGAAGGTATACCTTCACGGATAAGGAAAGGAGTACTAAGGAGAAAAGAGTACGTGAAAGATACGGAGCAATACGGAAGCTGGACGGGGTAATTAAGGAAACAAGACGAAATCCAGACCGTATGGAACAGGGGTTCTCCCAATCATGAGGGATTCTAAGTCGGAGTCTCGTTCAGGGACTACAGGGAACCCGCGGTATAAAAGGGTTGCTACCCCCATGGGCGCAGGGAAGATCGATCAAGCCACCGAAAAAGCCAAAGCCGTTCCCATAGTATTAGCCACCAAAGTCGTCGAGATTGTGTTTCGAGTCGCTCGAGTACGATCTCGTCGACATCCAGCTTTCTACATATTGTACTCTGTACTTGGGGAATCCCCTTTCCATCAATCTCATATAAACTGGAAGTAGGGTATTACCTTCTCAAGGCCTGATCCAGTATAAAAAATCCTTGCCTTAGAGTAGCATCATGTCATATTATTATAGTACTTACGTCAACATTCCCCTGTCTTATACATACCCAGTCTACGGATACCAGCCGTTGACAGTGGCGCGCCAGGTAGGGGGTCTTGGCGTTCAAGGACCTCTCGACATGCTCCCGGGCTACATCGACTACAACATTGGACGCGTCCCCGCACCACCTGCTCCGACGACATTGGTGTGGACCCAGGTTGGATCGATCGACTTCCCTGTCTGCACCACCGTTTCAGCCACACCCGGCCCGCCGGCATTCGTGAAGCAAACGGAGGTCGCAACTAAGGATGAGGCAGCCAAGAAGACGGCGGACCCCCCGCACTAACGGAGGATGAGGCCCCGACTACAGCGGTTGCCAAAGGACAGCCCACCGACACCGTCTTCCGATATCAAGCATCTTCGGGAAAAATTCGCATCAAGATCAACACATGGTGCACCATCCACAGGACCTCCGAGCACTCTCTCGAAGACTGCAAGACAGTTCAACGCATCAAGGCTTATGTGGATCAGAATGAACAACAAGAAGGAGCTCGAATCTTTGCTCGTTGGTGTCCTATCCACAATAGCCAAACATACAACATCCTGGATTGCTGACTATACTTGAAGGCCATGGACTACCCGGTCCCGCCGAAGATGACTAGGCATGCTCGACAGTACCAGGATGGCGAAGGAAGATCTACACCCGATCGCTTCGTTGGAGCCATCATCTCCGACCTAGAAGCCTCCACCACCCAAGACGACCAAGACAACTACTCGGCGTCCGAATCCGACAACTCTCAGGCCGCCTATGCCATGGACAGAGACGACGCTTCAACCTCCGCTTCAATGACTCCCGCACAGCGATTGGCGACGATGCAACAGACACTTGATGAAGCTCCCACCGACGCTGCAGCTGGCGCCGAGATAGTGTCGTGGACCGACCGACTACGAGAAGCGGCTAGAAACCTTGACTCGACGCTCGCGGAAGCCGAGCAGCCCGGGCAGCCCTCCCTCTCGGAGGCTGCAAGGAGAGCTACAGCACCAGACGGCGATGCGGCAGTAGGAGCAGTGGCAGCCAATGGGACCCCAAACATAAACGCAGCAGGGCAACCAACGGCGACGGCGGGAGCACCTAATCAGGATGCTAACGCTCACAACAAAGTCAATGACAAAGAGCCCACCGACAATGAGCACCGCCATCCTCGAGGACGAATTAATCGAGAACGAACACCTCCCGCAGATCGCGACCGCGCCGACAGACGGCGCAGAGATCACAAAAGACGCCGTCACCACACTTCTCTTCCCCGACGACATACAGGTGAATGACAATAGGATGACGACGCCCGCAGATAAGATCGAGACCAAGACGGGCGTAGAAGAGAGGCCGATGGCGATCGCCAGAATCAGTCTCATGGCGGACACAACGACCGAAGGGAAGGCGACTGAGAGAGGGAAGTCAACTCACCGCATTCGCGATGGAACTGTTCACGTGGGCGTCGCTCTCGATCTCCCCCAGCGACCCCTCGTCATCCCCCTCATCTTTCGAGTCACGCCACTCTCCTCGAGGTCGTAGACATGTCAACTGCTCCCCGTTCATCCCCGGCAGCGGTTGCAGGGCCTTTGTACCAGCATTGCGAGAAGTGCGGTGGCCGGAGAAGTTCAGACCAGGATCAATTGAAAAGTACAACGGGAGTACCGATCTAGAGGAATTCCTACACGTCTACTCCACCGTTCTCTACGCCGCTGGAGCAATGACTATGCGCTAGTAAATTACCTGCCCACTGCGCTTAAAGGGCCGGCGAGATCATGGTTGGTTCACCTACCACCGCGATCCTTAAGTCCTGGGAAGACCTGTGGTACCAGTTCGTGGCCAACTTTCAGGGTACCTATAAACGACATGCCGTCGAATACGACCTCCACACAATGGTCCAAAACATAGGAGAATCACTAAGGGATTTCGTACGACGATTCCATTAATGTCGCAATACAATCCCAGAGATCAGTGACTCCTCAGTAATCCGAGCTTTTAAAACCGGCGTTCGGGAGCGATACACTACCCAAGAGCTGGTCACCAAGAAAATTTCAAGTACTCGGAAGCTATTTGAGATCGTCAACNAAGATCTACACCCGATCGCTTCGTTGGAGCCATCATCTCCGACCTAGAAGCCTCCACCACCCAAGACGACCAAGACAACTACTCGGCGTCCGAATCCGACAACTCTCAGGCCGCCTATGCCATGGACAGAGACGACGCTTCAACCTCCGCTTCAATGACTCCCGCACAGCGATTGGCGACGATGCAACAGACACTTGATGAAGCTCCCACCGACGCTGCAGCTGGCGCCGAGATAGTGTCGTGGACCGACCGACTACGAGAAGCGGCTAGAAACCTTGACTCGACGCTCGCGGAAGCCGAGCAGCCCGGGCAGCCCTCCCTCTCGGAGGCTGCAAGGAGAGCTACAGCACCAGACGGCGATGCGGCAGTAGGAGCAGTGGCAGCCAATGGGACCCCAAACATAAACGCAGCAGGGCAACCAACGGCGACGGCGGGAGCACCTAATCAGGATGCTAACGCTCACAACAAAGTCAATGACAAAGAGCCCACCGACAATGAGCACCGCCATCCTCGAGGACGAATTAATCGAGAACGAACACCTCCCGCAGATCGCGACCGCGCCGACAGACGGCGCAGAGATCACAAAAGACGCCGTCACCACACTTCTCTTCCCCGACGACATACAGGTGAATGACAATAGGATGACGACGCCCGCAGATAAGATCGAGACCAAGACGGGCGTAGAAGAGAGGCCGATGGCGATCGCCAGAATCAGTCTCATGGCGGACACAACGACCGAAGGGAAGGCGACTGAGAGAGGGAAGTCAACTCACCGCATTCGCGATGGAACTGTTCACGTGGGCGTCGCTCTCGATCTCCCCCAGCGACCCCTCGTCATCCCCCTCATCTTTCGAGTCACGCCACTCTCCTCGAGGTCGTAGACATGTCAACTGCTCCCCGTTCATCCCCGGCAGCGGTTGCAGGGCCTTTGTACCAGCATTGCGAGAAGTGCGGTGGCCGGAGAAGTTCAGACCAGGATCAATTGAAAAGTACAACGGGAGTACCGATCTAGAGGAATTCCTACACGTCTACTCCACCGTTCTCTACGCCGCTGGAGCAATGACTATGCGCTAGTAAATTACCTGCCCACTGCGCTTAAAGGGCCGGCGAGATCATGGTTGGTTCACCTACCACCGCGATCCTTAAGTCCTGGGAAGACCTGTGGTACCAGTTCGTGGCCAACTTTCAGGGTACCTATAAACGACATGCCGTCGAATACGACCTCCACACAATGGTCCAAAACATAGGAGAATCACTAAGGGATTTCGTACGACGATTCCATTAATGTCGCAATACAATCCCAGAGATCAGTGACTCCTCAGTAATCCGAGCTTTTAAAACCGGCGTTCGGGAGCGATACACTACCCAAGAGCTGGTCACCAAGAAAATTTCAAGTACTCGGAAGCTATTTGAGATCGTCAACAGATGCGCACGCGCTGACGATGCACTACGACGAAAAGATGGAAAGAGCACTAAGGGCGAGGATAAAAAATCAACTGGGAAGGACGCCCTGAAGACAAGTAAAGACAGGAATCGCAAAAGCGGAAAACGTAAGGCGCCCACCGAGGTCCTGGCCACAGATTGGGTGGAAACCTCAAAGAGCGCCAACCCGCAGGACGATAACTCTCGACGACCGTGGTGTCTGATCCACAAGACGAATTCTCACAACCTGGAGGACTGCAGTGTCTTCAATAAGGCCCTAGCTCAACAACAAAGTCCGGACAACAATGGCAACAACAATAACAAGCGAGTACGAGTTGTTGAAGCCAGCCTGACAACAGAAGACGACGAGCCTGCCTTCCCCGACCGGACGCGAGTACAACGTATTCGTCCCGACACGAGTACAAGAAGGCAGAGCGCGAAGTCTGCGCCATAACGCGCACGTGAACCTCAAAGATGAAATGGTCAGAACACAAGATTGAATTTTCCGAAGCTGACCATCCAGAATCAACAGTGATGCCTGACAAATACCCTATTGTAGTCGAGCCTACAATTAGGAACGTCAAGGTGGCCCGTGACCTTGTCGCTGGAGGGAGCTCGATAAACCTCCTATTCGCTAGTACTCTGGGCGCGATGGGGATCCCAAGAAGCGAGTTGAGCCCCTCTGATCAGCCCTTCCATGGGATATCCCCGGAGTCATCATCTAACTCACTGGGCAAAATCACGCTGGTAGTAATGTTTGGACAATCCAACAACTTTCAAACAGAACAAGTCACCTTTCATGTTGCTGACTTCGAAACGGCATACAACGCCATCTTGGGAAGAACTGCGCTCGCCAAGTTTATGACAGCATCCCACTACGCCTACCAACTACTCAAGTTCCTGGGGCCGAAAGGGACCATCACGGTCCAAGACAACGCTAAGCTCGCCATACAGTGCGAAATGCGTAGCCTCGACATGGCGGGTCAAACTCCCACCCATCCCTCCACGAGCACGGGACCGTGTAAGAGTAGAAAGATTAAGCAGACAGATACCCGGAAGATGGTCCCCGTAATCGACATGGCCGATTCCCAAGTCCTTGCAATCTTCTCCGACAACAAAACCGACATCACATCAATGTACAAAATAGCGGGCTAAGGCCTTTAGCGGTATGTATGCAAAGAGGCTAAGAAAGGCTGCTATAGCGCAGCTAAATCCATTTAGCGGTTTTGTAATTGTCAAACAAATATCAGTAAAAAATTATGCATGGAAACTTAAAATTAGGGGAAAAAAAATCAAGAACTGAAACAAATCAAGGCTTTATACCTTCATTACATCGTAAACCAAACACCGTACTCTCTGCAGCCTGCACTGCCATATGCAAAAATTGAAATCAAAAGTTTAGAACAGAGTACATACACATGAAGAAGAAGATTGCCTGCATGTTGCTTCGGCTGGGACTTCATCAGTTCATCTTCCTCCGTTCCTGGGCACTTGAGAGCGGCATGTGAGCAGCTGCCCCCGGTCGCCGTCGTTGCTGCCGGTAGCCGCCGCCGCCGCCGCCTCAGAAACTCAAATC